>NC_069423.1:44707479-44779979 GCF_026875155.1 Cherax quadricarinatus | reverse complement strand
GCTCCCTTCCTGCGAGACGTCACGGTCCCGCACAAGTGTCCGCTGAAACAGGCCTCAGTTCCATGGTAGGCAAAACAGACTCGACGGTGGCCCTGGGTTCTAAAAAAACTCTCTCAGTTATACACTTCCAGACATCCAAGTGTGTTTTCTTACCCAGTATCTCCTCACGTGCCCCAACGCACGTACCATGGTGTTGACTGATGTGGGCGGGCTATAAGGGGTTTCACCCAGTAAATTGGCCCGGGGCCCCGGCTGTGAATTCTAAAAAGGCCCTTTGCCATGATTTTTATTTTGATTTTCGTTCTTTTTTGTTTTGTAAGGAATTATATGTCGCCCTGATTTGGTTTTAGAAAAACGAGTATTAAATTGGCATTGCTGGGAAATTATTTTGATAATATTATTAAAAATTTTTGCAGCAAAGAAGGCAGAAATGCTTATTTCACTAATTAGTTGAAAAATATTAAGCTTTTAAAATTTATTTTATTTTGATAGACATAAAAACGTTTAGAAATTTAGGAATTTCAAATTAAGGGTCAACAAAAATTTCAGAATTAAAAAAGGGAAAACTATAAAGCTATTTTTTTAGTTTTTCTGTGAATGGAAATAAACTATTTTAATACTTTATTAATGGTTTTTTTGGAAATTCAAATTCTCAATTTGACGAGCTTCGCCTCCCCCAAGGGGCCCCCCAAAGCGTCTTGTTCCGCCTTGCAAAATTTCTCTTGGGGGCCCCTGGCCCCCCACCACTCTCCCAACCCTTTTCCCCATATTTCCATCCTTAACTATTTTTCCCTTCCCCATCTTACCGGCTGGGTCATACCCGTCCCCTCCCCCTGGTTTGGGGTTGCATCCTGGGAGGAACCAGCCCTAGGGCGGTCTTCTTATGAGACATTTGTACTTTTTGGAAAAGTTTCTGCAGAAATTTTTTTCCCAGCCGTGACTTCCTCAGTCCGTGCAGGATGATGGTGTCTAATTCCTAAACGCCCGTCCGAGTTGACTGGTGTCAAATTCCTCAACGTCCGTACAGAGTGATGGTGTCAAATTCCCAACGCCCAGTACAGAGTGACTGGGTCAAATTTCCCCTCAACAGTCCGGAGAAAAGAGGGTGTCAAATTTCCCCCGGGGCCAGTACAGGATGATGGCGTCAAATTTCCCCAAACAGTCCAGTGCAGAGATGACTGGGTCAAATTTCTCCGTCCAGTACAGAGATGACTGGTGTCAAATTCCTAAACAGTCCGTGCAGAGAGACTGGTTCAATTTCCTCAACAGTCCGACAGGATGACTGGTGTTAATTCCTCAACGCCAGTGCAGAGAAGATGGTGTCTAATTCCTCAACATCCAGTCAGGAGACTGGCGCAAATTCCTCAACAGTCCAGTGCAGAGTGAGGGTGTCTAATTCCTAAAAGTCCAGTCGAGATGACTGGTTTTAATTCTCAACATCCAGTGCAGAGTTGACTGGTGTCTAATTTTTAAAACGTCCGACGGATGACGGGTGTTTTCCCTCAACGTCCATACAGGAGCTGGTGTCTAATTCCTCAACAGCCCAGTACAAAATGTGGTGTTAATTCCTCAACAGTCCGTCAGAGATGATGGGTCAAATTTCCAACAGTCCGTGCAGAGGACGGTGTCTAATTCCTCAACAGTCAGTGCAGGAAGACTGGTGTCTAATTCTTAACGCCCAGTGCGGGAGATGATGGTGTCAAATTCTAAACAGTCGTACAGAGATGACTGGTGTCTATTCCTAACAGTCCAGTACAGAGATGTTGGTGTCTAATTCCTCAACAGCCAGTACAGAGATGCTGGTGTCAAAATTCCCTAAAAAGTCCGTACAGAGATGCTGGTGTTAATTCCCAACAGTCCATACGAGATGATGGGTCTAATTCCTCAACGCCAGTACAGAGATGTGGTGTCTAATTTTTAAACAGTCCAGTGAGGATGCTGGTGTCTTTTCCTAAAACAGCCCGTGCAGAGAGGGCTGGTGTCTAATCTTCAACAGCCCAGTGCAAGGATGATGGTGTCTAATTCTTCAACTGCCCAGTCGAGAGGGACGGGTGTTAATTCCTAAAACAGTCCAGTCAGAGTGACTGGTGTCTTTTCCCTCAACAGTCCAGTCAGAGTGATGGTTTTAAATTTTCTAAACAGTCCAGTACAGGATGATTGTGTCTATTCCTCAACAGTCCAGTACGGTGACTGGTGTCTAATTTTTCAACAGCCCAGTACAGGATGATGGTGTCAAATTCCCTCAAAGTCCAGTGCAGAGATGATGGTGTTAATTCCTCAACAGTCCGTCAGAGATGACTGGTGTCTAATTCTCAACAGTCCTCAGAAATGAGGGTTTTAAATTTCCCTCAACAGTCCGTGCAGAGATGACTGGTTGTCTAACCCCCAACAGTCCAGTGCGAGATGATGGTGTCATTCTCAACAGTCGTCAGAGATGAGGGGTTTTTAAATTTCCCCTAAAAGTCCAGTGAGGAAAAGGGATGGTGTCTAATCCCAACAGTCCAGTACGAGAGGCTGGTGTCTTTTTCTTAACAGTCCGTACAGAGATAAAGGTGTCTAATTCCTCAAAGTCAGTGCAGAGAGACTGGTGTCTATTCCTAAAACAGCCCGTCGAGATGACTGGTGTTAATTCTTCAACAGTCCGTCAGAGATGTGGTGTCTAATTTTCAACAGCCCCGGCAGAGTGACTGGTGTTAAATTCTTAAATTTCCAGTGAGGTGAGGGTGTCAAATTCCTCAACAGTCCATGCGAGATGACTCTTGTCAAATTTCTAAACGTCCAGTCAGAGATGCGGGTGTCTAATTTTCAACAGCCAGTACAGAGAGACTGGGGGTCAAATTCTTCAACAGTCCAGTGCAGAGTGATGGGTCTAATTTTAAAACACCCAGTGCGAGATGATGGTGTCTAATTCCTCAACAGTCCAGTGCGGATGACTGGTGTCTAATTCTTAAACAGCCCAGTGCAGAGTGACTGGTGTTAATTCTTAAAACCGCCCCGTGCAGGATGACTGGTGTCTAATTTCCTCAACAGTCCGGCGAGGATGGTGTTAATTTTCAAAAGCCGTGGAGATGACTGGTGTCTATTCTCACGTCCGTGCTGGTGAGGGTGTTAATTCCTAACAGCAGACAGAGATGACTGGTGTTAATTCCTAACAATCAGTGCAGAGATGTGGTGTTTTATTCCTCAACATTTCCAGTGCAGAGTTGGGGTCTAATTCCTCAACAGCCCAGTGCAGAGATGATGGGGGCTAATTCCTAAACAGTCCAGTCAGGAGAGGGTGTTTTTTTCCTCAACGTCAGTGCAGGATGACGGGTGTTTTAATTCCTCAACGCCCCGACAGAGGATGGGTCATTCCCTCAACAGTCCGTACAGAGTGATGGTGTCAAATTTCCTCAAAGTAAGTACAGAGGGGACTGGTGGTCTAATTCCTCAACAATCCAGTGCGGATGACTGGGGGTCAAAATTCTTCAAAAGCCCAGTACAGAGAACTGGTGTCTAATTCCCAACAGTCCGTGCGAGATGACTTGGTTTTAATTCTTAACAGTCCATAAGAGATGAACTGGGTCAAATTCCTCAACAGTCCGTGCAGAGATGATGGTGTCTAATCTCAACAGTCCAGTACAGAGTGAGGGTGTCTAATTCTAAAAACAGTCCAAAAGAGATGTGGTGTCTAATTCCTCAACAGCCCAGTGCAGAGTGATTTCCCGGGCTAATTCTTCAATTACCCCGGGTTTCTGAACCATTTAATCGGGAGTTTTTCTTATAGGTGGGGATGTATTCTTCATCAGTAAAAGGTCCCCTGTGTGGGGGCGTTGCAAGTTGGTTTGTCACAAATTAAACCCCAAATGAATCTTTTCCTTTCCTCTCTGTCCTAAAATTCCAGGGATTTAAATGTTGTTTTAAAAGTCGCCTTCTCCCATTCAGTTGTAGTTTGCTCCGTTGTTTCTCACGCCCAGAAAAACATTAGGACTTAGAAAAGAAAAAAAATTTCTTCGGATTTTTAACCCGGGGGTTAGCCCTAGGATAACCCAAAAAAAGTCGTGCGTTCGAGGATGTTAACTTTTTTCCCACTGTGGGCTCAATTTGTCCCCCAGGTGGACCCTACCAGTCGACTAAACCCCCGGGTACCTTTTTGCTGCTAGGTGAAGGGAAAGAGGTGAAAGGAAACGTGTCGAAATTTTTTCACCGCGGAATCGAACCCGGGCCTTTTTGTGAAGCGGGAGCTTTACCCAAAGGCACAGGCACCGGGCCTCCGGGCCATTGTGTATCTCCCGGTCGTATGATGTTTTAGTCTCGCTAACATGGCTGAAAAATATTTCCAGTAAATTTTTAAAAATTTTATTTCCCTTGCTCCCTTCAGTTTATTGTTTACAGCTTCATTTTCCCATTCTGTTGATATTCTTGTCTGCCTGCTCAGCCATATTGTTCCCATGCGCTCGAAATTACTGCTCGATTTTGCTTTACAACCTTCGACCTCAAAAAAGCTTTTTTTTCCTTTGTATTTTTAAAAAATATAGTTTCAGTAATTAAAAAATTGGAAAAGAAAATGAAATCCACTAGTGCATCTGCGTCTTTTTAATTTTGTTACTCTCGTTAAAAACAGTTAACAGCGTTAAAAAAGTTTTCCAACAAAATTTTCCCCTGAAGAAAAAATAGAACGTTTAAATTTCCCATGAAATTTCAACCTGGAGGAAATTACGAAGGGTAATTTCTTGTAGAACTTTTTGACCTGTTCAAAATAATGAGGTGACGCTCGACCATGATGCAACCCCGGTCAGTCCCCGGTCACTGCTGCCTTGGCCCGGTAGGGTAACGCTAAAAACTATGCAGTACCATAACTTTCAAGTCCAACAATTCTCCCCACCTTCGGCTCCCCTGACACCATCTTGTCCAACTCCTAAATGAACAATCCCAAAAATGACCCTCTGTGGCATGTACAATATCTTTAATTTTATTTGGCGTATGTCCCCCCCCATATAGATACCTCCCAAACCGGAAAAACCAGGTGCTAAGGATTTGACGGTCATAGGGGCCCCGGGCCCCCGGGGTTATCTCCCAAATTCCGTCAAGCCACCCAAAGCGTAAAGAAATTGGGGCTCCCCCCCCCCCTCATGGGGGGTTTCCCTTTGCGGGGTGAGGGTTTGATCTGGGGAAATTGGACTGTGCCGGTTCCCTGAATTGGCCTGTCCCCTCCCCCCCCCCCCCACGTGCGAAAAACCTGGGGGTTTGCCCCCCCCCCACATGGTTATTAATAATAGTGTGGTACCCGTGACATGAGTTGTGGGAATTTTTAGGTTGTGGTTGTCACAGTGCTCACAGTGCTCACAGTGCTCACAGTGTTTACGTGCTCACAGTGCTCACAGTGCTACCCACCCCCCCCCCCCCCAACCCCCCCCCGTGTCACAGTGTTTACAGTGTCACAGGCTTACGTGCTCACGTGCTCTCAGTGTCACCCGTTTTCACGTGCTAAAAGTGCTCAGGTTCACAGTGTCCAGTGGGTTTACAGTCCAAGTGCTCACCCCCGTGTTTTAAGGGGTTCCCCGTGTCACGTGTTCAAGTGTCACAGTGCAAAGTGCTCACAGGTTCACAGTGTTCAGGGAGGGGGTTCAAGTGCTCACAGGTTCAAGGCTCACGTGTTTAGTGTTTACGTGTCCAGTGTTCACAGTGCCCCCAGTGTCAAGTGTTCCGTCTCACGTTTCATGTTACAGTGTTCCCGTTTTCACAGTGCTCACGTGCCCAGTGTTAAGTGCAAGTGTTACGTGCCCAGTGTTTCCGTGTTCAAGGTTCCAGTGCTCCCGTGCCCCGGGGTCCGGGCACAGTGCTCATTGGGGTTCCAGTGCTCACGTGTCACAGTGCCACGTGTTCACAGGCTCACGGGGTTCACGTGCTCACAGGTTTCCCGGTTTACAGTGTACTGTTAAAAGTGTACAGTGTTCACAGTGTTTTTCCCGTGCTCCAGGTTCTGTGTCACAGTGTTTACAGTGTTTTACAGTGCTCAAGGTTTTTCCAGTGTCCCAGTGTTTTACAGGTTTCCCGTGCTCACAGTTTCAGTGTCCAGTGTTACAGTGTTTCCCGTGCTCACGGCTCACAGGCTCCAGTGTTCACGGTTTTCCCGGTCACGTTCCGTGCTACGTGTCACGTGTCCAAGTGCTCACAGTGCTCAAGTGTTTTCCCCAGTGTTCACAGTGTTCTAGGTTCCAGTGTTCTCGTGTTTACAGTGTCACAGTGTTCCATTTCCCAGTGTCACGTGTTTCACGTGTTCAGTGTTCCCGTGCCAGTGTTCACAGTGTTCCGTGTTCACGTGTCACAGTGTCCGTGTTCCAGTGTTCCCGTGTTCACAGGTCACAGTGTCCGTGCTCACAGTGTTACAGGGGGTTCCAGTGTTTACAGTGCCACAGTGCTCACAGTGTCACAGGTTCACGTGTTCCAGGGTTCCGTGTTTAAAGGGTACAGTGTTTACATGCTCCTGTCACAGTGTTCACCCTGTTTACAGGCTCACGTGTACAGTTTTCCAGTGTTTTCAGTGTTTTCCGTGTCACAGTGTTTACAGTGTTCACAGTGCTCACGTTTCACGTGTCACAGGTCACGTGTCCGTGTTTTACGTGTTCCAGTGCTCAGTGTCCGTGTCACAGTTACAGTGTTCCGTGCTTCAGTTTTTTTCGGGGGCACCGTGTTTCACGTTTCAATTTTTAAAAGTGTAAAAAGTGTACATGTAAGCGCTTCTTTTTTGGTGGGCCGTTTTCTTCTTTTTTGACACTTTGGACATTGGGGGTTTACATTTTTAATAGAAAACAGGAATTAAGAAAAATGTTTGGTGACTTGTATATTAACCCAAGATCCCAGGGAAGGGAGAATAACCCCCCGTGTTCTTTTTTTTCCCCAAAAAGGGACTATTCTGGGTAAAAATGGGGTTCCCGGGCCCCCCACTTGATCCCCCTACCCCCAGGGACCCAGGAGGGCATTTGCCCTTTTTTTTCCAGTATGGGTTTTAAAAAAAAGGGAAAGGGTGCAAACTGACTTCAGTGAAACCCCCGCCCAGGCTTTTTTTCCCCGGAATACCCTCGTGACAATTTCCCAAATTTTGCCTGTTTCCCGCAAATAGCAAACAAAGGGGGGAACCCGGGTGCCATTTGTTTCTTTCGTTTTTTTCCGCAAAACCGTAAATTTTAATTGCCCCCCATACAAAAACTGGACATGAAAAAACTTCTTAAAATGACACAAAAAAACCCAAAAAATCGTTTTTTTTAAAATCGAACCCAAATGGGTTTTTTGCTTATAAAAAATTTTTAAATGGACGTTCCATTTCTAAAGAAAGTTTTAAAATTTTATTTTTCCAAGTATTTAAAAAACTGGAGAAATGTTTTTTATGGGCACTTTTTTAAAAAAAACAAAAAATTTTTCCTTTACTTTCCGTGCCCCCACCAGTAAGGGGCACCTTTCAATTCCTTTTAGAATCAAATTATAAAAAAGTTTTTTGTTAAAAAAATTTTTTTTTTGAATCCAAAAAATTATGAAAGGGGGTAATTTAGGGGGGGACCCGTTTTAAAAACTTTAATTAAAATTTCCCCTTCTTGGAACTTTTTAAAAAGGTAATTTTGAAATTATACTTTCTCTTTAGCAAAAGAATTTTAAAAAATTTACTAAATTATTGTTAAACAAAAATCCCATTTAAACCTAAATTATTTGACAAGTGGTAATTTTTTTGGCACCCCCTCTTTTTCCAACTCAAGGGTTCGCCCCCCTCCCCCCCGTTTTCCCTTAATCTTATTAAAATGGTTTTTCCAATTATATTGCAAAACCCTTAACGTAAAGGAGAAAAAAATGGAATTAAATGCCCGTCTAGGCCCCTCAACGCTTTCAAGTCACTTAAAAAATGTACCTTAGGGACTTGGGGGTTTGAAATTTTGTCAATAATTTTTTGTTTAGGGCCCTCTCTTTTTGAACCCCTTCAATTAAAGGGGGGAGGAGGAAAAGGAAAAGATGGGGGGGGAAGGGGGAAGGTGGAGAAAAAGGAAAAGCCGGGGGGAAAGGGGAAAAAATTTTAAAGCGGGGGAAAAATGCTTTCCCAGGGGTTTTTCAGGGGTTGTTACTTTGGATGGAAGTGTTTTGTTCCGTGGTGTCTGGTTTAAATAGAAACCTTCCCCCCCAAAATTTTTGGAATGGGAAAAAAGGGGAAAAAAAAAAGAAAGGAAAAAAAAAATTTAAAAGCCGAAGTAGACAGTGTTTAAATTTAGACCGTGTCTTTTATATCAATTGTTTTTCTCTGAACCATTTATGTCATAGAAAAAAGGGTTCAACTACTTGTGGTTTAAACCACCCCTTTCCAGAGAATGTGTGCACCAGTGTTTTGATCTCACTACTTCTGGTTCCCCTATTTAGTCCCCTAGTTCTGAGTCCCCTAGTTTGGGGACCGTTCTGGATCACTGTTCTGAGTACCCGTGTTCTGAGTACTAAGTTTTTATACCACTAGTTTGAGTACCCCTAGTTTGATATCAGTTTAAGTACCACAAGTTCTAAGCACCACTAATTGGGGTACAAGTGCTTTTAGTAACCTAGTTCTGGTACGTAGTTTGGTACCATGTTCTGAGTACCCCTGGGGCTGAGTACCCCTGGTTTGAGTACCGGAGTTCTGAGTACCGAATTTGAGTATCAGAAGTTAGATTCCCTTCTTGGGTACCGGAGTTTGATTACGTGTTCGGTACCGGGGTTTTTGCTTTAAGGGCCCTGTTGCTGGGAACTTTTATTCCCGCAAAAACCCGAGAAACCTCAGAAAAAAAAACTTGTCCGATGTGACTACACGAAACCACTATCCTGTTCTCTTTGTTGCCATTTTACAAATAGTGACTACCACGACAACCACTATCCCGTATTCTCTTGCTGCCCTTTGTACAAAAACGTGACTACCCCGATAACACTACTACCTGTATCTCTCTTGCTGCCATTTTTACAAATACGTGTACCCCAACAACCATATCAGCAACTCAGTCCACTCACTTAGGTAGATAATGTCATAAAAAAGCAAATTCTCATTACAGGAACCTTCACAGGGGAACATTTTTTATACCCCCGACACAGGAGTGCTCAAGGATGGAGAAATATAAACGCAAAGACTTTAAAAAAAAAAGAGGAATACGAGGTTGAGACAACTCCCGATAACCAACAATTGCAGACAAACTTTTGCGAGTTTTAGTAGTAGCAGTAATAGTAGTTGTAACAGTAATAGAATTTAGTTGTAAAGTAATAGCAGTAGTAATAAAGTGCGAAGTGTAGAAAAGAGTAGTAGTAACGTATTGAAGTGTAGTATTTGTAGTAGTAAGTAAGTAGTTGGTAGTAGTAATGGAAGTAGTAGTATAGTATTAGCAGAAAAAGTACTAGAAGTAGTAGTATTATGTGTAGTGTAAGTGGGTAGTAGAAATAAAATAAAAGTTGCAACAATAGTGGTGTTGGCAGTGTTTACAAATCCTTGCACTCTTGTTCTCTCTCAATTTTTTGGGGAGATAGGTAACTGATGGAGACTCGATTAGGGAAAACCCCAGGAGTAGAAAGTAGCCTTTAACCCCTTTAGTTGGGTAAATATCTGTAAAGGGGAAGCAGCCCAAATTTTACAAAAAAACATTGCACTTTTTAAAAAAGACACTTTTTTCGCTTTTTTTTTTTTCTTTTTTTTAATAATATTAATAAAAAATAATAAAAAAATCACAATACCGTGACTGTCACGGTATTGGAGTTTTTATGGTAACCCGCGCATAGAGAATTGAAACCCGTTTCGAGTTCCCCCCGACCTAGATCCTTAACTAAGTGTGGGATATTTGTGTAAAATAACACCTTCACGGAAACTAACCACTGCAAATAAATTAGGAACGGGGGGGTTTGAACCTTTTGCAAGATCATAAAAAATCCCCGCCGTGATTGACTGGTTAAAAATGGAAGTGGTTTCAGGATCCTTGCCTGGTTCAAGCCCCACCCCTTCCTTTATTTTTTTTTACTTTCACTTTTTTTAGGTGTGTCTGAGCCTAACATAGTGATGCTACTTTTTAACCATCGTTAGAGCCCAGCCTATTTCAATTTTTTCAAAAAATGTCACTGGTCAAACATCGTCATGGTCAAAAATGCACTGGTCAAACATCGTCACTAGTCAAAATCTCACGGCCAAAAAAAGTCACTGGTCAAAATGTCATGGTTCAAACAACGTCATGGTCAAAAAAACGTCACTGGTCAAACATCGTCACTGGTCAAACGCTGGGAAGGGAGGGGGGTTTATAGAGCACTGCTAAGTAAACAAGGACTGCTGGAGGTGGTAGGTGGGGGTTTGGTTTGGCCCCGCTCAAACATGTCATTGTAACATTCATGGTCAAACAACGTCATGGTCAAACATGTCATGGTCAAGCATCGCCTAGTCAAACTCGTCATTGTAAAACATCACTGGTTTAAACAAAAGTCAGGTCAAACATGTCATGGTCAAAATCGTCATAGTCAAACATCGTCAATGTAACTCATTGGTCAAAACAACGTCCTGGTCAAAATCGCATGGTCAAAAATCGTCACTGTCAAACTCGTATGGTCAAAAAAATCGTCACTGGTCAAACTTGTCATGGTAAACATCGTCCTGGTCAAACATTGTCACTGGTTAAACATCGTCACTGGTCAAACTCTCACTGGGGCAAACTTTGTCACTGGTCAAAAAATTTGTCCGGTCAAAAATCGTCACTGGTCAAACATCGTCATGGGCAAACATTTTAAAATGGTCAAACATCGTACGGTCAAAAATTTTCATGGTTAAAACACGCATGGTCAAAAATCATCCTGGTCAAAACATCGTCACTGGTTTAAACTCGTCATGGTCAACTCGCCTGGAAAAATCGTTGGCAAAATTTGTCATGGTATCAAAATTTTAGATTGAGACACACGTTGTCACGCTTCAAAATAAGGGAAAAATCGTTGTCACAGCTTCAGAATGAGATCAGTGTCGTCCAACTTCAGAGAGAACTTTTTACCGCAACTTCGGGAGGGCAGCTCACCACGGGTTCAGAGGAGACACATGGTGGCCACAAATTCACATCGTTTTCCCGGTCAACGCTGAAGTATTTCTGGGTAAGCGCCTCATTCCCGGGCAAGGTTTTAGGCCGGAAAGATACACTTCACACATGAATTATCACGAGGCTTGTTTTAGTTGTTTCGCTCAGGTAGCTGGTGTGAAGACCACGTTTGGGCCCCCGGGCGGAAACCCCTGTTGGCCCCGGTGGGAAACCCCATGCCGCCCCGGTGCGAAGACCAGTGTTGGGCCCGGTGCTGAAAACCCGTGTTGGCCTGGTGCGGAAACCCCCGTGCCCCCACCCTGGTGTGAAGCCAGTGTTGGCCCCGGTGCTGAAGACCAGTGTTGGCCCTGGGGTGAAAAACCAGTGCTGGGCCCCAGTGCTGAAGACCAGTGCGTCCCCGGGGTTGAAGTCCAGTGTGGGCCCCGGTTCTGAAAAACCCGGGGTTGGCCCTATTTTGAAGCCGTGCTGGCCCTGGTTTTGAAGACCAGTATGGATTTTTCCTGAAGACAAGTGCTGGACCTCTTCCCGAAGACCCGGCTGGCTGGGCAATTCTCTCTAGCGCGGGAAAGCATTCTTTCCTCTCAAGGAACCTTGAACTCCAACTTGCCTTCTGCAATCCTTGAAGCGCAGCATAGGTTATATATAGTTCGTTGATAATGTTTGAAGTCACGAATGAGCTTGGAATTTCACTGTTTCTTCACAATAGCTGTTTTGTATATATATATATATATATTATATATATATATATATATTATATATATATATATATATAATAAACACTGATCTCTGGCTGAAGGAGACTCGAACTACGAACCTTAGGACAAGGTACGCAGTGCTTTACCAATCTATCCACACTGGACAATTACCTTGGCGTGCAGCATGCGCTACACGTTTTGATCCAAGGCAGCCAGCTTTCAGGAAGAAGGCTTACAGCTTTTCATCTCATCCCCTGCATGCATCAGCCTTACTAGAGATTTGAACAATGCAAGGAATTCGCGAAATATACACAAACACTGATCTCTGGCTGAAGGAGACTCGAACCTACGAACCTTAGGACAAGGTACGCAGTGCTTTACCAATCTATCCACACTGGACAATACCTTGGCGTGCAGCATGCGCTACACGTTTTGATCCAAGGCAGCCAGCTTTCAGGAAGAAGGCTTACAGCTTTTCATCTCATCCCCTGCATGCATCAGCCTTACTAGAGATTTGAACAATGCAAGGAATTCGCGAGAGCATGCGAAATATACACAAACACTGATCTCTGGCTGAAGGAGACTCGAACCTACGAACCTTAGGACAAGGTACGCAGTGCTTTACCAATCTATCCACACTGGACATACCTTGGCGTGCAGCATGCGCTACACGTTTTGATCCAAGGCAGCCAGCTTTCAGGAAGAAGGCTTACAGCTTTTCATCTCATCCCTGCATGCATCAGCCTTACTAGAGATTTGAACAATGCATTGTTCAAATCTCTAGTAAGGCTGATGCATGCGGGGGATGAGATGAAAAGCTGTAAGCCTTCTTCCTGAAAGCTGGCTGCCTTGGAACAAAACGTGTAGCGCATGCTGCACGCCAAGGTATTGTCCAGTGTGGATAGATTGGTAAAGCACTGCGTACCTTGTCCTAAGGTTCGTAGGTTCGAGTCTCCTTCAGCCAGAGATCAGTGTTTGTGTATATTTCGCATGCTCTCGCGAATTCCTTGTATATATATATATATATTTATATTTATATTTATTTATGCACACTAATCTGAGTTTTCTTTGATTTTATCTTAATAGTTCTTGGTCTTATTACTTTTCCTTTTATATCCATGGGGAAGTGGAATAAGAATCTTTCCTCCGTAAGCCATGAGTGTTGTAAAAGTCAACTAAAATGCCGGGAACAATGGGCTAGTAACCCCTTTTCCTGTAAGATTACTAAAAAGAATAAGAAGAATAAAATTATCAAAGTGGGAAGTCTGAATGTGCGTGAATGTTGTGCAAATGATAAGAAAAAGATGATTGTGGATGTTATGAATGAGAAGAAACTGGATGTCCTGGCTTTAAGTGAAACAAAGCTGAAGGGGGTGGGAGAGTTTCAATGGAGAGGAATAATGGGATTAGGTCAGGGGTTTCAAATAGAGTTAGAGCTAAAGAAGGAGTAGCAATAATGTTGAAGGATAAGCTATGCCAGGAAAAGAGGGACTACAAATGTATAAATTCAAGGATTATGTGGAGTGTAAAATAAAGATTGGATGTGAAAAGTGGGTATATGTAAGCGTGTATGCACCTGGAGAAGAGAGAAGTGTAGAGGAGAGAGAAAGAGATTCTGGGAAATGTTGAGTGAATGCGTGAGGAGTTTTGAATCAAGTGTGAGAGTAATGGTGGTTGGGGATTTCAATGCTAAGTGGGTAAAAATGTTATGGAGGGTGAGTAGTAGGTAAATTTGGGGTGCCAGGGGTAAATGTAAATGGGGAGCCTTTAATTGAGCTATGTGTAGAAAGAAATTTGGTAATAAGTAATACACATTTTATGAAAAAGAGGATAAATAAATATACAAGGTATGATGTAGCACACCATACACCTGCAACATCTACCACATTGCCCCCCTATCCACCCTGTCATACGCCTTTTCCAAATCCATAAATGCCACCAAAACCTCTTTAGCCTTATCTAAATACTGTTCACTTACATGTTTCACTGTAAACACCTGGTCCACACATCCCCTACCTTTCCTAAAGCCTCCTTGTTCATCTGCTATCCTATTCTCCGTCTTACTCTTAATTCTTTCAATAATAACTCTACCATACACTTTACCAGGTACACTCAACAGACTTATCCCCCTATAATTTTTGCACTCTCTTTTGTCCCCTTTGCCTTTATACAAAGGAACTATGCATGCTCTCTGCCAATCCCTAGGTACCTTACCCTCTTCCATACATTTATTAAATAATTGCACCAACCACTCCAAAACTATATCCCCACCTGCTTTTAACATTTCTATGTTTATCCCATCAATCCCGGCTGCCTTACCCCCTTTCATTTTACCTACTGCCTCACGAACTTCCCCACACTCACAACTGGCTCTTCCTCACTCCTACAAGATGCTATTCCTCCTTGCTCTATACACGAAATCACAGCTTCCCTATTATTATTATTGAAAAAAATATATCTTTAAGCGTATAAGAGAAAATTTTAGAAAGGACTTAATTTTAAATGAGTTCTTGCTAATTGACCAGTTTTACATATTCGGCACGACATACATACACACACACATATATATATATACATATATATATATATATATATATATAATATATATATATATATATATATATTATATATATATATATATATATATATATATATTATAATATATGTATGTCGTGCCGAATATGTAAAACTGGTCAATTAGCAAGAACTCTAGAAGACGGGCAGTGGAACCAAGCTACACTTCCAGTCAGACTAGGAGGCATTGGTGTTCGCAAGTCATCACAGATTACGTTACCTGCTTTTCTGTCCTCGTGTATTGCATCCAGAGAGCTTGTAGCAGCGATTCTCCCTGAACATCTTAGGGACAAGATAGGAGTTCAGGACCAAAAATTCATTGACGGAGCAATGATCTGGGATAATCTAACGGGCGCTGGAGCCAGACCTGCTCCCCCCAACAACTACAAACAATCGCACTGGGATGGTCCAATAGTGGAAAATATTGCCTCAACAATGCTTCAGAGTGTGTCAGGGAAGGATAGAGCCCGCCTCCTGGCAGTGAGAGCCCCTCATGCTGGGGACTTTCTGTTGGCTGTTCCCAACTCCAGCCTTGGCACACGTCTCGACCCACAGACCATCCGCATCGGTGTTGCCCTTCGACTTGCCGCCCCTATTCTTGCCGAACACAGGTGTATTTGTGGCAGTGAAGCAGCAGACCGATTCGGGTACCATGGTCTTGTGTGCCGTAAATCCGAGGGAAAGATTGCAAGACATGAGGAGGTTAATAACATTATCAAGAGGAGCCTCACAACAGCTGGATGCCCAGCAGTAAGGGAGCTACCCCAACTATGCAGATCTGATGGCAGCCAGAAGCGTCCAGATGGTATCACCGTTCAAGCCTGGACAGATGGGAAGCAGGTGGTGTGGGACTATACATGTGCATCTACCTTGGCTGATACCTATCTCCAATACACCAGGGAGGAAGGAGAGGCAGCTGCCAGCTTCAGGGAGTCCCAAAAGTCTAGAAAATATGGAGAACTTGCCCATCATTATATGTTTGTTCCCATAGGCTCAGAGACCCTTGGCTCATGGGGGAAAGACTGCATCTAAATTCCTTAAGGAGCTGGGAAAAAGACTCATCAGGGTAACTAGGGATCCCAGGGCAGCTAGTTTTCTGTTCCAGCGGCTCAGTGCGGCTGTTCAAAGGGTAATGCATGCTGCATTTTGGGCACACGCCCCAGCTCTGAGGAGCTGGATGAGATTTTCGCCTTATAATCGGTGATACACACGTAACAACATGTACCGTATATGCTACCTTTATATCAATAATGTATCTCTTAAATCTTCTGTACCATATTATGTAATAAAATATTCCTATTAGTAAAAAAAAAAATAAATATGAAAAGATGGGGTGGTAGGGAAGTGGAATATTCAAACGGCTTCAGGAAGAAATCCAAATTTTTTTTCCTTGAAACCTTTTTATCCACTTCTCCGAGGCTATGGGTCCCACAATTTACACCAGAGGTGGACCCCATCCTATATATATATATATTTTATATATATATATATATATATATATATATATATATATATATATATATATATATAAAATATATATATATATATATATATATGTATGCAATAAGATCACAGTAAACAGGTGATTTCAGAATATGCAAAACAACCACTCTGAAAGAATAGAGAAATTCCAAGTAGTCACAGTAGTAAACAGGTGATTTCAGAATATGCAAAAACAACCACTCTGAAAGAATAGAGAAATTCCAAGTAGTCACGAAAGCGCTTGGAATTTTCTCTATTCTTTCAGAGTGGTTGTTTTGCATATATATATGTATGTATATATATATATATATATATATATATATATATATTATATATATAATATATATAATTTTATATATATATATATATATATATATATATTATATATATATATATATATATATATATATATATATATATATATATATAAGTATTTTCTTTTTGTGGATTTCCTTTCTTGTTTGGGTCACCCTGCCTCGGTGGGAGACGACCAACTTGTTGAAAAAAAAAAAAAAAAAAAATATATATATATATAATATATATATATATATATATATATATATATATATATAATATATATATATATATATATATATATATAATGTATGGGTTATGGCTTGATGTATATGAAGACATTTCGTTTACCAAGGTGTTTATTAATTTATTAAATACCTTAAGTAACACACTGTCTTATTTATATACCGTCACTTTATTCCACCTTCTTCAATACAGGTCTTAAGTTTGGGCAGTCAAGTTGTCCCTAGGTGTGGGCAGATATCTGCCTTCCCACACCCTGACAACACTACAGACGACCGGGAATACGATACAAATATTTCAGTAACCTTTGTATATTATTAAGAGAAGTGAATACTACCCGTAATGCAATCCTAGGAATATTTTATTCAATAACAAAACCCATTAATTTCTTAACATATTACTACTTAGAGGCAACCAATTAATTTTTTATACCCACTTTTAACCTGTTTCTTAAGCTAAGCAAGGTGTTAACGTCTGTTGTACACGTATAAATCTCTACTTCTAACCACGTTTAAGCAACCCATATTTTAACTAGAGTTTAAGTATGTAAAATTAACAAACTGAACTACCTAAATATAATTTATCAGAGTAAAATGTGTAAAACATATATAAATCTTTTAATATCAATTTAAATACAATATTCTTAGTCTTTGGAAAGGAAACAGTGTAGCCTTAATGACTATAATGGCTACTGAAGCCAAAAGATTCTAAAATCCCTCCGTGTTTAAGAAAATCTAATTGCTTTGTAAAATTGGTGATAACATTATCGGAGAGATAAATAAAGTCAAGTGTTTTGCCGATAATGTCAGCAATTGGCCAGATGTTGCAGAAACAAAGTTATTGAAAATGGATTTGCAATAAGCAGGAATTCATGAGGATTTTTTTTTTTTTGAAAAAACGTAATGCTTGGTCTGTTGAGTTTAATAATATCGGAAAATTAGTCCCCGTGCTTAATATAACATAATATAATATATATAATATACAAAACAATCACTCTGAAAGAATAGAGAAATTCCAAGCGCTTTCGTGACTACTCACATTATCAAGGAACTATGAAAGTAAAGCATCCAAGGAAGCTATATAAGGGGTCTGGCCAACACTTCACTATCAGATCCCACAACGGTTAAACACCTGACGCGCGCCGGCCCAACTGGACAGGTCCTTTGCACAACTCACCCACAAACTATTCTACCCAAGAAAATTTAAAAAATATTATTCGTCCAGTGTATTATTAAATTCTTCCCAAATTCTATTAATTATAAATGGATCTAATTTATATAAACCAAAGGAAATATTCATATTATTGTCAAAACTGCTTTTTATGAAACAAGATTCAATTATATTCCTGTCGACCATGGACTTGCTTGATACTACTTTCTCAACTTTTGAAAATCAATTGGATGGTTAAAATCTCTTACATGAATAAATAGAGCATTGGAATCTTGTCCAGTTCTAATGCTATATTTATGTTGTTTTTAATCTTAGTTCGAGATTTTTACCAGTTTGACCGTAATAAACTTCATCGCAAATTTTACAAGGAATCTTATAGATACATCCATCCAGCATTTTGGGGGGAATTCTTTATCAAAAGTTTTTTTACTGTATCAAGATTTTTGAATACAACTTTAATATTAAAAGTCTTAAGAAGAGAAGGCATATCAACCAAGTTTTTCATGGTAAGGGAGAACCAACATATTTTAGTAGAATAAGGCTGGTTGTCCCTTTTTGGATTGTAAAAAGTATTTCTAGCAACTTTAAAAGATTTATCAATTACATTTCTTGGATATTTTAAATCATTACCTATTTCATAAATTTTGGATATTTCCTCATCTATGAACTCAGGACTACAAATTCGTAAAGCTCTCAGAAACATTGATGAGAAAACAGACAGTTTGACTCTATCTTGATGCGAGGAATAATAGTGGACATAGGAACAGTTATTTGTAGGCTTTCTGTAAATTTTAAATTTGAATTCATTATTACCCTTAACAATTAAAACATCTAGAAAAGGCAATAAGTTATTTTCTTCAAACTCAACTGTAAAGTTTATAGAATGTGCTAAGCTATTTAATTTTCCAAGGAAATGATGTATATCTACATTTTTGGGCATAAGACACAAAATATCATCAACATATCTGAACCATTTAGCTCTATTAGGGAGGATTGTTGTGCAAAGGTGAGTTGTGAGGTGAGTTGTGGAAAGGACCTATCCAAGTTGGGTCGGCGCGCGTCAGGTGTTTAACCGTTGTGGGATCTGATAGTGAGGTGTTGGCCAGACCCCTTATATAGCTTCCTTGTATGCTTTACTTTCATAGTTCCTTGATAATGTGAGTAGTCACGAATGCGCTTGGAATTTCTCTATTCTTTCAGAGTGGTTGTTTTGCATATTCTTAAATCACCTGTTTACTGTGATCTTATTGCATATATATATATATATATATATATATATATATATATATATATATATATATATATATACTAATATATATATATATATATATAATATATATATATATATATATAAATATATAATATATTATATATATATATATATATATATATATAATATATATTATTATATATATATTATATATATATATATATATATTATATATATATATATATTATATATATATATATATATATATATATATATATAATATATATATTTATATATCTATATATATCTATATATATATATATATATATATATATATATATATATATATATATATATATATATATATATATATATATATATATATACATAAATATATATATTATATATATATATATTATTATTATATATATTATATATATATATATATATATATATATATATATATATATATATATATATATATTATATATATATATATATATATATATATATATAATATATATATATATATATTTATATATATATATATATATTTTTTTTTTTTATTATCACAACCGGCCGATTCCACCAAGGCAGGGTGGCCCGAAAAAGAAAAACTTTCACCATCATTCACTCCATCACTGTCTTGCCAGAAGGGTGCTTTACACTACAGTTTTTAAACTGCAACATTAACACCCTCCTTCAGAGTGCAGGCACTGTACTTCCCATCTCCAGGACTCAAGTCCGGCCTGCCGGTTTCCCTGAATCCCTTCATAAATGTTACTTTGCTCACACTCCAACAGCACGTCAAGTATTAAAAACCATTTGTCTCCATTCACTCCTATCAAACACGCTCACGCATGCCTGCTGGAAGTCCAAGCCCCTCGCACACAAAACCTCCTTTACCCCCTCCCTCCAACCCTTCCTAGGCCGACCCTACCCCGCCTTCCTTCCACTACAGACTGATACACTCTTGAAGTTATTCTGTTTCGCTCCATTCTCTCTACATGTCCGAACCACCTCAACAACCCTTCCTCAGCCCTCTGGACAACAGTTTTGGTAATCCCGCACCTCCTCCTAACTTCCAAACTACGAATTCTCTGCATTATATTCACACACCACACATTGCCCTCAGACATGACATCTCACTTGCCTCCAGCCTTCTCCTCGCTGCAACATTCATCACACCATGCTTCACACCCATATAAGAGCGTTGGTAAAACTATACTCTCATACATTCCCCTCTTTGCCTCCAAGGACAAAGTTCTCTGTCTCCACAGACTCCTAAGTGCACCACTCACTCTTTTTCCCTCATCAATTCTATGATTCACCTCATCTTTCATAGACCCATCCGCTGACACGTCCACTACCAAATATCTGAATACGTTCACCTCCTCCATACTCTCTCCCTCCAATCTGATATTCAATCTTTCATCACCTAATCTTTTGTTATCCTCATAACCTTACTCTTTCCTGTATTCACCTTTAATTTTCTTCTTTTGCACACCCATACCAAATTCATCCACCAATCTCTGCAGCTTCTCTTCAGAATCTCCCAAGAGCACAGTGTCATCAGCAAAGAGCAGCTGTGACAACTCCCACCCTGTGTGTGATTCTTTATCTTTTAACTCCACGCCTCTTTGCCAAGACCCTCGCATTTACTTCTCTTACAAACCCCATCTATAAATATATTAAACAACCACGGTGACATCACACATCCTTGTCTAAGGCCTACTTTTACTGGGAAAAAATTTCCCTCTTTTCTACATACTCTAACTTGAGCCTCACTATCCTTGTAAAAACTCTTCACTGCTTTAAGTAACCTACCTCCTACACCATACACTGCAACATCTGCCACATTGCCCCCCTATCCACCCTGTCATACGCCTTTTCCAAATCCATAAATGCCACAAAGACCTCTTTAGCCTTATCTAAATACTGTTCACTTATATGTTTCACTGTAAACACCTGGTCCACACACCCCCTACCTTTCCTAAAGCCTCCTTGTTCATCTGCTATCCTATTCTCCGTCTTACTCTTAATCTTTTCAATTATAACTCAACCATACACTTTACCAGGTACATCAACAGACTTATCCCCCTATAATTTTTGCACTCTCTTTTATCCCCTTTGCCTTTATACAAAGGAAACTATGCATGCTCTCTGCCAATCCCTAGGTACCTTACCCTCTTCCATACATTTATTAAATAATTGCACCAACCACTCCAAAACTATATCCCACCTGCTTTTAACATTTCTATCTTTATCCCATCAATCCGGCTGCCTTACCCCTTTCATTTTACCTACTGCCTCACGAACTTCCCCCACACTCACAACTGGCTCTTCCTCACTCCTACAAGATGTTATTCCTTCCTGCCCTATACACGAAATCACAGCTTCCCTATCTTCATCAACATTTAACAATTCCTCAAAATATTCCCTCCATCTTCCAATACCTCTAACTCTCCATTTAATAACTCTCCTCTCCTATTTTTAACTGGACAAATCCATTTGTTCTCTAGGCTTCCTTAACTTGTTAATCTCACTCCAAAACTTTTTCTTATTTTCAACAAAATTTGTTGATAACATCTCACCCACTCTCTCATTTGCTTCTTTTTACATTGCTTCACCCACTCTCTTAACCTCTCTCTTTTTCTCCATATACTCTTTCCCTCCTTGCATCACTTCTACTTTGTAAAAACTTCTCATATGCTAACTTTTTCTCCCTTACTACTCTCTTTACATCATCATTCCACCAATCGCTCCTCTTCCCTCCTGCACCCACTTTCCTGTAACCACAAACTTCTGCTGAACACTCTAACACTACATTTTTAAACTAACCCCATTCCTCTTCGACCCCATTGCCTATGCTCTCATTAGCCCATCTATCCTCCAATAGCTGTTATATCTTACCTAACTGCCTCCTCTTTTAGTTTATAAACCCTTCACCTCTCTCTTCCCTGATGCTTCTATTCTCCTTGTATCCCATCTACTCTTTTACTCTCAGTGTAGCTACAACTAGAAAGTGATCTGATATATCTGTGGCCCCTCGATAAACATGTACATCCTGAAGTCTACTCAACAGTCTTTTATCTACCAATACATAATCAACAAACTACTGTCATTTCGCCCTACATCATATCGTGTATACTTATTTATCCTCTTTTTCTTAAAATATGTATTACCTATAACTAAACCCCTTTCTATACAAAGTTCAATCAAAGGGCTCCCATTATCATTTACACCTGGCACCCCAAACTTACCTACCACACCCTCTCTAAAAGTTTCTCCTACTTTAGCATTCAGGTCCCCTACCCACAATTACTCTCTCACTTGGTTCAAAGGCTCCTATACATTCACTTAACATCTCCCAAAATCTCTCTCTCTCCTCTGCATTCCTCTCTTCTCCAGGTGCATACACGCTTATTATGACCCACTTCTCGCATCCAACCTTTACTTTAATCCACATAATCTCGAATTTACACATTCATATTCTCTTTTCTCCTTCCAAATCTGATCATTTAACATTACTGCTACCCCTTCCTTTGCTCTAACTCTGTCAGATACTCCAGATTTAATCCCATTTATTTCTCCCCACTGAAACTCTCCTACCCCCTTCAGCTTTGTTTCGCTTAGAGCCAGGACATCCAACTTCTTTTCATTCATAACATCAGCAATCATCTGTTTCTTGTCATCCGCACTACATCCACGCACATTTAAACAACCCAGTTTTATAAAGTTTTTCTTCTTCTCTTTTTTTAGTAAATGTATACAGGAGAAGGGGTTACTAGCCATTGCTCCCGGCATTTTAGTCGCCTCATACGACACGCATGGCTTACGGAGGAAAGATTCTTTCCACCTTCCCATGGACAATAGAAGAAATAAAAAAGAACAAGAGCTATTTAGAATAAGGAGAAAAACCTAGATGATGTATATATATATATGCATGTGCGTGTCTGTGAAGTGTGACCAAAGTGTAAGTAGGAGTAGCAAGATATCCCTGTTATCTAGCGTGTTTATGAGACAGAAAAAGAAAACCAGCAATCCTACCATCATGCAAAACAGTTATAGGTTTTTGTTTCACAGTCATCTGGCAGGACGGTAGTACTTCCCTGGGTGGTTGCTGTCTTCCAACCTACTACCTATCTATATATATATAATAATATATTATATATATATATATATATATATATATATATATAAATAAATAAATATATATATATATATTATATTATATATATATATATATATATATATATATATATATATAATATATATATATATATGTATATATATATATTATATATATATATATATATATATATATATATATATATATATATATATATATTATAATATAAATATTATATATAGGGAAGTACCACCTCTATAGCTGGAATGGGGACCCTCATCCTCAGAGAAGACAATAAACGTACCTCAGGGAAAACTTCAAGGTTCTCCCGGAGATGTTTGAATATTTTCTTCTCCTACCACCCCCTATAAATTTTTTTTTACTCTATGTGAACATTTATTAATAAACAAAATACATTTACATAAAAAACATAAATTAAATATATTTATATAATATATATAAATATATATATATATATATATATATATATATATATATATATATAATATATATATATATATATATATATATATATATATATATATATATATATATATATATATATATTATATATATATATGTATATGTATATATATATAAATATGTATATATATATATATATATAATATATATATATATATATATATATATATATATATATATATATATATATATATATACAAACACTGATCTCTGGCTGAAGTGTTTGTGTATATTTTCGGCTGCTCTTGTGAATTCCTTTCATATATATATATATATATATATATATATATATATATATATATATATATATATATATATATATATATATATATTTATATATATATATATATATATATATAATATATATATATATATATATATATATAAATATATATATATTACGGCATATTAGGGGCATGATCCCAGGCTTGACCTCAAGCTTGATCCCAGACTTGACCCCAAGCTTGATCCCAGACATGACCCCAAGCTTGACCCCAAGCTTGACCCCAAGCTTGACCCAAGCTTGACCCCAGGCTTGACCCCAAGCTTGACCCAAGCTTGACCCCAAGCTTGACCCCAAGCTTGACCCCAAGCTTGACCCCAAGCTTGACCCCAAGCTTGACCCCAGGCTTGACCCCAGGCTTGACTTCAAACTTGACCCCAGCCTTGACCCCAGGCTTGACCCCAGGCTTGACCCCAGGCTTGACCTTCAATGTGTAGAACGCAGGGTGATTTTCAGGGTCAGTTTTTGGAAAAAAAGCGTCTGTCTTATGAGCCCCAAAATACGGTATATATCCACTATCTATTACCCACTTCATTCATTTGTTGCTCGAAGAAGCCCACTGCCTGGTCGAAAAATTGTCTCTGTATGTGTATTTACGTCTCCCTGTTCCATATACAAGCCGTCATAGGAACAATTGAATTCCGAGAAGAATTCAACGTGAGAAACAAACAGTTTATCTTCACAACTGCTTTACATCTCAAATATTTTTCATCCAGAGGGACTCAGATTGAAAAATAATTTTGAAGGTATCCCCCTCAATTGGACATGAAGATACTGGCGGTAGAGAAGCCTTTTACTACCACATTTCACCCAGTACTGTACATTACCAAGTGCATGCTGATGAATTTGAGTCATTTGCAACATCTAGGTATGTTTATGTTGTAGACGTTTTGCCATCCAGGGACAGCACAGGGACATGACTCACGAAATCGTAATACGAATGCCAACAATTACAGAACGGTGAACCCTAAAATTCACAGGTGTTAACCACTGGACCAGTTGGTCCGGTGGTACCACTGTACCACTGGAGTTTTAGAGCTCACTTCCCATGGTTTTAAGAGGTGCGTGAGTTTCCCTATAATCTACCTTATCCATAATTACTATCGCATTTGATTTGTCTACGCAATGCTAGGACCTTTGCAACACAATTGTCCTCAAATATTTGTTAAGTTATACCATGAATTAAGGAAAGATCCTAGACTTCACCTTATGAAAGCAGACAGAGCAAATCCGTTAGTGATTATGGAGAAGGTAGATTATAGGAGAAAAATAACATTTTAGAAGACGGGAACTGACGTGTCCCTGTGTTAATAAATCACAGAACGGGTGGGGCCCCACCCGTTCTGTGATTTATTAACACAAGGACATATACGGAAGATTATAAAAGAGAAAGTAAAAGGTCCATCAGCCTTAGAGGAAGTAAAAGGTCCATTTACAAAATGAAAATACCCAGATGATGCCTATATGTCTTAAATCATCATTTTGTCGGTATTATGCTTGACAAAGCCCAGCGTTGTGTAAAACGTCTTTGTAAAAGGCTTTCCCTGCTACCAGTGTGTTGATTTCAACTTTTCTGCTTACGCTTTTGTTTACCTCCAGTAATTGGAGTTGATCGCCTGGGCCTCTTAAAGCTCTTGTTATCCCCACAACGCGCACATCCGCTACAACTTCCTCCATCATCTCCACACACTTTCCTGAGGAAGAATTTTAGGCAGTTTCGACCGTAAATCCCAGGAGACCAATTCCATCGTTCATTTAAGTTCAATTCGACAAACTTGGAAAAAGAAGAACTTGAGACAAACGTATCTAAGTCCTTGATCTGGACGAGTTGGCGAAAAGAAAATTAGATATTTTGTGTTGAATCTCTGGCCCTGACAGTTGTCAAGGATGTATACCTTTGATATACCTTTGATGAGCTCCCAAAGTTTTTCTACTCCAACAACCCGGCCCTCGGCCAGGCTCGTCTGGTGCTTGCCTATTCAACCAGGCTGTTGCTGTTGATGGCCAGCTGACCCACTAGTCATAGTTCCTAATTATTTGGCGAGACATTCTTGGTGGTGAAGTTTGTCAGGTATCGTTTCCGTGCGGCTGCTGCTGCTCTTGTACTCACCTAATTGTAGTTGCAGGGGTCGAGACTCGGTCTCTGGCCCCACCTCTTCACTGAACGTTACTAGGTCCTCTCTCTCTCTTCTGCTCCATGAGCTTTATCATACCTCGTCTTCAAGCTATGTATGGTTCCTGCCTCCACTACATCGCTCGCCAGACTGTTCCACTTCCTGACCACTCTATGACTGACGAAATGCTTCCTAACATCCCTGTGGCTCATCTTGTGCGTGTTTGTGGTTGCAGGAGTCGATTCACAGCTCCTGGCCCAGCCTCTTGGCTGGTCAGTACTAGGTCCACTCTCTCTTCTGACTACAATGGGTTAGGTGAAGTTCGTAAGGAAACAGGACAAGTGTTTCCTTGATGCTCGCCTTAGATGACCCGCCGTTGGAGTTTCTGGTCATCTGGTCGAGACTTTCAGCTGGCATACCCCTCCACCCTTTTAAAAATTATGTTGGCAACAAGAGCCTTGTCGTTTCCTCTCTGTAGGTGTGTGTGTGTATGTACTCAGCTAATTGAGGTTGCAGGTGTCGATTCATAGATTCTAGCCCCGCCTCATCACTGGGCTCTACTAGGTCACTCCCTCCTCCGTGAGCTTTATCGTACCTCTTCTTAAAGCTATGTATGGATCCTGCCTCAACCACCTCCTTTTCCAAATTATTCCATTTCCTGACAACTCTGTGACTGAAGAAATACTTCCTAACATTTCTGTGACTCATCTGAGTCTTCAACTTCCAATTGTAACCCCTTGTTGGTGTTTCCCCATCTCTGAAACATCCTGTCCCTATCCACCTTGTCGATTCCTCTCAGTACTTTATATACTGTTTTCATGTGTCCCCCTGTCCCTTCTGTCCTCCAGTGTCATTAGGTTGATTTCCCTTAACCTTTCGTCTTAGGCCATGCCCCTTAACGGAAAAAAAAAAAAAAAAAAAAAAAAATTTTAAAAAAAAAAAAAAATTTTTAAAAAAATTTTTGGCCTTTTCCCCCCCCCCAAAAAATTTAAAAAAAAAAAAAAAAAATTTTTTTTTAAAAAAATTTCCCTTTAAAAAAAAAATTTTTTTAAAATTTTAAAGAAAAACCCCCCAAAAAATTTTTTTTTTAAAATTTTTAATTTTTAACCCTTTCCAAAAAAAATTTTTTTGGGGGGGGGAAAAAAAAATTTTTTTTTTAAAAAAAAATTTTTTCCCCAAAGGGGGGGAAAAAAAAAAATTTTTTTTTTTTTTCCCTTTTTTTTTTTTTTTTAAACCCCGGGCCCCCCTTTTTTTTTTTAAAATTTTTGGTTTAAAAAAAAAAATTTTTTTTCCCTTTTTTTTTTTGGGGGTTTTTTTTTAAAAAATTTTTTTTTTTTTTTTTTTAAAAATTTTTAAAGGGGGGTTTTAAAAAGGGTTTATTTTTTTTAAACCCTTTTTTTTTTTTTTGGGGGGGGGTTTTTTTTTTTTTTTTGGGGTTTTTTTAAAAGGGGGGTTTTTTTTCCTTTCATTAAAAATTTAAATTTTTTATTTTTGGGCCCAAAATTTGTTTTAATGTTAAGTTTTTTAAAATTAAAAAAAGGGTTTGGAAGGAAAAAAGGGGAAAAATTTTTTAAAATTTGGGTTCAAGAAACCTATAAAAATTGAATTTTTGAAAAAGGGATTACTTAACCCCCAAAAACCTCCCTTTAATAGACTTAATTTTCAATATTTATTATTTTTTCTTTTTTAAAAAAATTTAATAAAATTTTAATTTTTTAAATTAAAAAATTTAGTTTTTATAAAATTTATTTATTTAAAAAAATAATATATATTTTAATTTTAATTTTTTTAATATAATAATTTAAATTTAAAATTTTTAAAAAGAAAAATTTAAAATAAATTTTCCAATGTCCATTTTATTTCCTTTTTCCATCAAAAATAGAGTTAAAACGCTTTTTCTCACAATGGTTTTAAAAGGAAATTTTTAAGAATTTGGGGTCCCGATCAAAAAGATAAAGGAAAATTCCCAAAAATTTTTGAAAAAAAGGAAATTTTTTGATTTTAAAATTTCCCCCAAAAATTTAAATTATAAAATCTTTTAAAAAAAGGTTTCAAAGAAAAACTTTTTATAAACCAAAAAGGGAAACCGCCTTTTCAATTTTTAAAAAAAATTGGTTGGTTTCCCTTCCCATGAAAAATTGGTTGGGTTTTCCTTTCTTTTTAAATTTTAATTTTTAATGTTTTTTTAAAAATTTTTGTTTTTCATTTTGAAAATCTTTTAAAATTTAAAGGGAATTTTTCCCCAAAATTTGTTTTTGGGGGGAGTTTTTAATTAAAATTTTTTTGTAAAAATTTTTAAATAAATTTTAATTAAAAAAGGTCAAAAGGAAAAAATTCACAAGTTTTAAAAAACCCAATAAAATAGGGGGGCCTTTTTTTAAAAAATGGAACAAAAGTTTTCCATCTTTTTTTAAATTTTGGGATTTTAAACCCAATTTTTTTAAAAAATTTTGGAAATTTCCCCAAAAACCCAGGGCCGGGAAATAAAATTTTAAAATTCCCCTTTTTAAAAAAGGGCAGTTTTGAAAAAATTATGCTTTTAAATTTTTTTTGGGAAAATTAAAATTGATTTTTCTTAAAATTTTTTAAAATTAATTTTAAAAATTTAAAAATTTAAATTAAAAAACGGGCAAAAAAAATTTTTAATTTTTAAAAAATTTTTGGGGTAAATAAACTTGGGGGGTAAGTTTTGAAATTCAATAATTTTGGGGTTTGCCCCCAAAAAACTTTTAAATTTTGGGGTTTTTCTTAATAAAATTTTAATGGGGAACCCTTTATTTAAAACCTTCCCCTTGGTTTTTGTTTTTTTCCCTTTCAAAAAAATTTTCCTTTTAATAAGAGAAAAAAAATAAAAGGAAAGGTTGGAAAAAATTTCTTTTTAAATTTCCTTTTCGGGAAAAATTGGTTTTGTTTTCAAAAAAATTTAAAACAAAAAAAACCTTTTTACTTATTTTTATTCTTTAAAGGGGAAAAAAACACACCCGGGGAATTTCCTCGAAATTTTTAAACCCCTTTATTTTTTTTTTCCCGGGTTTCTTTTCCGGGCCTTTGTCTTTTTTTTCCCCGTTAAAAAATTCATTTTAATTTTTTTAAAAAAAAATTGGGTTTTTAAATTTAACCCCTTTTCCCCCCCAAATTTTTTAACCAATTTTAATTTTCCTTTGGGACGAGAGTTCCTTTTAAATGATTTTTTTAAATTTTTAGAAAACAATTTTGGGCCCTTTTAAATTCCAAAAAACATTAAAATTTGAGGAAAAAAAAAATTTTTTTTAATTGGGGGTTTTCCATCAAAATTTTGGAACAAAAACTTTTTATTTCTTAAAAAAACCAAAGGAATTTTTTGAAAAAAGAAACAAACCTCCATAAAAAAATTTAATTTTTTTTGTTTTTTTGTGTTTTCCCCCAAAAATGTAATAAACAATTTTTAAAAATTAAACTTCCCCAATAAATTTTTTGGGGGAAAAAATAAACTTGTTTTTTGTTTTTAATTTTTAAACTTAAAAAAATTAAATTTAAATTTAAAAAATTCAAAAAGCCCTTTTTTGTAATTTGATAAAATTTTTTTCTATTTTTTTGAAAAATTAAATTTTTTATTTTTTAGGGTAAAAATTTATTTGGGTTAATGTTTAAAACCAAAAATTAATTGATAAAATTTTTTAAAAGTTTAGATAAATTTTTAATAACCAATAAAAAACCGCCTTACCAAAAAAAAGGGCCCCCCAAAAATTTAAATTTTCCCCCAATTTTAATTTAAGGGAAAAAAATTTTAAATCCCAAGGAAAAAAAATTTTAAAAAAATTTTAAAATGATAAAAAATTGTCTAAATTTTCAAAAAAATTTTCCCAAAAGTTTAAACGGAAAATTTTAAAAATTTAAAAATTTAAACAAGGGCAAAATAATATTTTAAAAATTTAACTTCCAAATCCTCTTTTATTCTTGAAAGGTTTTTTAAAAAAACAAAAAAAAGTGGTATAAAGTCGGGGACCAAATTATTAATTTTTTCCAAAAAAGGGCATTTTTATTAAAAATTTAAATTTTTCCTTTGTTTAAAAAATTTTGACCCTTATTTTTTGGGAAAATTTTAATTTAAGGGAAAAAAAATTTTTAAATTTTTTGGGGTAAAAATTTAAGTTTTGAAGGGAACCTTAATTGGGTTTTCAGGTTTTTAAATTTTTGGGGGATTTAAAATTTCCGGTTTAAAGTTCCTTTGGATGTTTATTTAAGTTTTTTTAATTGAAGAACCCGAAACCTTAAATTTTTCCATTCCAGAGTTTTTCTATTTTAAAAATTATTTTAAACTTTTGCATTTTAAGGGAAAATTTGAATTTTTGGAAAAGGGTTTTAAAATTTTCGAAGTTTTTTTGAAAGGGGAAAAATCCCCTTTTCCCCTTAAATTTTTTATAAAATTTTTTTGAAAAAAGGGTTACCTTCTCTTTTCCCAATAGACCCTTAAATGGGTTCGTTTTTGATGATTTTTGGTTTTCCAAAAAAACATTTTTAAAATTTAAAATTTTCGGAAAAAAGAAGCTTTCCCAAATTTAAAAACTTTTTTTGGGGTTTTTGGAAAGGAAAATAACTTTGTTTTTTTTTTTTTTTTTGGGTATAATAATTCAAATTTTAAAATTTTTTAAGAAAACCTAAAAAATTAACTTTTAAAAAATTATATTTTCCTGCTAAAAAAAATTTTGTTTTCTTTTCAAGGGTTTTTAAAAAATTTTTAACAATTTGTTATTTTCCCTAAGTTTTGGTTAAAAAAAAACCTTTTTAATTTAAAATTGAAAAGGAAATAATTTTAAAATTTTCCCAAAAAATTTAAATTTGATAATTTTTTAAAGGCAAAAAACCTTTTTATAACCAAAAAAAACCCCCAACCTTCCCCTTAAAAACAAAAATTTTTGGTTTTAACCTTAAAAAATAAAAATTTGGTTAAAAAGCCCCCTTTAAAGCTTTTAATTTTTAATGTTGATTAAAAAAAAATTTTTTTTCCAGGGGAAAAAACCCTTTTAAAAATTAAAAAACCCCCCAAAACCCGGGGAATGGTTTATAAAACCTTTTAAATTTTTAAAAATTAAAATTTTTAATTTAGGTTCAAACTTAAAAACCCCTCCCCTTAAGATTTAAAAAAACACAAAAATCCATTAAAAACCAAAATTTTTCCCCCAAAGGTCATTTTTTAAAAATTTAAACGTTTTTTTAACCCTTTTTGGGGAAATTTTCAAAAATTTTTAAAAAACAACAAGCCGGGTTTGAAAATTTTAAGCCCCTTGTTGCTTAAAAAAGATTTTAAATTTGATTTTTATTTCCCTTGTTTAAAAAGTTCCTTTTATAATTTTTTAAAATTTTTTGGGAAAGAATTCTTTTTAATTAACCCCTTGGAAAAAATTTAAAAAAATTTTTAAAATTTTTTTCTTGGGTAAAATTTGGGGGGTTTTTGAAAGGGGGGAACTAAAGGGTTGGGTTTGGCCGGGTCCTTTTCCCCTTGTTTCTGTAGTCCTTTTGGGGAATTTTTAAAAAGGTTTTTTAATTTTCAATTCCTTGAAAAATTGGTTCAGAAAGGTTAAATTTTTTTTTTTTGGGGGTTTTTTGCCCCAAAAAATTGTTTACCCCCTTTGTTTTGGGGAAAAAGATTTCCCTTCAAAAATTTTCTGTTGGGGTTTTAAAAATAAACTTTTGTTTTTCAAGGTTTTTTTTGGGGGGAATTAAGTTAAATATTAAAAAATTTTCAAAAACCTTAATTTTTTTAAAAATTTTTTTTAAATGCGTTTCCCAATTTTTTCTTTTCCCCTTTTGGATCCTTGACTTTGAGTGGAAAATTCCCCCTTTTTAAAAATGGAATTTTTAAAATAAAAAATTTTAAAACAAATTGAAAAAATTTTTAAATTTAAAAAAGGGGAAAAACCCCATTCAAAATTTTTGGGAAACAAAAAATATCCTTTTTCAGGTTTTTATTTTTAAAATTGGAAACAAAAATTGGGGATCATTGAAAAAAAATTTTGATAAAAAAACCCAACCAAAATCAAAAAAATTTTAAAAATTTTTAAAAATTTGGAAAAATTTTTATTGGAAAAAACTTGGTAAAAATTTTTGAAAAAATTAAAACAAAAAAAATATTTTAAAACAAAATTTCCAATGCTTTTTTCTTAAGGTTTTTCCTAATTTTTGTTTTTTAAAAAAAATTAAAAAAGTTGTTTTTGGGCCAAAGGGTTTTGAACTTTGAAAAAATTTTTTCTTTGATTTTTTTTAAAATTTTATTTAAAGGAATTTAAAATTAATTTTTTGGGGGAAAAAAATTTCCCCCAATTGGCCTAAAATTTTTTTTTTTCTTTGATTACTTTTTTTAAAATAAAATTTGCGCCCTTCAAAGGGGTTTAAAAAACTGTTTTGGGAAATTATGATTCCAAAAAAAAATTTTAAAAAATTCCCCTTGGAGATTTATTTTCTATACCTTAAATTTAGGAAAAATTTTCCCCTAAAAATTTTTTTGGCAATTTAAAAAAAAACCATTTAAAAACTTTTTCTATAAAGGGCAAAGTTTTGAATTTTCAAAAAATTTTTCCCAATAATTTTTTTTCCCCTTTTCTTTGCCCCTTAAAAACCACCAAAAAATTTTCCTTTTTAAAAATTTTTTTAAAAAAAGGGGGCAATTTCCCCCATTTTTTCCCAAAATGGCTTTTTTAAATAGGACCCCCTTTTTGGGTTTTTTAAAAATTTTCCCCTTTAAGTTAAAAAGAAATAATTTTAAAATTTAAGTCCCTGATTTTAAAATAATTTTAACAAGGTTAGTTTTTGAGAAACTTCTTTTTCCCGGAAATTCCTGTAAAAAGATTTTATTGTTTTTTAAACCTGAAAGAATTTTAATTGAAAAAAAAAGAGCCAAACTACAAAAAATTAAATTTAATTGTTGTTTGGAAAAAATTTGTTTTAAAAATTTTTGTTTTAATTTTCAGTTTAAAAATTTTTAGGAAAAAATAAAATCCTCTTTTTTCCTTTTTCTTAAAAAACCTTTTATAAGGGAAAATTTTTTTGAAAACAAAATTTTTTCCAAATCCCCCCTAATGATAAATTTTAGAAAGGAAAGGGTTTTTTGGCTTATGAAAAAAAATTTTCCCCATTTCCCCTAAAATTTTTAGCTTAGTTTTTTAAATAACAAAAAATTTGGTTTAAAGAAAAAAAAATAAATGTTTTAAAAAAAAATGTTTTAAAAAAGGGGGAAAAATTTTAATGAATTAAATTAAAAATTTAAAAAACCCCAAAACCCTTTTAAACCTTTTTCCCAAAAAAATTAAAAATTCCAAAAGGCCAAAATAAAGGGGTAAAAACTTTTTTTCCACAATTTTTTTAGAGTTTTTTTTTTTTTTTTTTTTTTTTTTCTAAATAAAAATAACCAAAAAGGGGGAATAGGGAAATTTTTAAAATCCCAAAGGGGAAATTTAATTTATAAAATCTTTTTAAACCCCTTTGTTGAAAATTTTTTTAAATTTTAAAAGGGGAACAACCCGGTTTAATAAAAATATTTTTGGTTTCCCCTTAAATGAAAACTTGGTTATTTGTTTTTTCCCTTTTTAAAAAATTTTTAATTTTTAAAGGGTTTTTTTAAAAATTTTTGTTACATAAAAATTTTTTTAAAGTTCCCCCAAATTTTAAAGGGATTGTTATAAAGATTTTGAAAAAATTTTCATAAATTTTTATTAGGAAAACGGAAAAATTTTTTCCAACCTGTTAAAAACCCTAACATAAATTTTTTAAAAAGGAAACAAAAATTCCCCCCCAAGGGGAAAAAATTTTATTTGTTGAGATTTTCCATTCCAAAAATTGATTTTCAAATTTTTGGAAAAAAAGTAGAAGCCCATTCAAAAACCTTTAACTTTTTTTGATTTTTGAAAAAAATAATTTTTTCCTTTTTTGTTTTTTAAAATTAAATTAATAATTAAATTAATAAAAATTTGGAAAAAAATTTTTAATTAATTACCTGGACAAATATTAATTTTTTTAAATTTTGTTTTGGGTTTTAGAATTTTGGGGTTGAGTTCGTGAAAAAAATACCCAAAAATTTATGGGGGTTTAAGGGGGTTTAAAATAAAGTTTTTTGGGAATTTTTTAAAAATTTTGGGGCCAAAAACCCTTTTTTAATAACCGGGCTTTTTTTCATTTTCCTTTAAAAATTTTTGGTTTCCCCCCAAAAAACGGTTAAATTTTCCTTTCTTTCTTGGATTTTTAAAAATTTTTTAAAAACCCTTTTTTACGTAAAAACTTTTGTTTAAGGTTTCCCCCAAAAATTTTAAAATGTTCTAAAATTTTTCCCTTTTAAAATTTATTTTTTTTACTTTTCCTTTCCACTGATTAAAAAACCCAAAAAGGGTTAAAAAATTTTCCCAACCTTAATTCTTTTTAAAAATTGTTTTAAAAAAGGAAAATTGTTCCCCCAAGGGTCCTTTTCCCCCAAATAAAAAACCCCTTGCATAAAAAGCGTTTTGGAATTTATGAAATTTTTTTTAAAAATTTATTAAATTTAACCTTTAAAATAAAGGGAAAGGGGAAAATTTAAATATTGGGAAAAACAAAAAAAATTTTTAATTTTTCGGGTTATTTAGTTGGAAACCCACCAAGTTGGGTCCCCCCTAATTTTAAACGGGGAATTTTTTAATAAATTAAGGGCCCCCTTTAAAGCCCTTGGACTTTTTAATTTTTTGAAAATGTGAGGGGGACAAAGCGTTTTAAAAAATTTTTTTAAAATTCCTTTCGAGGGGAAATTTTGAAAAAATTTAAAATCCCTGTTTTTTGGGTAATTTTGAATTCAAAAAATAATAATTAAAATTCAAAAAGGTTTGAACCTTTTAATTTTTTTTGTTTAATTTTTTCTGATGATTAATAAAAAAATAAAGGATTAAATTTTTTAAAAAATTGAAAAAACCAAAAAAACCCCCTCCCCAAAAAGTTTTTTTAAAAGTTTTTAATGAAATTAATACAATTTTTGGTTTTCTAAAGCCAGAAAAAAAAATTGAATAAAAAATTCGGGAAAGGAACTTTAAATTTAAAAAAAAATTTTTAATAATTATTAATGAAGGGAAAACCTATTTAAACATTGGAAAAAACCCTGAAAAATTTTGTTAACGGGAAAATTTTTCAAAAAAATTTTAAATTTTTTAAATTGAAAGGGGGCAAAAGTTTAAATAAAAATTTTTTAATTAATTTAAATAAATTTTACCTTCCCATTTGGTAAGGAATTTAAAAAAAAACAAAAAACCAAAAACCGTAAGGAAAATTTTTTTCTTTTTACCTCGTTTAAAAATTATAAAAATGGTTTGTCTTTTTAAAAACCAAAATTTTCCCCCCAAAATTTTTTTAAATTTTAATTTAAAAACAAAAAAAGGCCTTTTGAAAAAAAAAATTGCTTTTTTTTGAAAAAATGTTTTTAAAAAAGGGTTATTTTGATGTTATTTTCCTTGTTTACAAAAAATTCCCCCTTGAAAATTTTTAAAAGTTTCAAAAAACTTAAAATTTCTTAAACTTAAATTTACCTTTTCCTTCCCAAATATCAAAAAATTTAAATTAAAAATTAAAAAAAAAGGGGAAATGCAAATTTTTATTTAAGGGGTTTTTTTCAATAAATTTTAAATGGCTTGGAAATTTTTCCCTTTTGTTCCCAAAATTTTTTTTAAAAAAACAAGGGTTTTTAAAAACCCCTTAATGGATTTAAATTTTTTTTTCAGGTTATTTTGATGTTATTTTTGTTTAGAAATTTTTTGGTTTTAAAATTTTTTTTGGAAAAAATTTTAATAGTTTTTTTTAGCCCTTCTATAAAAAATTTTTTAAACTTTGATTTTTAAAGAAAAAATTTGGTTTTTAAAGATGTTTTTAAATTTTATAAGGGAAATTTGAATTTCAATTTTAAAATTTTTTAAAAAGGAAAAAACCTCCCAAATAATTTTGGTAATATTTTATTTTTATTTTTGCATCCAAAAAGGGGGTAAACCTTTTTTAAATTAAGGTTTTTGGGGTTTAAAATTTTAGTTGGGGTTTAAGAAAAAATTTTCCTTTTTAAATGAAATTTTTAAGGGAAATTTTTAAAACCCCAATTTTTAAAATTTGAAAACCTTTTAAAAGTTCTAGCCCACTTTTTTTTCCAAAAAGGAAAAACCGCTTTTTAACCAAAAATTTTTGGTGGGTTTTTTTTCTTTTAAAAACCTTGGATTTGGGGAAAAAAATTCCTTTTTTTAAAAGAAAATTTTTAAAAATTAAAGTTGAAATTAAAAAATTTTTTTTAATTTGTAAAATTTTTTATAAAAAATTCCCCCAAAAAATTTGTTGGATTGCTATTAAGTTCCCTTTTTTGTAAAATTTTAATTTTAAAGTTTTTTTAAAAACGGTTTTTAAAAATTTTGGTTAAAAATTAAAAAATTTTTTTTTTTTTTAAAAAATTTTCTTTTTTTTTTTTTTCTCGAAACTAAGTTAAAACAAATAAATATAGCTTAGAACCTGGAAAAGGTTTCCCCAAGGCTAAATTTTTTTTTTGTAAGGTTTTTTAGCCTTTCCAAATTGTTTTTAAAAAAAGTTGAGAAGTAGTATCAAGCAAGCCCAATGGTCGACGGGAAATAAAATTTGAATCTTTTTTCAAAAAAAAGCGGTTTGGGGGCAATAATATGAATTTTTCCTTTTTGGTTTTAAATAAAAATTTAGATCCATTTATAATTAATAAAATTTTGGGGAAAGGGGAAAATTTAATTTTACACTGGACAAAATTTTTAAAAATTTTTTTAAATTTTTTGGGGTTAGAGGCCTTGGGGGTGATTTTGTGCGGGGGGAAACCTATCCAATTTGGGGTCCCCGCGCGTACGTGTTTAACTGTTGGGGGATTGATAGTAAATGTGCTGGCCGGACCCTTTAAATATAGTTTCCCTTTGGGATGCTTTACTTTTGGGTTCCTTGATATGTGGTAGTCACGAAAGCGTTTGGGGAAATTTCTCTTTTTCTTCCAGAGTGGTTTTTTTGGCATTTATTTAAAATATTATTATATATATATTTTTAAAATTTTAATATATTAAAATATATAATTATATATTTATATATATATATATATAATATTTTAATATATTTTTGTTTCCCCCCCCAAACCAATTTGAAAGAATGGGAAAAATTTCCAAAACCGCTTTGTGACAAATCACATTATCATATTTCCCTTTTGAAAATTTGGTGGGTCACGAAAGCGTTTGGGAAAATTTCTCTATTTTTTTCAGAGGGGTTGTTTTCCCATATTTTGAAATAAAACCTTTTGTTTACTGTGATTTTTATTGCTTATTATTTTTAAATATATATATTATATATTTTATATATATATATATATTATATATTTATTTTAAAATAATAAGATGTTAGTTCATTGCCGGAGAGGATCTTTAAAAATTTTTAAAACCAAAAAATCGGGGGTAGGATGTTTTGGGGGAAAACAATCTGTGACCCAAATTGCCGAGGGTTTCATTGTTTACCCCCACATGGACCAGCATACCAATATCTATTTCCCCCCCCGTTTGCGGCCCTTTCTTAGGCACTTCCCAGTTCCTTTGATCTTAAAATTTAACTGCTCAAGAATTCACAGGTTTCAGCACTAACAAAATCTGTAGACACGGCAATGGATAAAATGCAAGCCTGAAGACTGATTAAAATCTGTTGTAAACTCAGACTGTCTTGCTTGAATCTCAACTAAAACTTAAATTTTCAGTGACTAAAAGTAATGGAAAGTGTTACATGAACCCTAAACCACTTACCGAAACAATATTTATAATTTCGCGCCACACCACTAGCTACAAATCTTGCAGCATCACTGACTCTATCTGTCTGAGAACACTAACAGTCAGACTACAGCACCAGTTGAGTCTTTCAGTGACATGTAAATCATTGGGATCATCACTGGACATTGGTCAGAATATTACCTCAGCAATGATCAAGACTGACCACAACACTGACATCACATTCAGCACCTAGACTGACCACAGCATTCAACATCAACACTAAGACTGACCACAACACCAACATCACCATTAAGACTGACCACAACATCAACAATAAGACTGACCTCAACAAAACAACATTAACACCAACATCAACACTAACATCACCAACATCATCACTGACCACAGCGTTCAACATCAACATTAAGGCTGACCTCAACACCAACATGACCATTAAGACTGACCACAACACCAACATCAATATTAAGACTGACCACAACATCAACACTAAGACTGACCACTACACCAACATCAACAATAAGACTGACCACAACACCAACATGACCATTAAAACTGACCACAACACCAACATCATCATTAAGACTGACCACAACATCAACACTAAGACTGGCCACAACACCATCATCACCATTAAGACTGACCACAGCATCAACACTAAGACTGACCACAACACCAGCATCAACAATAAGACTGACCACAACACCAAACATGACCATTAAGATTGACCACAACATCAACAATAAGACTGACCACAACACCAACATCACCATTAAGACTGACCACAACATCAACACTAATACTGACCACAACACCAACATGACCATTAAGACTGACCACAACATCAACAATAAGACTGACCACAACACCAACATGACCATTAAGGCTGACCACAACACCAACATGACCATTAAGACTGACATAACATCAACATTAAGACTGACTGACCACAACACCAACATGACCATTAAGACTGACCACAACACCAACATGACCATTAAGACTGACCACAACACCAACATGACCATTAAGACTGACCACAACACAACATGACCATTAAGACTGACTCAACATCAACATTAAGACTGACCATAACACCAATATGACAATTAAGACTGACCACAACACCAACATCACCATTAAGATTGACCACAACACCAACATGACCATTAAGACTGACCACAACACCAACATCACCAATAAGACTGACCACAACACCAACATGACCATTAAGACTGACCACAACATCAACATTAAGACTGACCACAACACCAACATGACCATTAAGGACTGACCACAACACCAACATCACCATTAAGATTGACCACAACATCAACACTAATACTGACCACAACACCAACATCACCAATAAGACTGACCACAACATCAACACTAAGACTGACCACAGCACCAGCATGAACAATAAGACTGACCACAACATCAACACTGAGACTGACCACAACACCAACATGACCATTAAGACTTACCACAACACCAACATGACCATTAAGACTGACCATAACACCAACATGACCATTAAGACTGACCACAACATCAACATTAAGACTGACCACAACACCAACATGACCATTAAGACTCACCACAACACCAACATCACCATTAAGATTGACCACAACATCAACACTAATACTGACCACAACACCAACATCACCAATAAGACTGACCACAACATCAACACTAAGACTGACCACAGCACCAGCATGAACAATAAGACTGACCACAACATCAACACTGAGACTGACCACAACACCAACATGACCATTAAGACTGACCACAACACCAACATGACCATTAAGACTGACCACAACACCAACATGACCACTAAGACTGACAGCAACATCAACATGGCCATTAAGACTGACCACAACACCAGCATGAACAATAAGACTGATCACAACACCAACATCACCATTAAGACTGACCACAACATCAACACTAAGACTGACCACAACACCAGCATGAACAATAAGACTGACCACAACACCAACATCACCATTAAGACTGACCACAACATCAACACTAAGACTGACCACAACACCAGCACGAACAATAAGACTGACCACAACACCAACATGACCACTAAGACTGACAACAACATCAACATCACCATTAAGACTAACCACAACACCGGCATCAACTGTAGCAGGATGACTGGTGTCGATGTGCTTCATGACATATGAGTCAGACGCTCAGGGTTTGCTGAGTGCATCAGCATATCATGGTAACACTGGAGTGGCGTCCCTGCTCACTTTCCGGCCACCACCATAAACCCTGAAAGCGTATCTAGGACCATTATACTATAAGACGATATTAATATCTTTGTCTTAAGTTGAGAATTTATAATAATAATGATAATAATGATAATAATAATAATAATAATAATAATAATAATAATAATAATAATAATCTCTCTCAGTATATATGCCAACAGCTTATAGTAATCCCAGTTTTAAGGGATTATAGTGTTCTTGACTGATATGGAACAAGATACGTGCAGCCATAATGACCTTCGTGTAGTGGGTAGACTTTATCCACAATTAAACAACCAAGAAACAAAGAAAAACAATTCCAACAATAGCCTCAGTAACTAAAATATTTGAAATAACAATAATAAGTGCAACATTGTGTACACAATACTTCATCTGAGACAGGTTCCTCTCACACCAACAAGGGACAATAAATAGCAATGAACTAATGTGAGAGTAAATCCCAGGCAATAAAATATGTTATATTACTCCAGCTGTAAATCCTGGAAATATATTACGTGAGAAATTTCTTGTGCTGTTCCAAAATTTTGCTAGATGTAAAATGCGCCTTCGTGAATGTGTATGAAAGATGTGTTTTACATATATTTTTTAATGCTTTAGTACAGTGTACTAAGCATATTTTAGTAGCTATCCGCTTGCTTTGTTGTGGGGATGAGGGTCGAACCGTTGATCCACTCTCAGATTTGCATCTACTGTTGGTTCAGTGCATTGGGTCGGCCGTTGCTACCGTCATTTACAGTGTTATTTCCTCTTGAATTTCCCTCACGCAGAGTTCTTTCCGGAGTTCATTAAAACTGCAAGTTTCCAGCAGTGCTTCCTCCTTCACTTTGTTACCATCTCTAAGATCCTTTGAAGACCAACTTGGTGTATTTTTTAATAATTTTGGACTGTCACAGTAGGGTGAGCCCAGATGTTCAGTGGCACTATAGCTGGGAGTTTGCAAGATGTTTAGTGGTGCTGGTACTATAGCTGGGAGGTTGCTAGATGTTTAGTGGCACTGGTACTATAGCTGGGGGTTGCCAGATATTCAGTAGTGCTGGTATTTTAGCTGGGGGGTTGCCAGATGTTTAGTGGTGCTGGTACTATAGCTGTGGGGTTGCCAGATATTCAGTGGTGCTGGTATTTTAGCTGGAGGGGTTGCCAGATGTTTAGTGGTGCTGGTACTATAGCTGGGGGGTTGCCAGTTGTTCAGTGGTGCTGGTACTAAAGCTGGGGGTTGCCAGATGTTCAGTGGTGCTGGTATTTTAGCTGGGGGGTTGCCAGATGTTTAGTGGTGCTGGTACTAAAGCTGGGGGGTTGCCAGTTGTTCAGTGGTGCTGGTACTATAGCTGGGGGTTGCCAGATGTTCAGTGGTGCTGGTACTAAAGCTGTGGGGTTGCCAGATGTTCAGTGGTGCTGGTATTTTAGCTGGGGGGTTCCCAGATGTTTAGTGGTGCTTGTACTATAGTTGGGGGGATTGCCAGTTGTTCAGTGGTGCTGGTATCTTAGCAGGGGGGTTGCCAGATGTTTAGTGGTGCTTGTACTATAGCTGGGGGGTTGCCAGATGTTCAGCAGTGCTTGAATCGTAGCAGGGGGGTTGCCAGATGTTTAGTGGTGCGGGTACTAAAGCTGGGGGGTTGCCAGTTGTTCAGTGGTGCTGGTACTATAGCTGGAGGGTTGCCAGATGTTCAGTGGTGCTGATACTATAGCTGGGGGGTTGCCAGATGTTCAGTGGTGCTGGTAATATAGCTGGAGGGTTGCCAGATGTTCAGTGGTGCTGATACTATAGCTGGGGGGTTGCCAGATGTTCAGTGGTGCTGGTATTTTTGCTGGGGGGTTGCCAGACGTTTAGTGGTGCTGGTACGATAGCTGGGGAGGCTGCCAGATGTTTAGTGCTGCTGGTATAATAGCTGGGGGATTGCCAGATGTTCAGTGGTGCTGGTGCTATAGCTGGGGGGTTGCCAGATGTTCAGTGGTGCTGGTACTATAACTGGGGGGTTTCCAGATGTTCAGTGGTGCTGGTATTTTAACTGGGGGGTTGCCAGATGTTCAGTGGTGCTGGTACTATAGCTGTGGGGTTGCCAGATGTTCAGTGGTGCTGGTGTTTTAGCTGGGGGGTTGCCAGATGTTTAGTGGTGCTGGTACTATAGCTGGGGGTTGCCAGTTGTTCAGTGGTGCTGGTACTATAGCTGGGGGGTTGCCAGATGTTCAGTAGTGCTGATATATTAGCTGGGGGGTTGCCAGATGTTTAGTGGTGCTGGTACGATAGCTGGGAGGCTGGTAGATGTTTAGTGCTGCTGGTATTATAGCTGGGGGATTGCCAGATGTTCAGTGGTGCTGGTGCTATAGCTGGGGGGTTGCAGATTTTTCAGTGGTGCTGGTACTATAAACTGGGGGGTTGCCAGATGTTCAGTGGTGCTGGTATTTTAACTGGGGGTTGCCAGATGTTCAGTGGTGCTGGTATTATAGCTGGGGGGTTGCCAGATGTTCAGTGGTGCTGGTACTATAGCAGTGGGGTTGCCAGATGTTCAGTGGTGCTGGTATTTTAGCTGGGGGGTTGCCAGATGTTTAGTGGTGCTGGTACTATAGCTGGGGGTTGCCAGTTGTTCAGTGGTGCTGGTACTATAGCTGGGGGGTTGCCAGATGTTCAGTAGTGCTGATATATTAGCTGGGGGGTTGCCAGATGTTTAGTGGTGCTGATACTAAAGCTGGGGGTTGCCAGTTGTTCAGTGGTGCTGGTACTATAGCTGGGGATTGCCAGATGTTCAGTGGTGCTGGTACTATAGCTGGGGGTTGCCAGATGTTCAGTGGTGCTGGTACTATAGCTGGGAGGTTGCCAGATGTTCAGTGGTGCTGGTATTTTACCTGTGGGGTTGCCAAACGATTAGTGGTGCTGGTACTATAGCTGGGGGGGTTGCCAGTTGTTCAGTGGTGCTGGTATGATAGCTGGGGGGCTGCCAGATGTTTAGTGCTGCTGGTATTATAGCTGGGGGATTGCCAGATGTTCATTGGTGCTGGTACTATAGCTGGGGGGTTGCCAGATGTTCAGTGGTGCTGGTACTATAGCTGAGGGTTGCCAGATGTTCAGTGGTGCTGGTACTATAGCGTGGGGGGTTGCCAGATGTTCAGTAGTGCTGGTACTGCAGCTGGGGGATGCCAGTTGTTCAGTAGTGCTGGTACTATAGCTGGAGGGTTGCCAGATGTTCAGTGGTGCTGATACTATAGCTGGGGGGGTTGCCAGATGTTCAGTGGTGCTGGTATTTAGCTGAGGGGTTGCCAGTCGTTTAGTAGTGCTGGTACTATAGCTGGGGGTTGCCAGATGTTCAGTGGTGCTGGTACTATAGCTGGGTGTTGCCAGATGTTCAGTGGTGCTGGTACTATAGCTGGGGGTTGCCAGATGTTCAGTGGTGCAGGTACTATAGCTGGGGGGCTGCCAGATGTTCAGTGGTGCTGGTACTATAGCTGGTGGTTGCCAGATGTTCAGTGGTGCTGGTACTATAGCTGGGGGTTGCCAGATATTCAGTGGTGCTGGTGGTACTATAGCTGGGGGGGTTGCCAGATGTTCAGTGGTGCTGGTACTATAGCTGAGGGGTTGCCAGATGTTCAGTGGTGCTGGTACTATAGCTGGGGGTTGCCAGATGTTCACTGGTGCTGGTACTATAGCGGGGGGTTGCCAGATGTTCAGTGGTGCTGGTGGTGCTATAGCTGGGGGGGGGGTTGCCAGATGTTCAGTGGTGTTGGTACTATAGCTGGGGGTTTGCCAGATGTTCAGTGGTGCTGGTACTATAGCTGGGGGTTGCCAGATGTTCAGTGGTGCTGGTACTATAGCTGGGGGGTTGCCAGATGTTCAGTGGTGCTGGTGGTACTATAGCTGGGGGGGTTGCCAGATGTTCAGTGGTGCTGGTACTACAGCTGGGGGTTTGCCAGATGTTCAGTGGTGCTGGTATTATAGCTGGGGGATTGCCAGATGTTCAGTGGTGCTGGTACGATGGCTGGGGGGCTGCCAGATGTTTAGTGCTGTTGGTATTACAGCTGAGGGGTTGCCAGATGTTTAGTGGTGCTGGTACTATAGCTGGGGGTTGCCAGATGTTCAGTGGTGCTGGTACTATAGCTGAGGAGTTACCAGACGTTTAGTGGTGCTGGTACTGTAAATGGGGGTTGCCAGATGTTCAGTGGTGTTGGCACTATAACTGGGGGTACAGCCAGATATTCAGTGTTGCTGGTGCTAAAACTTGGGGTGTAGCCAGATGTTCAGTGATGCAGGTGCTATAACTGGTAGATGCTAGGTGTTCATTGGTGCAGGTACTATATTGGGGTTGTGGCCTCATGTTCAGTGGTGCCGGTACTTTACGTTCTCTTTGGTCCCCTTTGCCTTTATACAAAGGAACTGTGCATGCTATCTGCCAGTCCGTAGGTACCTTTCTCTCTTTCATATATTTATTAAATAAAAGCACCAAATATTCCAAGACTATATCCTCACCTGCTTTAAACATTTCTGTCTTGATGCAAACGATCACAGATGCTATACCCTCTTTCATTTTACTCACTGCATCACTCATCTCTCCCACACTCACATCTGGCTCCTCATCACCCCTAAAAGATGTAACATTTCTCTGGCCAATGCATGAAATTAATGCTCAAAATATTTCCTCCATCTTCCCAGTACCACCACCTCCCCATTTAATAATTCACCTCTTTTGTTTTTGACTGTAAAATCGTCTAATTCATCTCACTCCAAAACTTTTTCGTATTCCTAGATTTTTTTTTGATTCTCATTTGGTCGCCTTTTACACTTTCTTACCACTCTTAATCTCTTTTTTACTCTACATATAGTCATATAGGCCACTGTCCTCACACACACACACACACACACACACACATACCACGAGCTACAGGTAAAATACGGGAGACAATGCCCATGTACAAACGAGTCCTGGAGACACTGCAGGAAAGGCAATGGGAGGAGAAAATGGAAAAGTCAGTGTTTATCCATGGACTTCAGGAGAGCGAGGGGTGGACACACAATGGAAGATGGCAGGAGGAAAAATGAGAGATAGAAAACATCAATCAAAGAAATAGGTGAGGAGGACATGAATGAGATAGTAAATATTCAGAGAATATGGGAGTATTCGATGAAGAGAAACCGGCTGGTCAAGCTGATTTTCAGGACAGAAGCGGTGCGAAACATGATCCTGCACGAGAAATCATGGCTGAAGGAATCGCCATTATACAGCAGGGTGTTCCTAGATCGAGACAGAATCAGATGAGAACGACAATATCTGAGGGAGAGGGCACAGAAGCGAAAGGTGCTAGTAGGAGGGATAAGTACAGCAGAAGACAAGGAGAGCAAGGAAGAGCAACAAATGTAGGCACAGACACAACCACCACTGGAACCCAATAACCAAACACTATCACAACACAAATCACAATCCACACTTACAGCTTTCCCCACCACACTACACTGCACAATCCCACAGCACACTGCCAGGTCCTCTATTGTCACAGTCCCCCAGAACACAGTGGTGGAGAGGAAATTTTAAGGAATGGTACACAAACGTTGATGGAATAACGAACAAGTGGGAGGAGTGGCAAGAAAGAGTCAGAGGCATCACCAGACATCATAGCTCTCACAGAAATCAAGCTCACAGGGATGATAATAGATGCTATCATTCCAATGGGGTATCAGATCCTGAGAAAAGACAGAGGAAACAGAGGCGGTGGTGGAGTGGCACTGCTCATCAAAAACCGATGGGAGTTTGACGAGCTGAAGAGAAGAGACAGAGGAGAAGCAAGAGACTACATAATAGGAACACTTCATTCTGGGGGTTCCAAGGTGGCAATTGCAGTGATGTATAACCCACCACAGAACAGCAGGAGGCCAAGGCAGGAGTATGATGAGTGTAATAGAACAATGGTTGACACACTGACTGAAGTGGCCAGAATGGCCCATTCAAGAAGGTCAAAGCTGCTGATCATGGGTGATTTCAAACACAAGGGAATCGGCTGGGAAAACCTGGAGACACACAGGGGCCCAGAAGCATGGAGGTCTAAGATGATGGAGGTGGTACTGGAAAACCTCATAAACCAACACGTAAAGGACAATACCTGAGAGAGAGGAAAGGATGAACCTGCGAGACTGGACCTAATATTCACCATGGGTACTGCAGACATTGAGGACATAACATATGAAAGACCCCTCGGGGCCAGTGATCATGTGGTTCTGAGCTTCTATTACACAGTAGAGTTACAAGTGGAGAGGGAAGCAAGAAGGGTAGGATGAATGAAGCCACACTACGAGAGGGGACTACATAGGTATAAAGAATTTTCTGCATGGCGTCCAGTGGGACACAGAGTTGGAAGGGAAGACAGTAAACGACATGATGGAATATATGACAACAATATGCAAGGAAGCTGAGGAGAGGTTTGCACCCAAGGTCAATAGAAATAATGAGAAGGCCAGGGTGAGCCCTTGGTTCACCCAAAGGTGTAGAGAAGCCAAAACCAAGTGCACAAGAGAATGGAAGAAGTCCAGAAGGTAAAGGACACAGGAGAATAAGGAAAGTAGTCGCAGAGCCAGAAACGAATATGCACAGGTAAGAAGGGAGGCCCAACAGCAATACAAAAATGACAAAGCACCGAAAGCTAAATCTGACCCGAAACTGTTGCATAGTAGTATCAGGAGGAAAATGACAGTAAAGAACCAGGTAACCAGGCTGGGGAAGGAAGGAGGGGAGATCACAAGAAATTACCAAAAATTATGTGATGAGCTCAACATGAGATTCAAGGAAGAGTTCACAGAGGAGACAGAAGAGACCCCAGAAAGACGGAGAGGTGGGATACACCTGCAAGTGTTGGACACAATACATACAACCGAGGAAGAAGTGAAGAGGCTGCTAAGTGAGCTAGATACCTCAAAGGCAATGTAACATCTCTCCGTGGGTCCTGAGAGAGGGAGCACAGACACTACGTGTACCACTAACAGCAATCTTGAACACATCTGTAGAAACAGGACGACTACCTGTGGTATGGACTACAACAAATGTAGCCCCAGTTTTTTAAAAAAAGGAGACAAACACCAAGCACTCAACTACAGACAAGTCTCACTGACATGTATAGTATAAGAGTCATGGGCAAGATTCATAGGAAAAGAGTGGTGGCGCACTCAGAAAGGAATGAGCTTATCAAAGACAGCCAGCGTGGTTTCAGGGACAGGAAATCCTGTGTCACAAATCTGGGAGTTTTATGACAGGGTGAGAGCAGTATGACAGGAGAGAGACGGGTGGGTAGATTGCATTTTTTTGGACTCTCATGAGGTGTTTGACATAGTTCCACACAAGACACCAGTGCAAAACCTGGAGGACCAGTCACGGATAACAGGGGAGGCACTTCAATGGAACAGGAAATATCTGTCAGGAAGACAAGAGCGTGTCATGGTACGTTGCAAGACGTCGGAGTGGGCTTCTGTGACGAGCTGGGTTCCACAGGGGTCAGTCCTAGGACCAGTGCTGTTTTTTTCTTTATTTTGAACGACATGACAGAAGGAATAGTCTCCGAATTTAACAAGGAAATGGTTTATATCTACATTCCACATTGCCAGTTCCTACTATCATTAAACGTTTTAAACTTTGCATTGTTAATGCAAAATTTCCATTTAATGATGACTTTTATACTCAGAAGTTTGGTATGGCAATGGGAAATCTTCTCTCACCTGTTTTTAGTAACTTATACATGGAACGTTTTGCAACAAGTTTGCTTAACACAATCCTTCTTAATAGAGCTAAGTGGTTTAGATATGTTGATGATATTTTGTGTCTTATTGGTGTGGGAGGGACTGGGTATGATTTGTGTCATTGGGTACGGGAGTAAATTCTTGGGGAGCTTTGGGTAGAGGTCATTTTGATAAGAACCTGCCTTGTATGGTCAAGTAGGCCTTCTGCAGTGTTCCTCCATTCTTATGTTCTTATGTAGATATAAACCATATCATTGTTAAATTAAATAGTTTTGGCCATTCTAGAACCTTTACTCTTGAGTTTGAAGCAAATGACTCATTGCCTTTTCTAGATACTTTAATTATGAAGGGTAACAATGATTTTAAATTTTAAATTTACAGAAAACCTACAAATAAGTGTTCCTATGTACACTATTATTCTTCACATCAAGATAGAGTTAAACTGTCTGTTTTCTCATCAATGTTTTTGAGAGCTTTACGTATTTGTAGTCCAGAGTTCATAGATGAAGAAATTTCCAAAATTTATGAAATAGGTAATGATTTAAAATATCCAAGAAACGTAATTAATAAATCATTTAAAATTGCTAGAAATACTTTTTACAATCCAAAATGGGACAACCAACCTCATTCAACTAAAAATATGTTGGTTCTCCCTTACCATGAAAACTTGGTTGATATGCCTTCTCTTCTTAAGACTTTTAATATCAAAGTTGTATTTAAAAATCTTGATACAGAAACAAAACTTTTGATAAAGAATTCCCCCCAAAATGCTGATGGATGTGTCTATAAGATTCATAGTAAAATTTGCGATAAAGTTTATTACGGTCAAACTGGTAAAAGTCTCGAACTAAGACTAAAACAACATAAATATAGCATTAGAACTGGACAAGATTCCAATTCTTTATTTATTCATGTGAAAGATTTTAACCATCCAATTGAATTACGAAAAGCTGAGAAAGTTGTATCAAGCAAATCCATGGTTGACAGGAATATAATTGAATCCTGTTTCATAAAAAGCAGTTATGAAAATAATATCAATATTTCCCTTGGTTTATATAAATTTAATTCATTTACAATTAATAAAATTTGGGAAGAATTTAACGATACATTAGACAAGTGATAAATCTTAATTCTTGGGTAGAGTATTAGGTGGGTTTCCAAGAGTCAGGTGTCGTCACGCGTGTGTTAGGTGTTGCTTTGTTGTGGTGACATCATGGTCAGGTGTAGTCTTGACTCTTTTATTCACAGGGTTTGACAAAGTTATATGCCTTTAATGTTTTGCTTTTTATAGTTCCTTGATAATGTCAGAAGTCACAAAAATACTTGGAATTTTGCTGTTCTTTCACGGTGGTGGTTTTGCATATTCTAATATCACCTGTTCACTGTGATTTTATTGGGTGCAGGAGGGAAGAGGAGCGATTGGTGGAATGATGATGTAAAGAGAGTAGTAAGGGAGAAAAAGTTAGCATATGAGAAGTTTTTACAAAGTAGAAGTGATGCAAGGAGGGAAGAGTATATGGAGAAAAAGAGAGAAGTTAAGAGAGTGGTGAAGCAATGTAAAAAGAGAGCAAGTGAGAGAGTGGGTGAGATGTTATCAACAAATTTTGTTGAAAATAAAAAAAAGTTTTAGAGTGAGATTAACAAGTTAAGAAAGCCTAGAGAACAAATGGATTGGCCATTTAAAAATAGGAGAGGGAGTTATTAAATGGAGAGTTAGGTTTTGGGAAGATGGAGGGAATATTTTGAGGAATTGTTAAATGTTGATGAAGATAGGAAGCGTGATTTCGTGTATAGGCAAGGAGGAAAAAACATCTTGTAGGATGAGGAAGAGCCAGTTGTGAGTGGGGGGGAAGTTCGTGAGGCAGTAGGTAAAATGAAAGGGGGTAAGGCAGCCGGGATTGATGGGATAAAGAAGAAATTTAAAAGCAGGGGGGGATATAGTTTTGGAGTGGTTGGTGCAATTATTTAATAAATGTATGGAAGAGGGAAGGTACCTAGGATGCAGAGAGCATGCTAGTTCCTTTGTATAAAGGCAAAGGGGATAAAAGAGAGTGCAAAAATTATAGGGGGATAAGTTGTTGAGTGTACCTGGTAAAGTGTATGGTAGAGTTTATAATTGAAAGAATTAAGAAGTAAGACAGAGAATAGGATAGCAGATGAACAAGGGGGCTTTAGGAAAGGTAGGGGGTGTGGACCAGGTTTTACAGTGAAACATATAAGTGAACAGTATTTAAAATAAGGCTAAAGAGGTTTTGTGCATTTATGGTTTTGGGAAAAAAGGCGTATGACAGGGTGGATAGGGGGGCAATGTGGCAGATGTTGCAAGTGTAGGTGTAGGAGGTAGGTTACTGAAAGCAGTGAAGAGTTTTTACGAGGATAGGGGCTCAAGTTAGAGTATGTAGGAAAGGGGGAAATTTTTTCCCAGTAAAGGTAGGCCTTAGACAAGGATGTGTGATGTCACCGTGGTTGTTTAATATATTTATAGATGGGGTTGTAAGAGAAGTAAATCGAGGGTCTTGGCAAGAGGCGTGGAGTTAAAAAAAAAGAATCAACACAAAATGGGAGTTGCCCACAGCTGCTCTTTGCTGATGACACTGTGCTCTTGGAGAATTCGAAGAGAAGTTGCAGAGTTTGGGTGGATGAATTTGGTAGGTGTGCAAAAGAAGAAAATTAAAGGTGAAAACAGGGAAAGAGTAAGGTTATGAGGATAACAAAAAGATTAGGTGATGAAAGATTGAATATCAGATTGGAGGGAGAGAGTATGGAGGAGGTGAACGTATTCAGATATTTTGGGGGTGGACGTGTCAGCGGATGCGTCTATGAAAGAGGAGGGGAAATCATAGAATTGATGGGGAAAAAGAGTGAGTGGGGCACTTAGGAGTCTGTGGAGACAAAGAACTTTGTCCTTGGAGGCAAAGAGGGGAATGTATGAGAGTAAGTTTTACCAACGCTCTTATATGGGTGTGAAGCGTGGGTGATGAATGTTGCAGCGAGGAGAAGGCTGGGGCAGTGGAGATGTCATGTCGAGGGCAATGTGTGGTGTGAAATAAATGCAGAGAATTCGTAGTTTGGAAGTTAGGAGGAGGTGCGGTTTACCAAAACTGTTGTCCAGAGGGCTGAGGAAGGGTTGTTGAGGTGGTTCGGACATGTAAGAGAATGGAGCGAAACAGAATGACTTCAAGAGTGTATCATTCTGTAGTGAAGGAAGGGGGGTAGGGTGGGCCTGGGAAAGGGGTTTGGGGGGGAGGGGTAAAGGAGGTTTGTGTGCGAGGGGCTTGGACTTCCAGCAGGCATCGTGAGCGTGTTTGATAGGAGTGAATGGAGACAAAGGGTTTTTAATACTTGACGCTGTTGGAGTGTGAGAAAAAGTAACATTTAGAAGGATTCAGGGAAACCGGCGGGCCCGGGACTTGAGTCCTGGAGAGGGGAAAGTACAGTGCCTGCACTCTGAAGGAGGGGTGTTAATGTTGCATTTTAAAAACTGTAGTGTAAAGCACCCTTCTGGCAAGACAGTGATGGAGTGAATGATGGTGAAAGTTTTTCTTTTTCGGGCCACCCTGCCTTGGTGGGGAAACGGCCAGTGTGATAATAATAAAAAAATAAAATATATATATATATATATATATATATTTTATATATATATATATATATATATATATATATTATATAAATATATATATATATATATTTCAACAAGTCGGTCGTCTGCCACCGAGGCAGGGTGATCCAAAACAGAAAGAAAATCACCAAAAAGAAAATTCTTTCATCATCATTCAACACTTTCACCTCACTCAACATAATCAAATGTTTTTGCAGGGCGTGCCCCCCGAATACAACAGTTTAAAAGTATATACGTATAAAAATACACAATATATCCCTCCAAACAGCCAATATCCCAAACCCCTCCTTCAGAGTGCAGGCATTGTAATTCCCATTTCCAGGACTCAAGTCCGGTTAATAAAATAACCGGTTTCCCAGAATCCCTTCACTAAATATTACCCTGTTCACACTCCAAGAGCTCGTCAGGTTCCAAATACCATTCGCCTCCATTAACTCCTTTCTAACACGCTCACGCACGCTTGCTGGAAGTCCAAACCTCTCGCCCACAACACCTCCTTTTCCCTCTCCCTCCAACCTTTTCGAGGACGACCCCTACCCCGCCTTCCTTCCCTTACAGATTTGTACGTTCTCCATGTCATTCTGCTTTGATCCATTCTCTCTAAATGACCAAACCACCTCAAACCTTCTTCAGCCCTCTGACTAATACTTTTATTAACTCCACAACTTCTACTAATTTCCACACTCCGAATTTTCTGCATAATATTTACACCACACATTGCCCTCAGACAGGACATCTTCACTGCCTCCAACCGACTCCTCGCTGCAGCATTAACAACCAAAGCTTCACACGCATACAAGAGTGTTGGTACTACTATACTTTCATACATTCCCTTCTTTGCCTCCATAGATAACATTTTTTGCCTCCACATATACCTCAATGCACCACTCACCTTTTTTCCTTTATCAGTTCTATAATTAACCTCATCCTTCATAAATCCATCCGCTGACACGTCAACTCCCAAATATTTGAAAACATTCACTTCTTCCATACTCCTCCTCCCCAATTTGATATCCAATTTTTCTTTATCTAAATCATTTGATACTCTCATCACCTTACTCTTTTCAATGTTCACTTTCAACTTTCTACCTTTACACACTCTCCCAAATTCGTCCACTAACCTTTGCAATTTTTCTTTAGCATCTCCCATAAGCACAGTATCATCAGCAAAAATTAACTGTCACTTCCCATTTTGTATTTGATTCCCCATAATTTAATCCCACCCCTCTCCCTAACACCCTAGCATTTACTTCTTTTACAACCCCATCTATAAATATATTAAACAACCATGGTGACATTACACATCCCTGTCTAAGACCTACTTTTACCGGGAAGTAGTCTCCCTCTCTTCTACACACCCTAACCTGAGCCTCACTATCCTCATAAAAACTCTTTACAGCATTTAGTAAATTACCACCTATTCCATATACTTGCAACATCTGCCACATTGTTTCCCTATCCACTCTATCATATGCCTTTTGTAAATCCATAAATGCAATAAAAACTTCCTTACCTTTATCTAAATACCGCTCACACATCCCCTACCCACTCTAAAACCTCCTTGCTCATCCGCAATCCTACATTCTGTCTTACCTCTAATTCTTTCAATTATAATCCTACCGTTCACTTTTCCTGGTATTCTCAGTAAACTTATTCCTCTATAATTTTTATAATCTCTTTTGTCCCGCTTCCCTTTATATAAAGGGACTATACATGCTCTCCGCCAATCCCTAGGTACCTTCCCCTCTTTCATACATTTATTAAACAAAAATACCAACAACTCCAACACTATATCCCCCCTGCTTTTAACATTTCAGTCATGATCCCGTCAGTTCCATCTGCTTAACCCCTTTTCATTCTACGTAATGCCTCACGCACCTCCCCCATACTCAAATCCTGTTCTTCTTCACTCCTAAAATATGGTATACCTCCCTTTCTTCGTCGACATTTAAAAGTTCCTCAAAATATTCTCGCCATCTATCCAAAATCTCCATCCCCCCATCTACTAACTCCCCTACTCTGTTTTTAACTGATAAATCCATTTGTTCCCTAGGATTTCTTAACTTGTTTAACTCTCTCCAAAATTCTTTCTTATTTTCATTAAAATTTCTAGACAGTGCCTCTCCCACTCTATCATCTGCTCTTCTTTTACACTCTCTCACCACTCTCTTCACCTTTCTTTTACTCTCCATATACTCTGCTCTTCTTACAACACCTCTGCTTTGTAAAAAAAACCTCTCATAAGCTACCTTTTTCTCTTTTATCACACCCTTTACTTCATCATTCCACCAGTCACTAAATTACTAATTAAATTACTAAATCACCAATTACTAAATTATTAATTTTTACATAAACATCACTGAAAAAAATGTATTTTTAAACGTTTAAGAGAAAATTTTAGAAAGGACTTAATTTTAAACGAGTTCTTGCCTTGAGGCAGGCCAAAGCAGCATGGGTTCGAGTCCTTGGCTAGTGCAGTGTTGTTATTGATCAATACCACTCGTTCGTCGTTAAAATAATATAAAAATACTGCTCGTTAAACTAGTACACCAAACAGGGACTAGAATGAAATTAGCCTAGAGTTATCCACACCATCGTGTGTCTTTGGGTTCCACTGGATGCCCTACTATTAAGGATCGTATGGTCCAGTGGATTAGGGCGTCATGCGTTTTCGCCCTCCATGAGGCAGGCCAAAGCAGCATGGGTTCGAGTCCTTGGCTAGTGCAGTGTTGTTATTGAATATTATATATATATATATATATATATATATATATATATATATATATATATATATATATATATATATATATATATATATATATATATATATATATATATATATTATATATATATATATATAATATATATATATATATATATGTCGTTCCGAATAGGCAGAACTTGCGATCTTGGCTTAAATAGCAACGATCATCTTGCCCTATAGAACAAGCGAAAATTTGTGTATGCAATAATTTCGCCAAAATCATTCTGAACCTAACGAAAAAAATATATTTCATTGTGTTTGTTTAGTATTAAATTACTGTAAACAAATCTAAAATATATTTAGTTGGGCTAGGCTAAAATAAATTGTTCTTGTTATAATAAGGTTAGGTAAGTTTTCTAAGATTCTTTTGGAGCAAAATTAAATTTTTTTACATTAACATTAATGAAAAAAATATATCTCTAAACGTATAAGAGAAAATTTTAGAAAAGACTTAATTTTAAATGAGTTCTTGCTAATTGACCAGTTTTACGTATTCGGCACGACATATGTTATATATCTGGCACCTCTGCCAGAGAGGGGCTGTGGGAATCCCGCTCTGTGATTTTGGCACAATATCGTCCAATCAAGAACACCTACCAGGATTATCATCAACAGGCTGGTGTGTGATTATCTGCTGGTCGTGTTGGAAAGGGCCGGAAGACTCCGCATTTCGTCTCTTCCTTCAGAATCAAGAAAAGTTCTGTGTATGTGAATTCAGTGAGGGAACATAACGGTCTCCATGGGTAGGTGAGGTCGGTGAAGGGAGGCCTAATGGAGGAGGAGGCGGCGGAGGTTGAGGGGTAAAACTGTCCCCCCCCCTTTCCCAAACAGGCGCGCATACACCGTGTGCTCGTTTCACAACAATGGAGTGTTTGTTCACCGTGTGTATAGTGTATATAGTCTACAGTGTGCAGTGCATAATATGTGTATGGTATGCGCATAGCATGTGTAGTGTATAGCGGTGTGTCGTTGATAGTGGGGGCTGTGCACAGAGCATAGTGGTGTATAGTAACATGTGCACAGAGCATCGTGGTGTATAGTGACTTGTCCTGGGAGGGAGTGAGTGCCCTACTCCGCCTCATCACACATCTTCCACTCCCTTTCTTCCACCGCCCACCACAAGGACGGGAGACCCCTCTCCTCCTCCCCACCACCACCATGAACCACATGTGGTATGTGCTATGCCCAATTTTCCCTTCAGCCTGGGCTTACCACACAGTCTGAGATATGGCAGATGATGAAGCCAGCCAGGGAAACAATGCACCCAACAATGAAAGAAGAGGCACATGTCAGGTGTGTGGAGAGTTTCGAGCACGCAACAGGGATGGCCGCATTCGTGCACACAATGGGTGTGCAAGATCACATATGCCCCCAGCAGAGAGCAGCCCACAGCCTCCACAGGCAGTGTCTGACAGTTGTGATGAATGGTTTTTCAAACCATTCATCACAACTGTCAGACACTGCAGCATCATGGGATCTTGTTACAAAGAATTCTTCAACACTTGTTCAACCTTTGGACAAAGACCTACTTCGACTAGTGGATGGTACCGCTATGACCCCGCCTCCGCCTGCTTCACCTCACCTCACTGCAGTATATAAGCCACGTCTACGGCCCTATGCTGTACATTCTACAAGATTGATGGACTGAACACATCGACTCCAGGCTGAGGGACTGATTACCTCATTCTCCTCCTCTCCTTACGCCTTCCTCTTTGTAATGGACTGATGAAGCCACTGTGTGGCGAAACGTTTCCTGAATAAAGATTCTCATATGCTGCATAAGTGTCTCAATCTTCAACTTGTCGTTTTTCAAACCATTCATCACTCGTCAACACTGCAGCACCATGGGATCTGTTACAAAGAATTCTTCAACACTTGTCAACTTTGGACGAAGACTACTTCGACTAGTGATGGTACCGCTATGCCGCTCCGCCTGCTTTACTCACCCAAATACAGTATATAAGCCACGTCTACGGCCTGATGCTGCACATTCACCAAGATGATGGACTGAACACATCGACCTCCAGCAGGGACTGAAATACCTCATTCTCTCCTCTCCTTACGAGCCTCCCTCTTTGTAATGGAACTGATGAAGCCACGTGTGGCGAAACGTTCTGATAAGATTCTCATATGCTGCATAAGTTCTCAATCTTCATCTATCAAGACCTCACTACGAACGCAGCCCACACCCAACTTCTACAGAGGCGTCCTAAACTATCCCAAGTGGTTGTGTCCCAAGAAATATTAGGCGAGACAGGCAGAGACCTTGATCCGCCTGAATGAGCATCGAAATGCCTCTAACAGAGACGATGTAAGGTACGCCTGTGTCCTCCACAGAGACTCCACGGGGCATTTGATGAACTGGAATGAGGCACAACTCGTTCTCACCGAACCAGATCTCAGACGCCGACGGTGCCTAGAAGCCTCATAATCGCGTCACCGACACTATAGAACGCAACACTGGAAACTACAAAATTTCAAAAACATTGGCATACATGATACTTAAGCAGCACCACCCAACAACACAGGAGTCACATGATTTCATCGTCTACCCGTCCTCATCATAGGTAGAGGTTGTTCTGATAAAGACCTGCCTCGCATGAGCCAGTAGGCCTTCTACAGTGTTCCTCCATTCTTATGTTCTTATGACATTCCTCAGGTCACGTGCGTCACATCTCACTCTCCGCCTATATATATAATGTCTTTCTACCTCTGTATGTTAGAAGTGATCAAGGTCCCAGGACCGAAACGTTTTCTAATAAATATGTTATAGTGTTTGCTTATGTGTCTTTCTTAACCAACTTGTCGGTATTTATTACCAAGGTTTATACCATCAATTCTTCTCACCGAGTTAACAACTTTCGTCAACAATTGCCTGGCTGGGCGAATCCCAGAAGAAATTAAACCTTTCTTTTTCTGAACCTCACTATGTGCTTTGAAGAAGAGGGATGGGGGAATCAGACCCATTGCAGTTGGAAACACCCTTCGCCGTCTCGTTGCCAAAGCAGCAGTGAGAAACATTCGCCTAGAAGCTGCCACTTTACTCCAGCCACACCAACTGGGCTTTGGGGTCTCTCAAGGCAGTGAAGCTGCAGTTCATGCTGCAAGGGCCTACATCAGGGACCTACCAGAAGACAAGGCCATAGTCAAACTTGATTTCAGAAATGCCTTTAATATGGTGAAGAGAGATGCTGTTTTGCCAGCTGTTCGGGTTCGGTTCCCAAGTATTTTTCCCTTCATTTCAGCCAGCTACAGCAAACCCCCAATTCTTTTGTTTTGAGAACATGAAATTCAATCATCAGAGGGTGTTCAGCAGGGTGACCCACTCGCTCCACTTCTCTTCTGCTTGGCAGTAAGAGAACTAATTTCCAGCCTACGCAGTGAGCTCAATATCTGGTACCTGGATGACGGCACTCTGGCAGGTACTGAAGAGTCCCTGGTGGGGGACCTACAACTGGTGAAAACACAGGGAGAAGACTTGGGACTCATCCTCAATCCATCCAAGTGTGAAATCATCACAGCGAACCAGGAAATAATCAATGCTGTGCGAAGAATCCTCCCGGAAGTCTCAACTACCACTCCGTCCAACAGTACCCTCTTGGGGGCACCGCTGGGTCACCAGGCCATCGACACTGTCCTCAGGGACAAATTGAATGACCTGATGAGAATGGAGGAGAGAATAAGCGATCTTGATGCCCATGATGCTCTGTATCTCCTCACAAGGTGTCTTACTATGCCAAGACTCACTTACTTCTTGAGGTGTGCACCCTCTTTTGACAACCCAACACTCGATGAATATGACGCACACCTGAGAACAACTTTTAAGAAGGCACTGAACCTGTCACTAGAGGATGAGCAATGGGATCAGGCAACCCTCCCAGTGTCACTTGGAGGTATAGGGGTGCGAAAAGCATCGCATGTTGCTTTACCTGCTTTTCTGTCTTCGTGTTTGGCTTCCAGTGCATTAGTCAAGAAGATAGTTCCTGAACACTTGAGAGACGTGGTAGGAGCTCAAGACCCCAGGTTTACTGAAGCAGCGATTCGGTGGGACACCCTTACAGACTCCTCCAGTAGACCAGCTCCTCCCAACAGCACAAACAGTCCCACTGGGACAAAACGATCATGGAAAAAATCGCCAACACAATGCTCTCCAATGCTTCAGGAAAGGACGAAGCTCGTCTCCTGGCAGTGAAGGCACCACACTCAGGAGATTTCCTGTTAGCTGTTCCCATTTCCTCCCTGGGCACCCATCTCGACCCACAGGCCATTCAGATTGGTGTTGCTCTTCGCCTAGCCGCCCCCATCCTCACCGAACATAGGTGTATTTGCGGCAGGGCGACAGCTGATCAATTCGGTCTTCATGGTCTTGTGTGTCACACAACAGAAGGGAAGTATGCCAGACATGAGGAGGTGAATGACATCATAAAGAGAAGCCTCGCCACAGCCCGTTACCCAGCTCAACGGGAACCCCAAGTACAGCGGTCTGATGGAAGTCAAAAGCGTCCTGATGGAGCCACTATGCTACCCTGGAAGGATGGAAAGCAGATTGCCTGGGACTACACCTGTGCTGCCACATTGGCAGACACCTACTTGCCATACTCTGTAGTGGAAGGGGGTGGAGCTGCCAGCCACAGGGAGACCCAGAAGATCCGAAAATATGAAAACCTACCCCCTTGCTATAACTTCATTCCAATAGGGTCGGAGACCCTTGGTGCATGGGGCAAGTGTGCTATAAAGTTCCTCAAAGAGCTGGGTGAAAAGCTCATCATAGAAACCAAGGACCAAAGGGCGACCAGCTTTCTCTTTCAGAGACTCAGTGTTGCGATCCAGAGAGGAAATGCCTGCAGCATTCTGGGCACGCGGCCCACCGCAGGGGAGCTGGACGAAGTATTCGAGATGTAGCTCTGAGTTACCTATGTTGTTTTACTTTCTGTTGTATTTTTGTGAATGTTTGGCCATGTATTTTTGTCTTTAAATAAAATATACTTGAAATAATAGGGGGTGGTAGGAGAAAATTCTCAAACAGCTTCAGGGAGAACCTTGAGTTTTCCCTGAAGCAAGTTTATTCTTTTCTCTGAGGATGAGGGTCCCTATGACAGTTCTAGAGGTGGTTACCTCCCTATATATATATATATATATATATATATTATATATATATATATATATATATATATATATATATATATATATATTATATATATGTATATGTATATATATATATATATATATATTATATATATATATATATATATATATATATATATATAGATATATTATATATAAATTTATATATATATATATATATATATATATATATATATTATATATAATATATATATATATATATATATATATATATATATATATATATATAAATATATATATATATATATATATATACGTAGGTAGTAGTTTGGTAGACAGCAACCGCCCAGGGAGGTACTACCGTCCTGCCAAGTGAGTGCAAAACGGAAACCTGATGGCAGGATTGCTGGTGTCTTTTTTTTCTGTCTCATACACATGCAAGATTTCAGGTACGTCATGCTACTTCTACTTACTCTTAGGTCACACTACACATACATGTACAAGCATATACATACATACACATTCCTATGGGTTTTCTTTTGTTTTCTTTCTAGTTCTTGTTCTTCTTTATTTCCTCATATCTCCATGGGGAAGTGGAACAGAATTCTTCCTCCATAAGCCATGCGTGTTGTAAGAGGCGACTAAAATGCCGGGAGCAAGGGACTAGTAACCCCTTCTCCTGTATATATTACTAAATTTAAAATTATAAAGTTCTGTTTTCCTTTTTGGGCCACCCTGCCTCGGTGGGATATGGCTGGTGCGTTGAAAGATATGTATATATATATATATATATAATATATATATATATATATATATATATATATATATATAATATATACATATATATATATATATATATATATATATATATATATATATATATATATGCAATAAATCACAGTAAACAGGTGATTTAAGAATATGCAAAACAACCACTCTGAAAGAATAGAGAAATTCCAAGCGCTTTCGTGACTACTCACATTATCAAGGAACTATGAAAGTAAAGCATCCAAGGAAGCTATATAAGGGGTCTGGCCAGCACCTCACTATCAGATCCCACAACGGTTAAACACCTGACGCGCGCCGACCCAACTTGGATAGGTCCTTTGCACAACTCACCCCACAAACTATTCTACCCAAGAAAATTTAAAAATTATTTGTCCAGTGTATTATTAAATTCTTCCGAAATTCTATTAATTATAAATGTATCTAATTTATATAAACCAAAGGAAATATTCATATTATTGTCAAAACTGCTTTTTATGAAACAAGATTCAATTATATTCCTGTCGACCATGGACTTGCTTGATACTACTTTCTCAACTTTTTGAAAATCAATTGGATGGTTAAAATCTCTTACATGAATAAATAGAGCATTGGAATCTTGTCCAGTTCTAATGCTATATTTATGTTGTTTTAATCTTAGTTCGAGATTTTTACCAGTTTGACCGTAATAAACTTTATCGCAAATTTTACAAGGAATCTTATAGACACATCCATCAGCATTTTGGGGGGAATTCTTTATCAAAAGTTTTTTTTACTGTATCAAGATTTTTGAATACAACTTTAATATTAAAAGTCTTAAGAAGAGAAGGCATATCAACCAAGTTTTCATGGTAAGGGAGAACCAACATATTTTTAGTTGAATAAGGCTGGTTGTCCCTTTTTGGATTGTAAAAAGTATTTCTAGCAACTTTAAAAGATTTATCAATTACATTTCTTGGGTATTTTAAATCATTACCTATTTCATAAATTTTGGATATTTCCTCATCTATGAACTCAGGACTACAAATTCGTAAAGCTCTCAAAAACAGTGATGAGAAAACAGACAGTTTGACTCTATCTTGATGCGAGGAATAATAGTGGACATAGGAACAGTTATTTGTAGGTTTTCTGTAAATTTTAAATTTGAATTCTTTATTACTCTTAATAATTAAAACATCTAGAAAAGGCAATGAGTTATTTTCTTCAAACTCAACAGTAAAGTTTATAGAATGGGCTAAGCTATTTAATTTTTCTAGGAAATGGTGTATATCTACATTTTTGGGCATAAGACACAAAATATCATCAACATATCTGAACCATTTAGCTCTATTAGGGAGGATTGTGTTAAGTAACCTTGTTTCAAAAAATTCCATGTATAGGTTACTAAGAACAGGTGAAAGAGGATTTCCCATTGCCATACCAAACTTCTGAGTGTAAAACGTATCATTAAATACAAATTTTGCATCAACAATGCAAAGTTTAATAAGTTTAATGATAGTAGGAACTGGCAATGGTAAATCATAGTTAACGAGTTCTTCAGATAAGAAACTTAATAAATCATCAACAGGAACTTTCGTAAACAAGGAAGTAACACCAAAACTAACCACGTTAAAATCATTTAAGTCAGTCAAGGAGCTTAATTTATCAACCAAGTCTATGTTGTTTTTAACATTAAAGTTAGAAATTTTGCCAACAATAGGGTTCAAAATATCAACAAGCCATTTGGATAATTTATATGAAACTGACCCTATGGAGCTAATAATTGGTCTGACTGGATTCCCTGGTTTGTGTTTTTTTATTAGTCCATACATGTAAGGCAAAGATGGATTAGTGGAAGTAAATTGTTTGACTAATTCATCTTTGCCTTTCAGTAAAATTTGCGATAAAGTTTATTACGGTCAAACTGGTAAAAATCTCGAACTAAGATTAAAACAACATAAATATAGCATTAGAACTGGACAAGATTCCAATGCTCTATTTATTCATGTAAGAGATTTTAACCATCCAATTGATTTTCAAAAAGTTGAGAAAGTAGTATCAAGCAAGTCCATGGTCGACAGGAATATAATTGAATCTTGTTTCATAAAAAGCAGTTTTGACAATAATATGAATATTTCCTTTGGTTTATATAAATTAGATCCATTTATAATTAATAGAATTTGGGAAGAATTTAATAACACACTGGACAAATAATTTTTAAATTTTCATGGGTAGAATAGTTTGTGGGGTGAGTTGTGCAAAGGACCTATCCAAGTTGGGTCGGCGCGCGTCAGGTGTTTAACCGTTGTGGGATCTGATAGTGAGGTGTTGGCCAGACCCCTTATATAGCTTCCTTGGATGCTTTACTTTCATAGTTCCTTGATAATGTGAGTAGTCACGAATGCGCTTGAAATTTCTCTATTCTTTCAGAGTGGTTGTTTTGCATATGTATATATACATATATATATATATATATATATATATATATATATATATATATATATATATATATATATATATATATATATATATATATAAATATATATATATGAATGTAGTTTAGTAAATGAAAAAATAAAATACAGCTTTTTTTCAGTTGAGAGTGAAGAGGAACGTCCACCTGTAGGGAGGAATGTAATTTAGAACAGAGTAAACGCCCCAGCTACCCTAGTATTCCATTGCCCCTGGCCCCTAGCATACTCTTCTGGATGTTATTATGCTGTCCATTGGCTGTTGTTATAATGCCCATAGCTTTTGTTATACTGCCTCTGGCTGTTATACTGCCCCTGGTGCCTAGCATACTTCCACTGGATGTTAGTATGCTGCCCCCTGGCGGTTGTTATACTGCCCCTGGTCCCTAGCATACTTCCACTGGTTGCAAGTATCCTGTCCCCTGGCTGATGTTATACTGCCCCTGGTCCCTAGCCTACTTCTCCTGGTTGTTAGTATTCTGCCACTGGCTATTATTATCCTGCCTCTACTGTTATGTTGCCCCTGGCTATTATTTACTTGCCGTTGGCTGTTAGTATTCTGTTCCCTGACTATTTCATCCTGCACCTGGCTGTTAGTATCTTTTGCTTGGTTGTTTAATTCTGCCCCTGACTGTTATCTTTCGTCTGGCTGTTATTATCCTGCCCCTAACTGTTATTATCCTGCGTCTGTTATTATCCTGTCCCTAACTGTTATTATCCTAACATGACTCACGAAATCGTAATGACACGATTGCAAACAAACCATACCACGGGCGGGATTTGACTCTCTGACCGCGGGTTCAAATCCCGCCCGTGGTATGGTTTGTTATTATCCTACCCTTAACTCTTACAATCCTACCCCTAACTGCTATTATCCTACCTCATATTGATATTATCTTGTCCCTAACTGTTATTATCCTGCCCCTGTTATTTTCCTGCCCCTGGTCATAAGCTTGCTGTCCCTGGTTAGTACAATTATGTATGTCATTTCAAAATATTGCTTATGAAAGCATAATCAGAGAACTGGTAATTAAGTGATGTTGTAGATGTGGTGGGGTAGTGCAGTAGATTTTGTAAGCTGTAGCATGTAGTAGTAAGTTGCAATGTGCTATTTAGTAGATTATAGTTGGTTGTAATTGGATTGTGAGTTGTAGTGAGTTATTACCTCAGTATTTATCACTCTAATATACTTATTTCTGGTTCATGTTGGTAAATATTGTTGGTCTTGATTCGTAGGTATTCTCCCGGCCCGGGTCTTTGCCAGATGATGACCCGGCCTTGGCTCCCTGTCTTGGGAGTATCTGAGACCTATGTATGCCATGGGAGGAGGTACAAGGACCTCCTCAACTTCAGGACCAACTATCCCCAGGCCTAGCCCCATTCCCCGCCCTCACGGGGCTCACAAGGTGAAGCTAGCCCTCTGGTCTGCCATCTGCCCCGCCCCATGGGGGCTCGTGGGAGAGGCAGCCTTGTGAGCTGCAAGTGGTATCAAGCTCTGGCTTTGGCACCTTCCCCTCCCTAAGAGAGCTCTTGGGAGTGATATGGCCTTATGGTAAACAACGTCATGAAACTAGTCTAGTCTCACCTCCGGGGGACCTGCTGGCCAGGTTAATAAGTCTGTGTTCAGAAACTAATTTTTCCTCGTTGTATGAATATAAAGCAGGTGCCTACATTAATTTCCATACCATTATTTTGTATTACATTATATTAAAATTATGATAAGTGGAGTATAAGAGAGCAATTTGCCAGTGTCGCTTCTGATGACCTTATTTTCATGCCGGCAAATTATGTCTTGGCTCGTCTGTCTTCTTCCATGATATAGCGAGGCTATCAAAAGGGTAAGTTTTTTATAGCTAGTTATGAGGGAGACTATAAACTCTTCGTCCCCAAGTTAGAAAACCTCGTAACATGAGTTTCGTTGAAATATTTATACCCAGTGTGAGAACGTTTGGCTAACCACTGGCAGGGACCCTGGTGGCAATAATTGTCATTAAAAAGTCGTATTCCAGTTGGAATATTGATACATGCTATTATTTCCAGATTAATTATTGCATCTATTATTTCCCCAAGAACTGACAGATACAGGTTCTCTTTGAAAGACTGTTTGTACTTTGATGTTTAGAGAGCACTAAATCACTGATTAAATATACCAATTTTTTCCTGGGTTGTATTTCACACAAAATGTTGTTACCTCAACTAAGACAATCTGGAAACTACATTCACCAAGGCAATAATGGATTCAAATTAGATAAAGTTTGATTCAGAAAACATATGAAACTACTGGTTTGGAAATACAGTAGTTTATAAAGACACCAGGACATATTTATAAGATAACGTTTCGGTTTTGGGACCTTGATTACTTCTAACATACAGAGGTTAAAAAAGACAGTAGATATAGGAGGAGAGTGAGGTGTGAGTGACGCATGGTGATCTGAAGTGAGGTGTGAGTGACGCATGGTGACCTGAAGTGAGGTGTGAGTGACGCATGGTGATCTGACGTGAGGTGTGAGTGACGCATGGTGACCTGAAGTGAGGTTGAGTGACGCATGGTGACCTGAAGTGAGGTGTGAGTGACGCATGGTGATCTGACGTGAGGTGTGAGTGACGCATGGTGACCTGAAGTGAGGTGTGAGTGACGCATGGTGATCTGAAGTGAGGTGTAAGTGACGCATGGTGACCTGAAGTGAGGTGTGAGTGACGCATGGTGACCTGAAGTGAGGTGTGAGTGACGCATGGTGATCTGAAGTGAGGTGTGAGTGACGCATGGTGACCTGAAGTGAGGTGTGAGTGACGCATGGTGATCTGACGTGAGGTGTGAGTGACGCATGGTGACCTGAAGTGAGGTGTGAGTGACGCATGGTGACCTGAAGTGAGGTGTAAGTGACGCATGGTGACCTGAAGTGAGGTGTGAGTGACGCATGGTGACCTGAAGTGAGGTGTAAGTGACGCATGATGACCTGAAGTGAGGTGTAAGTGACGCATGGTGACCTGAAGTGAGGTGTGAGTGACGCATGGTGACCTGAAGTGAGGTGTGAGTGACACATGGTGACCTGAAGTGAAGTGTAAGTGATACATGGTGACGTGAAGTGAAGTGTAAGTGATACATGGTAACCTGAAGTGAGGTGTGAGTGACACACATGGTGATCTGACGTGAGGTGTGAGTGACGCATGGTGACCTGAAGTGAGGTGTGAGTGACGCATGGTGATCTGAAGTGAGGTGTAAGTGACGCATGGTGACCTGAAGTGAGGTGTGAGTGACGCATGGTGACCTGAAGTGAGGTGTGAGTGACGCATGGTGATCTGAAGTGAGGTGTGAGTGACGCATGGTGACCTGAAGTGAGGTGTGAGTGACGCATGGTGACCTGAAGTGAGGTGTGAGTGACGCATGGTGACCTGAAGTGAGGTGTGAGTGACGCATGGTGATCTGAAGTGAGGTGTAAGTGACGCATGGTGACCTGAAGTGAGGTGTGAGTGACGCATGGTGACCTGAAGTGAAGTGTGAGTGACGCATGGTGATCTGAAGTGAGGTGTGAGTGACGCATGGTGACCTGAAGTGAGGTGTGAGTGACGCATGGTGATCTGACGTGAGTGTGTGAGCTGTACGCATGGTGACCTGAAGTGAGGTGTGAGTGACGCATGGTGACCTGAAGTGAGGTGTAAGTGACGCATGGTGACCTGAAGTGAGGTGTGAGTGACGCATGGTGACCTGAAGTGAGGTGTAAGTGACGCATAATGACCTGAAGTGAGGTGTAAGTGACGCATGGTGACCTGAAGTGAGGTGTGAGTGACGCATGGTGACCTGAAGTGAGGTGTGAGTGACACTTGGTGACCTGAAGTGAAGTGTAAGTGATACATGGTGACGTGAAGTGAAGTGTAAGTGATACATGGTAACCTGAAGTGAGGTGTGAGTGACACACATGGTGACCTGATGTGAGGTGTGAGTGACGCATGGTGACCTGATGTGAGGTGTGAGTGACATATGATGACCTGAAGTGAGGTGTGAATGACACATGATGACCTGAAGTGAGGTGTGAGTGACGCATGGTGACCTGATGTGAGGTGTGAATAACACATGGTGACCTAAAGTGAGGTGTGAGTGCCACATGGTGACCTAAAGTGAGGTGTGAGTGACACATGGTGACCTAAAGTGAGGTGTGAGTGACACATGGTGACCTAAAGTGAGGTGTGAGTGACACATAGTGACCTAAAGTGAGGTGTGAGTGACACATGGTGACCTAAAGTGAGGTGTGAGTGACACATGGTGACCTAAAGTGAGGTGTGAGTGACACATGGTGATCTGAAAAAATGTCGTATAGGGACGAGCATGGGTAGACAATGTTTTCACGTGACTCCTGTGTCGTTAGGTATTTGGTGGTTGAGTATCATGTATTCCAGTGTTAGGTTCTATGATGTCGGTGACTGCGATTAGCGAGGCTTCTAGACACCGTCGGCTTCTAAGGTCTTGTTCGGTGAGAACGAGTTGTGCCTCAACCTATCGCTCTCACCGAACAAGACCTTAGACGCCGACGGTGTCTAGAAGTCTCGCTAATCACCGTCACCTGCACAACACCTGGAAACCACAAAATTTCAAAAACTAGCATACATGATACCCAGGCAAAGCACCACCAGCCCAGCAACACAGGAGTCACATGATCTCATCGTCTTTCCGTCCTCATCCCAACATGGCATTTTTCAGGTCACCGTGCGTCACTCACACCTCACTCTCCGCCTATATATAATGTCTTTCTAGAACATAAGAACATAAGAACATAAGAACGATGGAACACTGCAGCAGGCCTACTGGCCCATGCGAGGCAGGTCCGAGTCTCCTACCGGCTTAAGCCAATGCACCCAACCTGACCTGACCTAGTCAGGTCAGGTCACATTGACTTAAGGGAGGAACACGGCAACCGTCCTGGTAGCACAAGCTATCAGGTCCAACTCACACCCGCCCACATCCACTCATGTATTTATCCAACCTATTTTTAAAGCTACACAACGTTCTGGCCTCTATAACTGTACTTGGGAGTTTGTTCCACTCATCCACAACTCTATTACCAAACCAATACTTTCCTATATCCTTCCTGAATCTGAATTTTTCCAACTTAAAACCATTGCTGCGAGTCTTGTCTAGGCTAGATATTTTCAGCACACTATTTACATCCCCTTTATTTATTCCTGTCTTCCATTTATACACCTCAATCATATCCCCCCTAATTCTACGTCTTTCTAGAGAGTGCAGATTCAGGGCCCTTAGTCTATCCTCATAGGGAAGGTTTCTGATACATGGGATCAACTTTGTCATCCTCCTTTGTACATTTTCCAGAGCATTTATGTCCATTCTGTAATACGGTGACCAAAACTGTGCAGCATAATCTAAATGAGGCCTAATCAAGGATGTATTGAGTTGAAGAACAACCTGAGGACTCCTATTATTTATGCTTCTTGATATGAAGCCAAAGATTCTATTAGCTTTGTTGCAAACACTTATGCACTGTTGTCTTGGTTTCAGATTACTGCTAACCAGAACTCCTAAATCTTTTTCGCAATCCGTAATATTAAGATCTACATTATTTAGTTTATATGTGGCATGGTTATTGTCCTGTCCAACATTTAGAACTTTGCATTTGTCTATATTAAACTGCATCTGCCACTTCTCCGACCACTGCATCAGTCTATTCAAATCTTCCTGGAGTGCTCTAATGTCCTCGTCAGAATGAATTTGATGGCCTATTTTGGTGTCATCGGCAAACTTGCTGATGTCGCTCTTTATGCCCTCATCTATGTCGTTTATGTAGACTGTGAGCAGCAGGGGGCCCAACACTGACCCCTGTGGAACACCGCTCGTGACGCTTCCCCACTCTGATTTCTCCCCATTTATGCAAACTCTCTGCTGCCTATTTGTCAACCATGCCTCTATCCAGGAAAAAATTTCTCCTCCTATTCCATGTGCCTTAATTTTCCTCAATAGTCTCTGATGTGGGACCCTGTCAAAAGCCTTACTGAAGTCCATATACACAATATCATATTCATTACCATTATCTACCTCCTCAAATACCTTAGTGAAGTTGGTTTAGTTAATAAATTCGTAAGGCAGGAACGCCCCTTTGTAAAACCATGCTGAGATTCGTTGATTAATTTATGCTTTTCAAGGTGGCTACGAACTGCCTCGGCAATTATTGATTCCATAAATTTTCCCACTATGGAAGTTAGGCTTATTGGTCTATATGACTTAAGAAATCGTAATGACACGATTGCAAATAAACCATACCCCCGGCCGGGATTGAACCCGCGGTCATAGAGTCTCAAAACTCCTGTCACCTGCTTTGAAAAGAGGTATCACATTTGCCATTTTCCACTTATCTGGCACCATGCCAGTTTGTAGTGATACGTTGAAAAGATTAGCCAAAGGTTTGCTAAGCTCATCTTTACATTCCTTTAGAACCCTTGCATACAGTTCATCAGGGCCTGGGGATTTGTTAGGTTTTAATTTATCTGATGCCTAAGGACCATGTCACTTGTGACCCTAATCATGCACAGTTTATTATCGTCCTGTTCTACATAATTTATCATTTCTGGAATATCGCTGGTATCCTCCTGTGTATGTTAGAAGTGTTCGGTCCCAGGGCCGAAACGTTTTCTAATAAATATGTCATAGTGTTTGCTTACGTGTTTTGCTAAACCAACTTGTATTTAAAACATAAAAAAGGAGGAACACTGCAGCAGGCCTGTTGGTCCATTACTAGGCAGATTCTTTGCAATCCATCCCACTATCAAAACATTTGCCCAACCTAATTTTCAATTCCACCAAAGAAATAAGCTCTGATAACTCTATCCACTCTCATTTGCAAGTCCCACTCAAATCCAACTCCTCTCACTCATATATTTATCCAACCTAAATTTTAAACTACCTAAGGTTTTAGCCTCAAAAACCCAACTAGGTAGACTGTTCCACTCATCAACTACCCCATTGTGATGAATGGTTTTGATAACCGACAACTTGAAGAATTGAGACACTTATGCAACATTTGGGAATCTTTATTGAAGAAACGTTTCGCCACACAGTGACTTCATCAGTCCAATACAAAGTAGAAATGGGTAAGGAGAGGAGGAGTTTGAGGTAATCAGTCCCTCAGCCTGGCCCTATGCTGTACTTCCTACAAGAGTGATGGACTGAACACATCGATTCCAGGTTGATGGACTGATTACCTCAAACTCCTCCTCTTCTTACCCATTTCTACTTTGTATTGGACTGATGAAGTCACTGTGTGGTAAAACGTTTCTTCAATGAAGATTCCCATATGTTGCATAAGTGTCTCAATTCTTCAACTACCCTATTTCCAAACCAATACTTTCCTGTGTCCTTTCTGAATCCAAACTTGTCTAATTTAAATCCATTACTGCGGGTTCTCTCTTGGAGAGATATCCTCAAGACCTTATTAATATCCTCTTTATTAATACCTATCTTCCACTTATACACGTCGATCATGTCTCCCCTCATTCTTCGTCTAACAAGTGAATGTAACTTAAGAGTCTTCAATCTTTCTTCATAAGGAAGATTTCTAATGCTATGTATTAATTTAGTCATTCTACGCTGAATGTTTTCTAACGAATTTATGTCCATTCTGTAATATGGAGACCAGAACTGAGCTGCATAATCTAGTGAGGCCTTGCTAATGATGTATAAAGCTGTAATATAATCTCTGAACTTCTGTTGCTTACACTTCTTGATATAAATTCCGGTAATCCTTATTACATACGCTTAGGCATTGCTGTCTTGGTTTAAGGCTGCTGCTTATCATAACCCCCAAGTCCTTTTCGTAATCTGTATCTGCATCTGCCACTCTTCATACCAGTTATTGAGTTTGTCTAAATCCTCCTGAAGTTCCCTTGGTTTAAGGCTGCTGCTTATCATAACCCCCAAGTCCTTTTCGTAATCTGTATCTGCATCTGCCACTCTTCATACCAGTTATTGAGTTTGTCTAAATCCTCCTGAAGTTCCCTGATATCTACGTTTGAATCAATTATCCTACCTATCTTCGTGTCATCGGCGAATTTGCTCATATCACTAGTAATTCCCTCATCAAGATCATTGATATACATTATAAACAACAACGGGCCCAAGACTGATCCCTGTGGAACGCCACTTGTTACGGATCCCCACTCGGATTTAACCCCATTTATGGACACTCTCTGCTTCCTGTCTGTGAGCCATGACTCGATCCATGAGAGCACTTTTTCCCCAATGCCATGAGCTGCCACTTTGTTTAACAGTTTTTGGTGCGGAACTCTATCAAAAGCCTTACTAAAATCTAAATAAACAATATCAAATTCTTTGTCGTGATCAACAGCCTCAAAAAGCTTTACTGAAGAAAGTTAGTAAATTAGACAAGAACGGCCTTTCGTGAATCCATGTTGAGTATCATGAATCAGATTATGCTTATTCAGATGGCTTCTCATAATCTCAACTATAATTGACTCTAGTAATTTGCCTACAATTGAGGTCAGGCTTATTGGGCGGTAATTTGACGGTAACGACTTGTCCCCTGCTTTAAAAATAGGAATTACATTAGTCATCTTCCACATATCAGACACTACACCTGTTTGAAGAGATAAATTAAAAATATTAGTTAATGGTTCACAGAGTTCCATTTTGCATTCCTTAAGAACCCTTGAAAAAAGCTCATCAGGACCCGGCGATTTATTTTGTTTCAGACGGTCTATTTGTTTCATAACCATTTCACTAGTGACTGTGATGTTACATAATTTATCTTCTTCAGGTCCACTATAAAAATTAATTACTGGGATATTGTTAGTGTCTTCCAAGGTTTTACCACATCCATTTTATAATATGTAGACCAGAATTCACCTGTAAAATCTGTGAGGCTTTACTAATAATTTGTAGAGCTGTAGTATATAAGCTCTGGATTTCGGTTGCTTATACTTCTTGATATTAATCCCAGTAATCTGTTAGTCTTATTACGAACGTTTAGGCATTTCTGTGGGATGGATTTGTGACCCTAGTACGGGCCAACAGGCCTAGTGCAGTTCCTCCTTTCTTATGTTCTTAGTTCTTGGTTTCAGGTTGGTGCTTATTATAACCTCCAAGTCCTTCTCGCATACTGCATGGCCAAGTTATATATTATGTAGTTTATAAACGCTTGGGTTATGGGGATTGCCGAGCTTTAGAACTTTGCATTTATCTTCATTGAACTTCATTTGCCACTTCTCTGACCACGACATGAGTTTGTCTAAGTCCTCCTGAAGTTCAATGACATTTTTCTCTGAATCAATTATCCTGTCTATTTTCTTTTCATCAGCGAATTTGCTCACATCATTAGTTATTTCCTCGTCAAGGTCGTTAATGTATTTTATAAACAACAGTGGGGAAAAATATTTTCCCTGTGGGAAGCTCCTTGCTACAGATCCCCACTCAGATTTTGCCTCATTTTTTTATCTCTCTCTGCTTCCTGATGGTGAACTGAGACTCATCCACTACAGCACTTTTTTCCCGGTACCATGAGCTGCTACTTTCTTCTACAGTCTCTTGTGTGGCTTTACTAAAATTCAAATGAATAATATCGAATTCTTTTTCATAATCAGCAGCCTTCAATGCATTGCTGAAGAAAGTTAGTAAATTAGTTAGGCAGAAAAGGACTTTCGTGAATCCATGCTTAGTATCATAGATCAAATTATGCTTATCAAGATGTCTTCTTATTACATCAGCTATAATTGACTCCAGTAATTTGCCCACAATTGAGGTTAGATTTATGGGGCGGTAATTTGACAGTAACGACTTATCCTCTACTTTGAAATAAAAAAATACATTGACCATTTTCCATATATCAGACACAACACATGTTTGAAGAGATACATTTAAAATGTTAGTAAATGGTTCATAAAGTTCCATTTTGCACTTATTAACCCTTGAAAAAAGTACATCAAGGCTGCCCAGAGTTATTTTTAAGAAGACCTATCTTCTCTAACCTTGTTCTATATGCCTGGAAAAAACTTTCTAGTTAGTTTTCGAATTATTTGTCACTTTAGTTTCCATTTCCTAAAATATGTTTGAGCCTATTGCTTATTCATTTCGGATCATTTTTATTTCTCTAATCGCGGGTTCTAACCCCACCCGTGGTATGGTTTATCTCTTCTCAGTTTTCACACAGGAAGACACTAACAATATCCTAATAATTTTTAAATTGGGCCTGAAAAAGGTAAATTATGTAATATCATAGTCACTTGCGGCAGGATTATCAAACAAGTAGACCGACTGAAGCAAAATAAATCCCGGGACCCTGATGAACTTTTTTTTAAGAGTTCTTAATTAAGGTATGTGTAATGGAACTTTGCGAACCACT
>NC_069423.1:44649979-44702479 GCF_026875155.1 Cherax quadricarinatus | reverse complement strand
GAGGTAAAGAGAGAGGGAAATAAAGATCAGGTTAAGTCACGAGTGTTCTGAGGTTCAGAGCATTTGACAATGTGATGAGAAAGGAAGGCATGTACGGAGAACTAAAATTCATACTAGGAAAGTTGTGTATAAATAAATCTTCAACAAGACGGCGTCTGTGAAGGGTAGAAGTGTAGACAGTTTCAGAAGAGGACCAGTCAATAGGATGATTGTAATCTCTATCTTGACAGAGAAAAGCATTATTTGTGTCCCCGAGTTTAACACGTTTTTTGTGTGTGTGTTCTTTAAGCATGTCAGAAAGAGAGAGGCCAGTTTTTCCAAAGTTTCGGAGAGGACAAGAGGAGCAGGAAATGGAGTAGACTCTGAAAGCATTAGTAGCATTAGGAAAAGTACGAACTATGGGTGTTAATTTGGCGATAGGTAAGATTGATGTCTAAGTAACGGAGGGAGTTGTTAAGATTAGGGAGGCTGGAAATATAGGGAAGACAAAGAACAGGAGATTTCACAGGAGTAGAGAATTTAATAGAAGAAAGTCCGTTTAGCATATGAGAAGGCTGAGTTTTATGAAATCTGAAGGGTAGCCAAGACGTGAGAGCGAATCACTAAGAGTGAAACTTTCCGAGTCAAAGAACCGAGGTTACAAATGCAGAGGTTACGGAGAGAGAGAGAGAGAAATAAGAACACTTTTCTTGATAGAGGGAGCATGGTAAGAAAAGTAGTGAATACACGTGTCATTGGGCATAGGCTTGTGATAAACGGAAAAAGGAAAGCTGTAATTGAACGATGGACATGTTCGTCAAGGAAAGGCAGAAAAGAGTTCGATTCCCATTCAACTTTAAACTTAATGGAAGGAGCAAGATTGTTAAGGGCATCGAGAAATGGTTTTAAGACTAGAGTCATTTGGTCAAAGAGCAAAGCCAGAGGGAAGGGCGCACACCAGCAGTAGGAAGTAGATCAATTTAGAAGTTTTCAATATAAATGTTAGCAAGAACAAGGAATGGAGGAAAGCCCATGGCAATCCCGAAGGTTTGCGAATAAAATTTACGTTGAAAGGAAAAAATTGAATTGGAAAGAAAAAAAGAAGTGACTCAAAGTCAACGTCGTCATAAGTTTTATTCTCCTGTGTGCGGGTTATTTGTGCATAACTTATAACAATATTAATAGAGTTGCAGCAACAATGTTGATACAGTGACATAACTACAATGTTGATACTGCTGCAGTGACAATATAGAAACAATAATATAGTTACGATGGTGATACAGAGACATAGTGACAATGGTGATACAGTGATATAGTTTATAGTGACTTCAGATAAAGCACGCAGCAAAAATACTGTATATATTGTCTTTTAATATTTTATATTGCTGATTTATTAGCTAGATTTATTACTGGATTTATTAGCTTATGTGCGTAGGTAGGCTGTAACAACTACACCTCTCATTGTGCTCGTTGTTGGAGATCTTTGATTGGCTGCCAACGCTTGTTAACTACTTTGTTAAGTAGTTCGAGCAAGGTGCTAGCTGGTTACAGTAACCTGATGTTGGAGCTGCAGACTTGCTTCTCTTTCTGGCTGCTGTTCGTGGAGGAAACATCTCTTCTCCGCTAGCTCATGTCATTTAGATTCTGTTTTTGGATTTGTCAGTTAAAAATAGGAGAGGAGAGTTATTAAATGGAGAGTTAGAGGTACTGGGAAGATGGAGGGAATATTTTGAGGAATTGTTAAATGTTGATGAAGATAGGGAAGCTGTGATTTCGTGTATAGGGCAAGGAGGAATAACATCTTGTAGAAGTGAGGAAGAGCCAGTTGTGAGTGTGGGGGAAGTTCGTAAGGCAGTAGATAAAATGAAAGGGGGTAAGGCAGCCTGGATTGACGGGATAAAGATAGAAATGTTAAAAGCAGGTGGGGATATAGTTTTGGAGTGGTTGGTGAAATTATTTAATAAATGTATGGAAGAGGGTAAGGTACCTAGGGATTGGCAGAGAGCATGCATAGTTCCTTTGTATAAAGGCAAAGGGGACAAAAGAGAGTGCAAAAATTATAGGGGGATAAGTCTGCTGAGTATACCTGGTAAAGTGTATGGTAGAGTTATTATTGAAAGAATTAAGAGTAAGACGGAAAATAGGATAGCAGATGAACAAGGAGGCTTTAGGAAAGGTAGAGGGTGTGTGGACCAGGTGTTTAAAGTGAAACATATAAGTGAACAGTATTTAGATAAGGCTAAAGAGGTTTTGGTGGCATTTATGGATTTGGAAAAGGCGTATGACAGGGTGGATAGGGGGGCAATGTGGCAGATGTTGCAGGTGTATGGTGTAGGAGGTAGGTTACTGAAAGCTGTGAAGAGTTTTTACTAGGATAGTGAGGCTCAAGTTAGAGTATGTAGGAAAGAGGGAGATTATTTCCCAGTAAAAGTAGGCCTTAGATAAGGATGTGTGATGTCACCGTGGTTGTTCAATATATTTATAGATGGGGTAGTAAGAGAAGTAAATGCGAGGGTCTTGGCAAGAGGCGTGGGGTTAAAAGATAAAGAATCACACATAAAGTGGGAGTTGTCACAGTTGCTCTTTGCTAATGACACTGTGCTCTTGGGAGATTCTGAAGAGAAGTTGCAGAGGTTGGTGGATGAATTTGGTAAGGTATGCAAAAAAAGAAAATTAAAAGTGAATACAGGAAAGAGAAAGGTTATGAGGATAACAAAAAGATTAGGTGATGAAAGATTGAATATCAGATTGGAGGGAGAGAGTATGGAGGAGGTGAATGTATTCAGATATTTGGGAGTGGACGTGTCAGCGGATGGGTCTATGAAGGATGAGGTGAATCATAGTATTGATGAAGGGAAAAGGGTGAGTGGTGCACTTAGGAGTCTGTGGAGACAAAGAACTTTGTCCTTGGAGGCAAAGAGGGTAATGTATGAGAGTATAGTTTTACCAACGCTCTTATATGGGTGTGAAGCATGGGTGATGAATGTTGCAGCGAGGAGAAAGCTGGAGGCAGTGGAGATGTCATGTGTGAGGGCAATGTGTGGTGTGAATATAATGCAGAGAATTCCTAGTTTGGAAGTTAGGAGGAGGTGCGGGATTACCAAAACTGTTGTCCAGAGGGCTGAGAAAGGGTTGTTGAGGTGGTTCGGACATGTAGAGAGAATGGAGCGAAACAGAATGACTTCAAGAGTGTATCAGTCTGTAGTGGAAGGAAGGCGGGGTAGGGGTCGGCCTAGGAAAGGTTGGAGGGAGGGGGTAAAAGAGGTTTTGTGTGCGAGGGGCTTGGCCTTCCAGCAGGCATACGTGAGCGTGTTTGATAGGAGTGAATGGAGACAAATGGTTTTTAATACTTAACGTGCTTTTGGAGTGTGAGCAAAGTAACATTTATGAAGGGATTCAGGGAAACCGGCAGGCCGGACTTGAGTCCTGGAGATGTGAAGTACAGTGTCTGCACTCTGAAGGAGGGGTGTTAATGTTGCAGTTTAAAAACTGTAGTGTAAAGCACCCTTCTGGCAAGACAGTGATGGAGTGAATGATGGTGAAAGTTTTTATTTTTTCGGGCCACCCTGCCTTGGTGGGAATCGGCCAGTGTGTTAATAATAATAATAAAAATGTCTTCGTTGGTGACCTGGAACATACAACTGATAAATCTGTGTAACTCTGTTCATAAAGCATTATTTAGACTTGATGACATTTGATGTTTGAAGAGACTGTGTCGTGGAGACATTCTACATCTCTGGTCCCGAGTTCAGCTCTTGACCTTCATTAGTTCTGGCATCTATACACTGTCGTAGTCAGGAAACTGCAATTGCTGAACTCTTTTTCTGTAGAAAGGGAGTTTATGCCTTTTGTTTAGGATCTGTTGAAGGTCTGCTGTTAGGACCATTTTTGGTCTGCTTGATTCCTTGGCTGATGCTGTGCTGTTCTCTGCTGCGTTTGCTTGCCTTAATGGTCCACCTGGAAGTTAGATTATTAGGGACTTGTCAGTCACATTTCAAATCCAAATCAAGTCAATCTGAGCACATACTGAGCACTTACACAAACCCACACACACTTACCCATGAGTATATCTCATTATAGCAAAGTACCAGACTGTACTTATTAAGAGAAGAACAATGTCTCATTAAATGTGCCCTTTCCACCATATTATTATATGTATAGATTAACTATGATATAAATATTCCAAGATGTACTCCGAGAGTTGTGTAGGAGCTTAGCTGCTTAATTCAAGTTTCATTAAATGTGAATAACACCATTTAGATACCTTTGTTACTAAAGATATCAGCTTTTATTTAGTTGGTTTGCATTTATCCAGTTGTAATGCAAAAACGCTATTGAGAAGCCAACTAATTTTTCAGGATAACTAGACTAGAATACTTTCTGACAAATTGCTAAGAAGCCAGGAACAGGCTAGATGCTAGAAGGGGTTCAATAAGTTGACTTAGTGGCTAGGTATCAGAGTGGGTGCCTGTGACGAGCAGGGTTCCACACGGGTCAGTCCTAAGACCGGTGCTGTTTCTGACGTATGTGAACGACATGACGGGAGGAATAGACTCAGAATTGTCCATGTGTGTAGATGTTAAGTTAAGAAGAATTTAGTAGGACGAGAACCAGGCAGGACTACAAAGGGATCTGGATAGGATGCAGGCCTGGTCCAGAAACTGGCTCCTGGAGTTCAACCCTACCAGGTGCAAAGTCACGAAGATTAGGGAAGGGCAAAGAAGACCGCAGAAGGAGTACAGTCTAGGGGGTCAGAGATTACAAACCTCATCAAGGAAAAGGGTCTTGGGGTGAGTATAACATCGGGCACATCTAATAAGCTTCTGTGTTGAGATTCTGTGTTGAGCTTCTGTGTTGAGCTTCTGTGCTGAGCTGCAGTGTTGAACTTCTGTGTTGAGCTTCTGTGTTGAGCTTCTGTGTTGAGCTTCTGTGTTGAGCTTCTGTGTTGAGCTTCTGTGTTGAGCTTCTGTGTTGAGCTTCTGTGTTGAGCTGCAGTGTTGAGCTTCTGTGTTGAGATTCTGTGTTGAGCTTCTGTGTTGAGCTTCTGTGTTGAGCTTCTGTGTTGAGCTTCTGTGTTGAGCTTCTGTGCTGAGCTTCTGTGTTGAGCTTCTGTGTTGAACTTCTGTGTTGAGCTGCTGTGTTGAGCTTCTGTGTTGAGATTCTGTGTTGAGCTTCTGTGTTGAGCTTCTGTGTTGAGATTCTGTGTTTAGCGTCTGTGTTGAACTTCTGTGTTGAGCTTCTGTGTTGAGCTGTGTTGAGCTTCTGTGTTGAGCTTCTGCGTTGAGCTTTTGTGTTGAGACCCCTTGGGGTCAGCAATCATGTGGTGTTAAGATTCGAATACACAGTAGAGTTACAAGTGGAGGGGAAAGCATAAAGAACCAGACGACTGAAGCCAACCTACAAGAAAGGGGACTATGCGGGAATGAACTTCCTTAACGGGGTTCAGTGGGACAGAGAACTGGCAGGGAAGTCAGTAAACGAGATGATAGAATATGTGACAACAATATGCAACGAAGCTGAGGAGAGGTTTGTACCCAAGGGTAACAGAAATAATGAAAAAGCCAGGATGAGCTCATGGTTCACTCAAAGGTGCAGGGAGGCCAAGACCAAGTGTGCTACGGAGTGGAAAAAGTATAGAAGGCAAAGGACCCAGGAGAATAAGGAGAGCAGTCTGAGAATCAGTGAGATTACCTGAGATATGGAAGACAGCAAAAGTAGTCCCAATTTTTAAAAAAAGAGACAGACAAGAAGCACTAAAATATAGACCAGCGTCACTGACATGTATAGCATACAAAGTCATGGAGAAGATTATCAGGTGAAGAGTGGTGGAACACCTAGAAAGGAATGAGCTCATCAACAGTAGGCAATATGGTTTCAGGGACGGGAAATCCTGTGTCACAAACCTACTGGAGTTCTATGACATGTTGACAGCAGTAAGGCGAGAGAGGGTTAGGTAGATTGCATTTTCTTGGACTGTAAAAAGGCGTTCGACACAGTTCCACACAAGAGATTAGTGCAAAAACTGGAAGACCAGGCAGGGAATACCTTTCAGGAAGACAGCAGCGAGTCATGGTACGTGGCGAGGTGTCAGAGTGGGCGCCTGCGACGAGATGGGGGGGGGGGTTCCAAAGGGGTCAGTCCTAGGACCGGCGCTGTTTGTGGTATTTGTGAACGACATGACGGAAGGAATAGACTCTGAAGTGTCCCTGTTTGCAGATGATGTGAAGTTGATGAGAAGAATCCATTCGGACGAGGACCAGGCAGAACTACAAAAGGATGTGGCCAGGCTGCAGACCTGGTCCAGCGATTGGCTCCCTGGAGTTCAACCAAACCAAGTGCAAAGTCATGAAGATTTGGGAAGGACAAAGAAGACCGCAGAGACTGCAAACCTCATTCAAGGAAAAAGATCTTGGGGTGAGTATAACACCAGGCACATCTCCTGAAGCGCACATCAACCAAATAACTGCTGCAGCATATGGGCGCCTAGCATACCTCAGAACAGCATTCCGACACCTTAATAAGGAATCGTTCAGGACCGTGTACGTTAGGCCCATATTGGAGTATGCGGCACCGGTTTGGAACCCACACCTAGCCAAGCACGTAAAGAAACTAGAGAAACTGCAAAGATTTGCAACAAGAAAAGTCTCAGAGCTAAAGGGTATGTCCTAAGAGGAGAGGTTAAGGGAAATCGACCTTACGACACTTGAGGACAGGAGAGATAGGGGGGACATGATAACGACATATAAAATACTGAGATGAATTGACAAGGTGGACAGAGACAGAATGTTCCAGGGATTGAAACACAGTAACAAGGGGACACAGTTTGAAATTGAAGACTCAGACGAATCACAGGGATGTTAGGAAGTTTTTTTTCAGTCACAGAGTAGTCAGGAAGTGGAATAGTTTAGGAAGCGATGTAGTGGAGGCAGGATCCCGAGGTATGATGAACCTCATAGTACACGGAGAGTAACCCAGTAATGACCAGTGAAGAGGCGGAGCCAGGAACTATGACTCAAACCCTGCAACCACAACTAGGCGATTGCAACTAGGTGAGTACACACAAGCACACACACACACACTCACACACTCACACTCACACACAAAACACAAAACACACACACACACACCCCACACACACACACACACACACACACAAAACACACCACACACTCACACACACACACACACACACACACACACACACACACACACACACACACACACAAACACACACACACACACACACACACAGGCTCTGTCATTTATTTTATGATTTTAAATCAATTAATTACTGCGATATTTAATAGTAAGAATAATGACACATGCAGTGGTAGCAAGACTAACAGTAGTAGCAGTAGTTGTAATAGTAGTACTACTAGGGGTAATATTAACATTGATAACAGTAGTAGTAGTAGAAATAGTAATTGCAGTAGTAACATTGATAGCGGTAGTAGTAGTAGTAGTAGTAGTAGTAGTAACAATAGTAGTAGAAGAGTTAATGATAATAGTGGTAATAGTAGTAGTAGTAGTTGTAGTCGTTGTAGTAGAAGTGGTAGTGGTAGTAGTAGTAGTAGTAGTAGTAGTAGTAGTAGTAGTAGTGTTGATAGTAGTAACAATAGCAGTAGAAGAGTTAATGATAGTAGTAGTAATAGCAGTAGTAGTAGAATTAATGGTCGTAGTAATAATAGTAGTATTACTAGGAGTAGTGGTCTGGAGGTGTTGTTCCAGTGGTCTGGAGGTGTTGTCCCAGTGGTCTGGAGGTGTTGTTCCAGTGGTCTGGAGGTGTTGTTCCAGTGGTCTGGAGGTGTTGTTCCAGTGGTCTGGAGGTGTTGTTCCAGTGGTCTGGAGGTGTTGTCCCAGTGGTCTGGAGGTGTTGTCCCAGTGGTCTGAAGGTGTTGTTCCAGTGGTCGGGAGGTGTTGTCCCAGTGGTCTGGAGGTGTTGTTCCAGTGGTCTGGAGGTGTTGTTCCAGTGATCCGGAGGTGTTGTTTCAGTGGTCTGGAGGTGTTGTTCCAGTGGTCTGGAGGTGTTGGTATATTGGTCTGGAGGTGTTGTTCCAGTGGTCCGGAGGTGTTGTTCCAGTGGTCTGGAGGTGTTGGTATATTGGTCTGGAGGTGTTGTTCCAGTGGTCTGGAGGTGTTGTTCCAGTGGTCTGGAGGTGTTGTCCCAGTGGTCTGGAGGTGTTGTTCCAGTGGTCCGGAGGTGTTGTTCCAGTGGTCTGGAGGTGTTGTCCAGTGGTCTGGAGGTGTTGTCCCAGTGGTCTGGAGGTGTTGTCCCAGTGGTCTGGAGGTGTTGTTCCAGTGGTCCGGAGGTGTTGTTCCAGTGGTCTGGAGGTGTTGTCCCAGTGGTCTAAAGGGGAGTTGCCCCAAGTGGTCTGGAGGTGTTGCCCCGGGTGGTTTGGATTTGTTTTTCCCATTTGGTCTGGGGGTGTTGTTTTCAGTGGTTGGAGGTGTTGCCCCAGGGGTTTTGGGGAGGTGTTTTTCCCGTGGTCTGGAGGTGTTTTTTTCCAGGTTTTGGGGGTATTGTCCCAGAGGTTGGGGTTTTGCACCAGTGGTTGGAGTTGTTTTTCCCAGTGGTCGGGGTTTGTTGTTCCCGGGGGTTTTGGGGGTTTGTTTTTTCCCGTGGGTCTGGGGGTTTGTTGTTCCAGTAGTCGGGGAGGTGTTGTCCCAATGGTCTGGGGTTTTGTTGTTCCGGGGTTTCTGGAGGGTGTTTCCAGGGGGTCGGGACGTTTTTGTCCCAGTGGGGGGGGAGGGGTTGTAAAAATGGTCTCCCAGTTTTGCCCAGTGTTTGGGGGTGTTGTCCCGTGGTTTGGAGGTGTTTTTCCCAGTGGTTGGGGTGTTTTTCCCAAGTGGTCCGGGGGGTGTTGCCCCTGGGCTGGAGGTTTTTGTTCCGGGGTTTCTGGGGGGTTTTGGGGGTTCCAGTGGTTGGGGGTTTGTTTTTTCCCAGGGGTTTCTGGAGGTGTTGTTCCATTTGGTTGGAGGGGTTGTTCCGTGGTTGGGGGTTTTTGCCCCAGGGGTTTGGGGATGGGGGTTTTCCAGGGGTTTGGGGAGGTTTTTCCCCAGTGGTTGGAGGTTTGTTCCAGGGGGTTGGGGAGGTTTTTTTCCCGTGGCCCCGGAGGTGTTGTTCCAGTGGTCTGGGGTGTTCCCCCAGTGGTCTGGGGGTTTTTGGCCCCAGTGGTCGGGGGTGTTCACCAGGGGTCTGGGGGTTTGTTGCCCCAGGGGTCTGGAGGGGGTTGTCCCAGGGGGTTTTAAAAGGGTTTGGGTTTCCGGGTGGTGGGGGTGTTTTTCCCAGTGTCGGGAGGTGTGCCCCAATTGGTTGGAGGTGTTTTTCCAGTGGTTGGAGGTGTTTTTCCCAGTGGTCTGGAGGTTTTGCCCCAGGGTCTGGAGGTGTTGCCCAGGGTCTGGGGGGGTTGTTGTTCCAGTGGTCTTGGGGGTTGTTGTTCCAGTGGTCTGGAGGTGTTGTCCCAGTGGTCTGGAGGTGTTTTTCCCCGTGGTCTGGAGATGTTGCCCCCAGGGGGTTGGGAAAGGTTTTTCCCCCAGTGTTGGAGGGTTTTTTTTTATGGGGTAGGGGGTGTTGCCCCCAGGGGGTTGGGGTGTTGCCCCAGTGGTCTGGGAGGTATTGTTCCAGGGGTTTGGGAAAGGTTTTTGGCCCAGGGGGCCCTGGAGGTGTTTTTTCCCGTGGTTGGAGGTGTTTTTCCCAGGGGTTTGGGCCCGGTTTTTGGCCCCAGTGGTTGGAGGGGTGTTCCCCCAGGGGTTTCTGGAGGTTTTTGTTCAGTGGTCTTGAAGTTTTTCCCCCGTGGTTGGAGGGGGTTGCCCCAGTGGTTTGGGGGGTGTTGCCCCAGGGGTCTGGAGGTTTGTTTTTCCCGTGGTCTGGAGGTGGGTTCCCCGTGGTTGGAGGTGTTGTCCCAGTGGTCTGGAGGTGTTGTTCCAGTGGTCTGGGGGTTTTTTGGCCCCAGGGGCTGGGGTTTTTGTTCAGGGGTTGGGGTTTTTGCCCCAGGCGTTGGAGGTGTTGTCCTTTTGGTCTGAAGGTGTTGTCCCGTGGTTGGAGGTGTTTTTTTTCCAGTGGTTGGGGAGTATTGTCCCAGGGTCTGGAGGGGGTTGGCCCGTGGTTTGGAGTTTTTGTCCGTGGTCGGAGGTGTTTTTCCCAGGGGGTTTTTGGGGGTGTTGTTCCAGTGGTCTGGAGGGGGTTTTTCAGAAGTTGGAGGTTTGTTTTCCAATTTTTTGGGAGGTGTTTTTTCCAGTGGTTGGGGTTTTTCCGGGTGGTCTGGCCCTTGGTTTGCCCCAGGGGTCGGAGGGGGGGGTTTTTTAATGGTCTGCAGGTGTTGCCCCGAGTGATCTGGAGGTGTTGTCCCCAGTGGTTGGGGGGTTTTTTCCCCAGTGGTCTGGAGGTTTTGGGTTTCATTGGTCGGGGGTGTTGCCCCAGTGGTCGGGAGGTGTTTTTCCCGGGTTTGGAGGTGTTGTTCCAGTGGTTGGAGGTGTTGTTCAGGGGGTTGGGGGGTGTTGTTCCAGGGGGCTGGGGGTGTTGTTAAAGGGGCCTGAGGTGTTGCCCCATTTGGTCTGGATGTGTTGTTCCAGTGGTCGGAAAGGTTTTTGCCCCAGTGGTCTGGGGGTATTTTTCCCAGTGGTCTGGGGGTGTTTTTTCAGGGGGGCCTTGGAGGTGTTGTTCCAGTGGTCTGGGGGGTTTTTGGGGCCCCAGTGGTCTGGAGGTGTTGTCCCAGTGGAGGGAAAGGTTTGGTTGCCCCAGGGTCTGGAGGGGTTGTCCCGTGGTTGGAGGGTTTGTAGGGGTTTTAAAAAGGGGTGTTTTTCCCAGGGTTTTCCGGGGAGGTGTTGTTCCATTAGTTGGAGGTTTAGCCCCAATGGTCTGGGGGTGTTTTTTTCCAGGGGGTTTGGAGGTGTTTTTTCCGGGGGTTTTGGAGGTTTTCCCCCAAAGTGGTTTGGGGTGTTGTCCGGGGGGGGTTGGGGTTTTTTTCCGTGGTTGGAGGTGTTTTTCCCAGGGGTTTTGGAGGTGTTGCCCAGGGGGTTTCTGGGGGTGTTTTTCCCAGTGGTCTGGGATTTTTGCCCCAGTGGTCTGGAGGTATCGCCCCATTTAGTCGGGAGGTGTTTTTTAGTGGTCAGGAGGTGTTTTTCCCGGGGGTTGGGGGTTTTGCCCCAGTGGTCGGGGGTTTTGTTTTTCCCCAGTGGTCTGGAGGTGTTGCCCCAGGGGTTTCGGGGTTTTTGCCCCGTGGGCTGGAGGTTTTTGTCCCGGGGTCGGGGGGGTGTTGCCCCAGGGGTTTCGGGAGGTGTTGCCCCAGGGGTTGGAGGTTTTTTTCCAGTGGTTTTGGGAAGTGTTTCCCAGTGGTCTGGGGGGTGTTGTCCCAGTGGTCTGGGGGGTGTTGCCCCAGTGGTCGGGGGGGGGGGGAAGGTGTTGTTCCTGGGGGTCTGGAGGTGTTTTTTCCGGGGGTTCTGGGGGGTTGCCCAAGGGTGGTCTGGGGTTTTTGTTCCAGTGGTCTGGAGGGGGTTGCCCCGTGGGCTGGAGGTTTTTTGTTCCAGTGGTTGGAGGTTTTTTGTCCAGGCTTTGGAGGTTTGTTGTCCCAGTGGTCTGAAGGTGTTGCCCAGTGGTTGGAGGTTTTGGGCCCAGTGGTTGGAGGTGTTTCCAAGGGTTTGGGGAGGTGTTGCCCTAGGGGTTTGGGAAAGGTGTTTTTCCGTGGTCTTGAGGTGTTTTCTCAGGGGTTTTTGGGGTTGTTGTCCCAGTGGGTCTGGAGGTGTTTTTTCCCAGGGGTTTCTGGAGGTGTTTTCCAGTGGTTGGGGTGTTGTTCCGTGGTTGGGGTTTCCCCCAGGGGTTTCTGGGGGTTTGTTGTTCAGTGGTTGGAGGTGTTGTCCAGGGGTTTCTGGAGGTGTTTTTCCCTTTGGTCTGGAGGTGTTGCCCCAAAGGGGTTTCTGGAGGTGTTGCCCCGGGGTCTGGAGGTGTTGGCCAGGGGGTTTGGAGGTGTTGCCCCAAAATTGGTTGGGTGTTGTCCTAGTGGTTGGAGGTTTTGGGTTCCAGGGGTTTGGGAGGTGTTGCCCCCAGTGGTCTGGAGGTGTTTTTCCCAGGGGTTGGAGGTGTTGCCCCAGGGGGTCTGGAGGTGTTGTTCCAGGGGTTTGGGAAAGGTGTTGTTCCAGGGGTTTTGGGGGTGTTGCCCCAGGGGTTGGAGGTGTTGTTCCAGTGGTCGGGAAAGGTGTTTTTCCCAAGGGTTGGGGGTGTTGCCCTAGGGGGTTTGGGGGTTTTTGTTGTTCCTTGGTTTTCTGGAGGTGCTGTCCCAGTTGTCTGGGGTGTTGCCCAAGGGGTCTGTTTGGTGTTGCCCCAGTGGTCTGGAGGTTTTGGTTCCAGGGGTTCGGGGTTTTGTCCCAGGGGTTTCTGGGGGTGTTTTTCCCAGGGGGTTTTGGAGGGGGTTGCCCCAGTGGTTGGAGGGTTGCCCCAGTGGTCTGGGGGGTTACCCCTTTTTGGTCTGGAGGGGTTGTTCCGTGGTTGGAGATTTTTGCCCCAGTGGTTGGGGGTTTGCCCCAGGGGTTTGGGAGGTGTTGTCCAGTGGTCGGGAGGTGTTGCCCCAGTGGCCCCGGAAAGGTGTTTTTCCCAGGGGTTTGGGGGGTTTTTGTCCCATGGTTTTTTTTGGGGGGGATTTTTCCTGTGATTGGGGGTGTTGCCCCCAAATTGGTTGGGGGGGTTTTTGTCCCATTTGGTCGGGAGGTGTTGTTCCCGGGTCCGGAGGTGTTGCCCCATTTGGTTTGGATTTGGGTTTTTCCCCAGTGGTTGGAGGGTTGTTCCAGGGTCTGGGGGTTTGTTTTTCCCAGTGGTCTGGAGGTGTTTTTCCAGTGGTTGGAGGTGTTGTTCAGGGGTTTTTTTTTTTGGGAGGGTGTTGCCCAGGGGTTTCCTGGTTGGGGTTTTTCCCAGTGGCCTGGGTGTTGCCCCAGGGGTTTGGAAGCGTTGTCCAGTGGTTGGAGGTCTTGCCCCAGGGGTTTCTGGAGGTGTTATCCCAGGGGTTTCTGGGGGGTTTTGTTCCAGGGGTTGGAGGTGTTGCCCCCAGGGGTTTGGGAGGTTTTGGGCTCAGTGGTTGGAGGTTTTGGCCCCAGTGGTCTGGAGGTGTTGCCCCAGTGGCCCGGGGTGTTGTCCAGGGGCTGGAGGTTTTCCCCCAAATTGGTCTGGGGGTGTTGCCCCCAGTGGTTTGGGGTGTTGCCCCAGTGGTTGGAGGGTTGTAGTGGTTGGAGGTTTTGCCCCAGTGGTCGGAGGTGTTGCCCCAGGGGGTTGGGGAAGGGTGTTGCCCCAGGGGGTTCTGAAAAAGGGGGTTGCCCCAGTGGTTTGGAAAGTGTTTTTCCCGGGTTGTTGGAGGGGGTTGCCCAAGTTTTTGGGGAGGTTTTGGGTTCCAGTGGTCTGGAAGTGTTGTCCCATTTGGGTCTGGAGGTTTTTGGCCCCATGGTCTGGGGGTTTGTTGCCCCAGGGGTTGGAGGTGTTGTCCCGTGGTCTTGAGGTGATGTCCCAGGGGGTCGGGGGTGGGTTGTTGCCCCCGTTGTCTAGGAGGTTTGCCCCCGTGGTTTGGAGGGGTTGCCCCAGTGGCCCGAGGGGTGTTGCCCCAGTGGCCCTTTCTGGAGTTTCCCCCATTTGGTCTGGAGGTGTTTCCGGGGGCGGGGGGTTTTTTCCCAGTGGTGGGAGGAGGTGTTGCCCCAGGGGTTTCGAGGGGTGTTGTCCCAGGGGTCCTTTCTTGTGCTGTCCCGGGGGCCCAAAGGGAAGTGTTTTTCCAGTGGTCAGGAGGTGCTGTCTATGGCCAATCAGGTGCTTTTTCCGTGGTCCGGAGGGGGGTTTTTCCAGTTTTTAGGGTGTTGTCCCGTGGTTGAGGGGTGTTGTCCCAGTGGTCCTTTGGGTTTGCGGGTCCCATTTTCTTCCAAGAAGTGTTTCCCAGTGGTCCAGGGGGTTTTGGCTGTCCTAGTGGTCCTCAGGTGCTGTTCCAGTGGTCCAGGAGGTGGTTTTAGTGGCCCAGGGGGTGCTGTCTCGGGGTTTCCAGGAAGTGTTTGTCCAGTGGTCCGGGGGGAGCTGCCCCAGTGGCCCGGGGAGGTACTGTTCTGTAGTCCTGGAGGTGTTGCCCAGTAGCCCAATCGGTTTGCTTTTCCCAGGGGTGAAAGGAGGGGGTTTTTCTCATGGTCCAGGAGGTTTTTTCCCATTTGGCCAGGGTTGTTGCCAGGGGTGGGGAAGGAGGGGGGTGTTCCTTTGACCCGGGAGGGGGTTTTTCCCGGGGGCCCCAAGGGGTGCTGCCCTAGTGGCCCAAAGGGGGATGCTGCCCCAGTGGTCCCCCTAGGTGCGGGTTCCCAAGTTTCCAGGAGGGGCTGCCCCCGAGACCCCCAGGACTGTCCCAGGGGTCCCCAAAAGTACTGCCAGTGGTCCACATAAACTTTATTCATAAAAAACCCTTAAAAACATTAACCAAGTCCACACCCCATCTTGGGACTCTCCCAGAACTCTTCGGTATTTTTTTTTTCCCACCCCAAAAAATTTTTTTAAAGTTTTTCCTTACGCCATGTCACCCAGCTTTACCGGGGGTCTTTCATTTGTTTTTCCCAAAAATTACGCGGAAATAGAGCTGAAAAGATTCTCGGGAAAAATCCTCCAAAAAATTATTTTTTAAAGGTTATAAAAAAAGTTTTAAATTTCCCGTTCGTGATATTTTTTTTTGGATTTTTAAAAAATTACCCTCCAGGGGCCCAAATTTTTTTAAGGGGGCCTTTCAATGGACTCCCCCAACGATTTTTTTCAAGGTATCGAAAAAATTTCACATTGTTGGTGTGTCTCCAAGATTTTTTTTAAGTCTTAAAAAACTGAGAATCAGTTTTTTTCTTTACACTTTTAAAACCGTAATTAATAAAATTTTAAATTAATAACGAGAAAAACCCTGGCAGGGATTTTAACATTTTTAGAAAAAAAAATTTTTATTCAGAAGCTAACACGAAGTAAACACAGAAGCTAAACCACAGAAGTAAACACAAGACTAAAACACAGGAAGTCAACAAGAAGTCAAACAGAAGTCAACACAGAAGCTAAACACAGAAGCTAAAAAAAGAAGCCCCAACACAAAAGGGTAAAACAAAAGAAGCTCAACACAAAAGTCAACACAGAAGCTCAACACAGAAGCTAAAACAAAAGTAAATAAGAAGTCAAACACAAAGCCCAACAGAAGTTTAAATACGGGAAGCTCAACAAGAAGCTCAACACAGAAGCTCAACACAAGTCAACACAAAGTCAACACAAAACCTCAAACAGAAGTTAACAAAACCCCCAGCACGAAGCTCAACACGAAGCTCAACACAGAAGCTCAACAAGAAGCTCAAAAGAAGCTAAAACAGAAGATCACCCTTTTGAAGTTTCAAAAAAAGCTAAACCACAGAAGCCCAACACAAAAGCAAAAACAAAGTCAGCACAGAAGTTAACCGACTCAAACCAAGCTAACAAAAACTCAACCCAGAAGCCCACAAAAAACCTCAACACAGAAGCTCAAAACGTAGCTAAACATAAGCTAAAACACAGAATCTAAAAAACCAAAAGCCCAATAAAAGGGCCCCAAACAGAAGCTCAACACAAAAAGTTTAGACAAAAGTCAACAAAGTTAACAGGAAGTTTAAAACAAGCTAAAACACTGGGTCAACAAAAAAGCTCAGTCAAAAGTTAAAACACAGAAGCTAACAAAAAAAGGGCTCAACACAAAAGGGTCAACAAAAAACTAAAACACGGGGAAGTAAACCAACAAGCCCCAACAAAAGTCGTCACAGAAGTAACACAGAGATCAAACGGGAAGCTAAAAATAAAAGTTTAACAACCCTCAAACAAAAAGCTAAACTGAAGCTAACAAAAGAAGCTCAACACAGCTCAACCAGTAGCTAAACACATTTGTTCAACAAAAAAGCTAACTTTAAAGTAAACAAGAAGCTTAAAATAAAGTCAACATAGAAGCTCAACCCGGAAGCAAAAATTTTAAAGCTCAACACAAAAGCTAAACACAAGTCAAAACGGAATTCCCCTGAAGCTCAAACAGAAGCTCAACACTGAAGTCAACATAAAAGGCTAAAACGAAGTAAAACTAAAGCTAAAACCAGAAGTCAAACTTAAAGTCAACATGAAGCTCAACACTAAAGCTAAACCAGAAGCCCCAACCCCAAAAGTTCAAAAAGAAGCCAACACAGAGCTCAAACAAAAGGGTTAAAACCAGAAGCTCAGCACAAAAGCTCAAACAAAAAGTTCAAACAGAAGTAAAACCAGAGGTTCAACATAAAGTCAAACAGAAGTTCAAAAACTGAAGTAAAACACAGAAGCTAAAACCACAGAAGTTTCAGTACAGAAGCTCAACCCCAAAAGGCCCCAAACAGAAGCTCAATACAGAAGCTCAACACAGAAGCTCAACACAAAAAGTCAAAAAAAGAAGTTCCCCAAAAAGGGCTCAACACAGAAGCTAAAACACAGAACCCCCAACACAAAAGTTAACAAAAGTCAGCCCCCCAAAAAAGTAAAACCACAAAAGCTAAACACGAAGTCAACATGAAGTTTCAACACAGAAGTCAGCACAAAGCTCAACACGGGAAGTAAACAGAAGCTCAAACAAAAAAGAAAAACCCAAAAAGCTCAGCAAGAAGTTAACAAAGAAAGCTAAAACACACAAACCCCAAACAGAAGTAAACCCCCAGTAGTCAAAATAAGCTCAACACAGAATCTCAAAAAAAAGGGTCAACACAAGTAAAACACGAAGCTCAAAAACAGAAGTCAGCACAAAAGCTAAACACAGAAGTAAAACATTAAGCTCAACCCCCAAAAAGCTCAAACAAGCTCGTCACAGAAGTAAACACAGAGATCAACACAGAAAGGGTAAACATAAAATTTTAAAAACCCCATTAAAACCCGAAGTCAATACTGAACCCTCCCCAAAAACCCAACACAGTCAAAAAGTAGCTAAACACAGTGGGTTTCAACACAAGCCCCAACATAAAGTAAACCCCAGAAGCTTAACATGAAGCTCAAAAAAAACCTCAACACAAAAGAAAACATTAAAGCTAAACACAGAAGTCAACACAATTTAAACACAAAAAATCTCAACCTGGGGAACACAGAAGAAAAACTGAAGCTCAACATGAAGTTAAAACACTGAAGTAACATAAAGCTCAAACTTAAGCTCAACACGGGAAGCTAAACCACTGAAGCAACAGAAGTTCAACATAAAAAAGGTCAACACCAAAGTTCAACAAAAGAAGCTCAACACGGGAAGCTCAGACAGAAGTTCAACACAAAAGCTCGAACAAAAGCTAAAACACAGGCTCAACACAGAAGTAAACCCAAAAGAGGTTAACACTAAACCCTTAACACTGAAGCTCAAACAAAAGTTCAAAACAGAAGCTAAAAAAACAGAAGCTAAACACAAGCTCAGCACAGAAGCTAAACACAAAAGTCAAACAGAAGCTAACACTGGAGCTAACATAAAAGCTCAACACAGAAGCTCAACAAAAAAGTCAAAAAACGAAGCTCAACATAAAAGCTCAACATAGAAGCTCAACACGAGATCAACCAGAAGCTAAAAATATAATTTTAAAACACAGCTAAACAGAAATTTTTACGAACCCTCAACACACAAGCTCAAAAAAAAAGGGCTAAACACAGAAGTCAACACAAACTCAACACAAAAAGCTAAACACAGCTAAAACACGTAGAAAACACTGTGTTAAACACAAAACCCACACAAGTAAAGGGGGCCGGGAAGCCCCAACCACTGGGCTAACTTTAAAAAGCTCAAACAGAAGTTAACTTTTAAAAGCCAACACAAAAAAGCTAAACACAAGCTCAACACAGAGGCTTCAACACAAGTAACACGAAGTCAACACAAAAGTCGCACAGAAGCTCAAAAACAAAAAGCTAAAACCAAGAAGTAAACACAAGCTCAACTGGTCAACAAAAACCCTCGTACAGAATTTTTAAACAAAAGAAGCTAAAACAAAAAGCTCAACAAAAGAAGCTCAACAAAAAACTCAACACAAAAGTAACACACAAGTCAAAAAAGTCGTCACAGAAGCTAAAAGGGAAAATCAACACAAAAGCTCAACTAAAAGTTTAAAAAAAGGGTCAACACAAAAGGGCTCAATACTGAAGCTAAAAAGAAGCTAACACAGTTTCAAAAACAGTAGCAAAACCCACAGTAGTTCAACAAAAAAGCTCCATAAAGACCCAAAAGAAGTTAAACTGAAGTAACATAGAAGCTCAAAAAGAAGCATAAATTAAAGCCCCACACAAAAGCTCAACACAAGCTCAACACAGAATCCCCAACCGGGAAGCTCAAACAAGAAGACAAACTGAAGCTCAACACTAAAAGTAAAAAATGAAGCAAAAACACTGAAGTTTCAACCTGAAGCTAACACGAAGCTCAACACAAAAAGTCAACACTTTAGTTCAAAACTAAAGGTCAAAACGGGAAGCTCAACCCCAAATTTCAACACAGAAGTAAACGGGAAGTTTCAAAAAGTTAAAACAGAAGTCAGCACAGAAGTAACACCGAAGCAAAAAAAGGAAGTTTCAACACGATGGTTCAACATGAAGCTAAACCCGAAGTTCAACACTGAAGTAAAACACAGAAGTCAACACAAAAGTTTCATTTACAAAAGTCAACCCCGGGAAGCTAAACACAGAAGTCAATTCAAAAAAGCCCCAACACAAAAGCTCAAACAAAAGCCCCAACACAAGTCAACACAAAAATTAAACCCCGAAGCTCAACACAAAACCCTCAAACAAAAGTTTAACAAAAGTCAGCACAAAAAGCTCAAACAGAAGTAACACAGAAAGGGGGTAACCTAAAAGCTCAAAAAGAAGACCCAGCACTGAAGTCAAAAGAAGCCCCAACACGAAGCCAAAACAAAAGCTAAACAAAAGTCGCCCCGAAGTTTAAAAAACCGAAGTAAAACACAAGTTAAACCAAAAAAGGGAAAACCAGAAGCTAAAACCACCAAATTAAACACGAAGTAAAACACAGTAGTAAAACCCTAAGCTCAACAAGAATCTCAAAACAAAAGCTAACCAAGCTCAAACAAAAAGTAAAACACAGAAGTTTCAGCACAAAAGCTCAACCCCAAAAAAGGGTTAAAACCCCTTAAGAAAACAACAAGTCAAAAAAGTCGTAAAAGCTAAACCACAGAAAACAAAAAGGGAAGTAACAAAAAAGGTTTAAAAAGGTCAACACGAAGCTAAATACTGAAGCTCCAACCAGAAGTCAACACAGCCAACACGTGCAAAAAACCCCAGAAAGTTAACCAAAAGCTTCAAATAAAAGCTAAAACCAAAAACCCTTAACACTGAAGTAAACATGAACCTAAAACCCCCAAAAGCAAAAAAACTAAACACAGAAGCTAAAACAAAGTTTCAACACAAAATTTCTCAACATAAAGCTCAACATTTAAAGGGCTCAACACTGAAGTAAAAAATGAAGCTCAACTTTGAAGTAAAACATAAAGCTCAACTAAAGGGACATGAAGTTTCAAAAACTAAAAGTCAACACCAAAAGTTCAACCCCAGAAGCTCAACACAGAAGCTAAACCAGAAGCTCGGACAAAATTTTAAAACCCGAAGCTCAGAAAGAAGCCAACACAGAAGCTCAAACAAAAGCCCCAAACAGAAGCTAAAAAACAGAAGCTAAAAAAAGTTTCGCCAGAAGTAAACAAAAAGCTCAACACAGAAGCTCAAAACAAAAGCTAAACACAAGTCGCACAGAAGCTAAACCCAAAGAAGTTTAACACAAAGCTCAACATAAAGCTCAAACTAAAAGTAAACATGAAGTCAACACTGAACTCAAAAATGAAGCTAAACCCACGGGAAGGGCCCCAACATAGAAGCCCCAACCGAGATCAACACAAAAAGCTAAAACATTTAAGAAAAAACACAGCTAACAAAAAAAAACTAAATTACTAAAGTAAAAAAACCCCCAAGCTCAACCCACGGGAAGCTCAACACAAACTCAAACAAAAGCTCAAAAAGCTCAACACAGAAAGAAAAAACACAGTATTTTCAACAAAAAAGTCAAATCAAGCTAAAACGCAGAAGTAAAACACTGAAGTCAACATAGAAGCTCAACACAAAAGGGCTTCCCCTTTAAAAAGCTCAAACAGAAGTCCAAAAGCTCAACACAGAAGAAAAACACTGGGCCCCCAACAGAAGTAAAACACTAAAGCCCCACTGAAGCTAACATGAAGCTCAACACTAAAGCTCAACATGAAGTCAACACTAAAAGAAAACCTGAAGTTCAAAAACAAAAGTATCTCCAAAGTTAAACACAAAGTTACACAGAAGTCAAAAACAAAAGCTCAACACAGAAGAAAAACATAAAAGCTCAAAAGAAGTTCAACACTAAAGCTCAAACAGAAGCTCAAAAGAAGTCAAAACAGAAGCTAAACCCCAAGTCAGCACAGAAGCTCAACAAGAAGCTAAACCAAAGCTCAAAACAAAAGCTCAACACTGAAGTCAACACTGAAGCTCAACCTGAAGCTCAAAAGGGAAGCTAAAGGCAAAAAAGCTCAAAAAGAAGCTCAACAACAAGTCAACACGAAGAAAAAACATAAGTAAACCCAAGAATCTAAAAACAGAAGCTCAACTCATGTCAACAAGAAGCTCAACACAGAAGCTCAGAAACAAAAAGTCAAACAGAAGCAAAAACACAAAAAAGCCCCAAACAAAAAGCTCAACTTTGGTAAACACAAAAGTCAGCCAGAAAGGTTAAACAAAAAAAAGTTAAACCACAAGTCAACACAAAAAAGCTAAACATGAAGCTCAAAAAAACCCTCGTCACAGAAGTTTCAACACGGAGATCAAAAACAGAAGCTAAAACAAAAAAGCTTAAAAAAGTAAAAAAGAAGCAACTGAAAGTCACCAAAAAAGTCAACACAGTAGATCAAAAAAAAAAAACCCTCAACATAAAAGTAAAACACAAAAGCTAAACCGGGGAAGAAAAAACAAGAAGTAAAGACAGAAGCTTAACTTTTAAAAGTCAACACGGGAAGCTCAACAAAAGAAGTCAAAAAGTTTCAACATAGGTAAAACAAAAAAGCTTGTACGAATTTCCCAAAAACGGGAAGCTCAAACACAAGCTAAACACAGAAGCTAAACACAAACAAAACACAAAAGGGCTCAAAAAAGAAGCTAAACCCGCAAACTGTCCAGGCTCAACACAGAGATCAACAAAAAGTAAACATAAAAGTTTAAACACACCCTAAACTTTAAAAATTAAACAAAAGGTTTAAATTTTTAAAAGCTCAAAACAGAAGTTTCAAAAAAGAAACTTAAAAAGGGAAGCTCAACACAAAAGCTCAACACAAGTCAACAAGAAGCTCAAAAAAGAAGCTCAAACAAGCTCAACACAGAACTCAACAAGAAGAAAAAACAAAAAGCTCAACACAAAAGCTAACCCCAAGCCTAAAAAAAAAAAGTCAACAAAAGCCCCAAACAGAAGTTTCAACACAGAAGCTCAACCCCAAAACCCCCAAACACAGTTTTTCAACTGGGAAGCTCAACCCCAAAAGTAAACACAGAAGCTAAAACACAAAAGAAAAACATGAAGCTCAACATTTGAAGCTCAACATGAAGTCAACACAGTTAACACAGAAGCTAACACAGAAGTCAACACAAAAGCTAAAACGAAGTAACACGAAGTCAACACAGAAGTCAACACAGAAGCTAACAAAAGAAGCTCAACACAAAAGCTCACCCACTGAAGCTAAAAACAAAGGGCTCAACCCCGAAGCTCAAAAGAAGCTCAACACCGAAGCTAAAACACAGGCCCCAAACAGAAGCTCACACAGAAAGGCTCAACACAGAAGCTAAACCCACAAAAAGGCTCAAACAGAAGCTCAACACAAAAAGCTCAACACGAAGCTCAACCTGAATCTAAACACGGGAAGCTCAACACAGAAGCTCAAACAGAAGTAAAACCCCCAAAAGGGCTCAAAACGAGTCAACACGAAGTAAAACCACAAAACCCCAAAACAGAAGTAAACATTGAAGCTAAACCCAAAGCTAAAACAAAAACCCAAACACAGGGTTTCAACACGAAGTAAACACAGAAGCTAACCAGGGCCAAAAAAAAAGGCTCAACACAGAAGCCCCAACACAAAAGCTCAAACAGAAAAGTTTCAAACAAGCTCAACACAAAAGTCCCCACAGAAGTAAAACACAGAAGCTAAAACCCAGAGTCAAACAGAAGTTAAACACAGAAGTCAACACAGAAGCTAACCCCAGAAGAAAAACACAAAAAGCTAAAACCAAAAGGCTAAAACAAAAAGTAAAACACAGAAGCTAACAAAAGCTCCCAACGTGTCGGGGATTTTTTCACCTTTTTTTCCTAAACGAACAAAATTCAGCTTATTTTTCCCGTTTGGGGTTTGATTTATTTGCCCTGCGGACACCACTTTTAAACCTAACTAAAAATTCTTTTTTTTTGGGGGGGGGGGGGGGGGAAGATTCTGATTTTTTTTTAGTGAGATAAAAGTGTGTAAATGATTTAAGTTTGAACATTAACTTTTGGTTAAACCTTCAATTACAAAAAAATTTGGCAAAGGGAAATTTTGCCTTGACATTTCGGCGAAAACTTATTAACTAAAAAAAATTTAAAGCCTTAAAAAAAATTTTTTTATAGGTTTTTAAAAATTTCATTAAAAAAAAGTTTTTTTTTCTTCATTCTCCCAGCAAAAAATTATTTTCAAATAGGCTATAGGAGTTATTTAGTAGGCTGTAGAAAATTTATTTAGTGGCTGTAGAAAATTTATTTAGTAGGTATAGATAATTATTTAGTAGGTGTATTTAAAAATTATTTGTATGCTGTTTTTAAATTTTTTAGTAGGCTGTAGAAAATTATTTTTTTTGGCTTAGATAATTTTTTGTAGGCTGTAGGAATTATTTTTAGGCTTTAGAAAATTATTTAGTATGCTGTAGAAAAATTTTTTTGGAAAGGTGTAGATAATTATTTAGTAGGTGTAGAAATTATTTATTGGGCCCTGTAGAAATTTTTTATATGCTGTAGTAATTTTTTAGTAGGTGTAGTTAATTATTTAGTGGCGTAGAAAATTTGGGACTTGAAAAATGTTTCCGAATGATATGCCTACTTGTAGTAAACTTGTACGGGGTTTCCCAACTCCTGTTCCCCCCCTTTTCAATTGGCCTTTAGGGGATCAATCTCGCCTGCCTCTGTCAGCTCTTCCATCTGTATTACATACCTGCTGAAAAAAAAAATATTTCCTAACATCAGAGTTGCTCATCAGTGTTTTTACCTTCCAGCTGTGCCCTTTGATACTTATTTCTCGCCCCTTGAAATGCTTCTCTCTATCCCTTTCATCAATTATCACCAATATTTTTTTACGTAGTTATCGTGTCTCCTCCTGGTTCTTCTGTAGTCTAACTCAATTAGGTTTAACTCCTTTAGTCAATCCCGGCAAGGGTTGAGAGAGACGATTTTGTGCCTTTTTTGTTTATGGTCCAAGTTCAAGTGTAACTTTATGCTGTTATTAAGGAACAGTTTGCATCCTATACACATGTTTGCATGGACTTCTTGTTGCAAAGTTGCAAGATATTGCAAATTTGTATTTATCATAAAACCGTTCCTTACCCTTCAAAACTGGTAAGTTGTACAATGTTATAGTCAACATCAGATGAAAGATAAAGAGTTAGATTATCTAAATTTTAAACTTTTATTTTTTTCGAGAAATGTCAATAGATTGCATCATAATTTTTTAACCCAGAGACAACTGAACAGTAACAAACCTCTATCATTGTTGATAACCCAGAGACAACTGAACAGTAACAAACCTCTATCATTGTTGATAACCCAGAGACAACTGAACAGTAACAAACCTCTATCATTGTTGATAACCCAGAGACAACTGAACAGTAACAAACCTCTATCATTGTTGGTAACCCAGAGACAACTGAACAGTAACAAACGTCTATCATTGTTGATAACCCAGAGACGACTGAACAGTAACAAACCTCTATCATTGTTGATAACCCAGAGACAACTGAACAGTAACAAACCTCTATCATTGTTGATAACCCAGAGACAACTGAACAGTAACAAACCTCTATCATTGTTGATAACCCAGAGACAACTGAGCAGCAACAAAGCTCCATCACTGTTGACAGCCCAGAGACAAATATTTCGCCAAAACTCCTGCTAGACTGTGAAGGGCGCTGCCGATTTCAGATGTAATGGGTCTCATAGGCACATTTAGTTTGTGGGTCTTTGGTAAATCATAATGTGCCTATGAGACCCATTACATCTGGAATCGGCAGCGCCCCTCACAGTCTAGCAGGAGTTTTGGCGAAATATTTGTCTAAGCTCCTGGGTACAATCAGTCAGGCTCATCTAAAGCATTCGGGTGACCTCCTTAACCTCAGGGATCTCGACATGAGTGATAAGAAGCTTGCAAGTTTTGACGTGACTGCCTTATTCACCAATGTCCCAGTTGATCAAGCCATTGATCTTCTTCGCAGGGTGATTAAAGATGATACAGAGTTACCTGTACCCCGCCAAGATTTTGTGAGCCTTGTCGAACTTTGTGTTCGTTATAACTGTTTTAGGTTTGAGAACAAGAAGTACAAACAACTCTTCGGACTAGCCATGGGATCCCCACTTAGTGCAGTTCTTGCCAATATATGGAGGACCTGGAATCAAGAAGGATCCTCAGTAACATCCCTCGTTCAGTTACATGGATGCGGTACGTTGATGATATTTTGGTCATTGTACCCAAAAATCTAGACGTACGGGGCTTCCTCAACACCATCAACACTCCGGAACCTACTATTAAATTTACACTAGAGGAGGAGAAGGACAACCAGTTACCTTTTCTCGACGTTCTCTTACGCACAGGGGAAAATAAACTTTCTTTTAAAGTCTACCGGAAGCCTACCTACAAGAACGATCTTCTACATTTCTTCTCTCACCATGACACAAGAACTAAAATAGGGGTAGTTATTGGCTTCTTTCTGAGAGCCTACAGAATTTCCAGTCCACAGTTCCTCGAAGAAGAATGTACATACATCACCAACTCTTTCAGTTCACTACATTTTCCCCTACACTTCATACGTGACTGCAGGAAACGTGCGACACGTATTCTCAGCAAGACCAACGCCAATCAAATTGAAGAAAAACCTCCAAGTTACATCGTTTTACCGGTCAGCAACGTTGCCACTAATGTTTCAAAAATGTTTGACAGAAAACTGGCTAAAATATCTACCAGCTCTTCAACTACTATTAGGAACCTGATACAAAAACCCAAGCATGATTCTGGCACAAGTGCAGGAATCTACACTATACCATGTGGGGGGTGTGACAAAGTATATGTAGGGGAAACAGCCAGAACTCTGGACATTAGAATAGCAGAACACAAAAATGCTTGCAGAAATGATGACCGCAAAAACGCATGTGTTCAACATAGAGACGATGTTGGACACCTCATGAAATTCAATAAAGCTAAACTAGTGATTAAAGAAGACGACTTAAGACGGAGAAAATGCATTGAAGCTGCACTAATTTCTGTCAGTAACACTACAAAGCAAAAATCCGGTAGTTACAGTATTTCAAAATTACTAAGCAAGAGGATATTACCCATCCTGGGAACTGGTGTTACATGATGCCAACAGGTCCCTCTCTAGCATCACCTCCTTAGTTCCACTACTACTACTACCACCTCTACCCACGCGTCACCTCACCTGACTCCTGCCACTATATATATATACGTTTTCTTAGTTTTCTCTGTATTAGGACTGAAGAAGCCACTCGTGCCGAAACGTTTACTTTAATAAATGTCCTGAACTGTACATAAGTGTCTTTTTCCACATCTTATCCAGGTTTGTTCGAAGGCTTTCCATGTCCAACTATTTGTTTCACATCATCTATGAACAGAGATTCATCTGAATAAATTTCTTTCGCCTTTGCAGTCTGACACCCGTCAGTCCCTCTCAGTATTTTGAAAGTCGTAACCATGTCACCCAAGGACTTTTCGTCCTCTAATTTCAACAAAAGTGTGTGTACTCACCTACTCAGTGTGTGTGTGTGTGTGTGTGTGTGTGTGTGTGTGTGTGTGTGTGTGTGTGTGTGTGTGTGTGTACTTACCTATTTGTACTCATTTGTGGTTGGAAGGGTCGAGTCATAGCTCCTGGCCCCGCCTCTTCACTGGTTGCTACCAGGTCCTACCTCTCCCTGCTCCATGAATTTTATCATACTTCTTCTTAAAGCTATGTATGGATCCTGCCTCCACTACGTCACTTTCCAGATCATTCCACTTCCTGACAGTTCTATGGCTGAAGAAATACTTCCTATTATCCGTTGACTCATCTGAGTCTTCATCTTTCAATTGTGACCCCTTGTTTGTGTGGCCCGTCTCTAGAACATACTGTTTCTATCCACCTTGTCAGGTCCTCTCAGTATTTTATATGTCGTTATCATGTCTCCCCTAAAATACCTGTCCTAGGGTGTCGTCAGGCCGATTTCCCTTAACCTTCCTAAATAGGACATTCCCCATAGTTCCGGGACTAGCCTTCTTGCAATCCTTAGCACTTTCTCTAATTTCTTGACTTGTTTGACAAGATGTGGGTTCCACATTGGTGCTGCATACTCCAATATGGACCTAACTTACACTGTGTACATTTCCAAGCCTCCAGAGCCTGAATGGAAGTCAAGCGAGCTGTTATCAACAAATTTTGTTGAAAATAAGAAGTTTTGGAGTGAGATTAAAAAGGTGAAGCCTAGGGAGCGAGAGGACTTGATAGTTAAAAATATGAGAAAAGAGTTATTAAATGGAGAGTTAGAAGTATCGGGAAGATGGAGGGAATATTTTGAGAAATTGTTAAATGCTGATGAAGATAGGGCAGATGTTATTTCGTGTATAGGGCAAAGAGGAATAACATCTTGTAGGAGTGAGGAAGAGCCAGTTGTGAGTGTGGGGGAAGTTCGTGAGGCAGTGGGTAGAATGAAAAGGGGTAAGTTAGCTGGGATTGATGGGATAAAGATAGAAATCTTAGAAGCAGGTGGGGATATAGTTTAGGAGTGGCTGGTGCTGTTATTTAGTAAACGTATGGAAAAGGGATTGTCAGTGAGCATGCATAGTTCCTTTGTATAAATGCAAATAAGACGAAAGAGTGCAAAAATTATAAGGGAGTAAATATGTTGAGTATACCTGGTAAAGGAGAGTTATTGAAAGAATTAAGAGTAAAACGGAGAGTACGATAGCCGATGAACAAGGAGGCATTAGGGAAGGTAGGGAGTGTGTAGACAGTGTTTACAGTGAAACATACAGGTATCAGTGGAACGCCTTCCATCTGAGCAAAAAAACTAATGGAAAAATAAAGAAACGACTCTAGGAAAAATAAGAATAATGACTGAGGATTTTACTTAAAATTTAAATATGAAAAATGGCATTTGGTTCTGGTGCTGTAGTTGGGCAGGAGCAGGTAAGGCCCTGGACAGATCTCAGATGTTAAAGATGATGTAGGTAATCCTGGGCGGATGGTAACAGTCCGATGTTTTGGATTCTCCTGTACTACTTGGTTGGAGCACCACAAGTAGGATAAATAATGGCCGGTAGTAGTCGAACAATGTTAATTTGTCCAATTAACAAGTATCTTGCTCCTTTATCTGGCGTCTATCCTGGATGACCACGCCAGGAACAGAGCTGGTAATAAGAAAAATAAACTGGTTACCAATGGTTATGATGATATAACATTTAAAAACGAAAAAAAGTGGTAAATGCCAGAATCATTACTAGTAACCAGCTCAACAGTAATACTCCTGGGAGATCACCTTACCTGATCAGGAGAAGAGTGGAGGTGAAGTGACTCTCCAAACTTCAACCCACCAGGTAAGGTCAATACTACCAGGAGTAGAAATTGAAACAAATCAGACACCAGGAACTAAAGTTTCGCCCCAGCCCGCTAGAGGGGGGGGGGAAGTGCGCGACGTAACTCGCTAATGGTTCCTGGTTAGTTGAACAACCCTAACCCCACTTACAACCCACTTTTCCCTCACACAGGTGAACAGTATATAGATAAGGGTAAAGTGGTTTCTGTGGCATTTATGGATTTAGAAAAGGCGTATGACAGGGTGGATAGGGGGGCAATGTGGCAGATGATGGCAGTGAAGAGTTTTTACGAGGATAGTGAGACTTAGGCTAGAGTATGTAGGAGAGAGAGAGAGATTATTTCCCAGTAAAAGTAGGCCTTAGACAAGGATGTGTGATATCACCGTGGTTGCTCATATATATTTATATATGGGGTTGTACAAGAAGTGAATCCTCGGGTGTTGGACAGTGGTGTGGGGTTAAAAGATAAAGAATCTAACACAAAGATGCAGTTGTCACAGTTGCTTTTTGCTGATGACACTGTGCTTTTGGGAGATTCTGAAGAGTAGTTAAAATTAAAAGTGAACATAGGAAAGAGTAAGCTGATGTGGATAACAAAAAAATTTAGGTAATGAAAGACTGAATATCAGATTGGAAGGAGAAAGTATGAAATGAATGTATTCACGAGGTGAATTATAGAACTGATGAAGGGGAAAAAGGTGATTGATGCACTGAGGAGTCTGTGGTGACAATGGACGTTATTCATGGAAGCAAAGAGGGGAATGTATGACAGAATAGTTATACCAACACTCTTATATGGATGTGAAGCATGGGTGGTGAATGTTGCAACGAGAAGGCTGGAGACAGTGGAGATTTCGTGTCTGAGGGTGTGAATATAATGCAGAGAAACCGTAGCTTGGAAATTAGGAGGAGGTACGGGGGTTAGTAAAAACATTATCCAGAGGGCTGAGGAGGGGTTGTTGAGGTGGTTCGGACATTTAGAGAGGGTGGAACGAAATTGATTGACTTGGACGGGGTATAAATCTGTAGTGGAAGGAATGCGCGGTAGGAGTTGACTTAGGTAAAGTTGGAGGGGGGTAAACGAAATTTTATTTGCTATGAGCTTGGACTTTCAGCAAGCGTATGTGAGGGTATTAGGAGTGAATGGAGACGAATGCTTTTTAAGACTTGACGTGGTGTTGGAGTTTGAGGAAGGTAACATTTATGAAGATATTCAGGGAAACCGGCAGGCCGGACTTGAGTCCTGGAAGTGGGAAGTACAGTGTCTGCACTCTGAAGTTGCAGTTCTATAACTGTATTGTAGACACGCCTCTGGCAAGACTGATGAAGTGAATGATTATGAGAGTGTGTCTTCTTTCTCGGGTCACCCTGCCTTGGTTAATGAAATATAAATAAATAAATATTAATGAAACCACGAAAAAAGCGATTTTGAATCATTAACAGATCTGCGATTGGCCAGGATTCGATCCTATGTTCCCATGCCCACCCCTGAGAGAATTGAACAAAGTACTCATGACTTTAACCACTGAAACAACAGTATGAGTTGAAGATTGAGACACTTATGCAACATATGGGAATCTTTATTGATGAAACGTTTCGCCACGCAGTGACTTCATCAGTCCAATACAAAGTAGGAAGGTGATGAAGTCACTGTGTGGCGAAACTTTTCTTCAGTAAAGATTCCAGTATGTTGCATAAGTGTCTCAATCTTCAACTTGTCGGTTTTCAAAACCATTTATAGCAACTTGATGAGTGATGGTGAAAGTGTTGGATGATGATGAAAGATTTTTCTGTTTTGGGGGTATTTTATTTCTTTTTGGGCCACCCTGCCTCGATGGGAGACGGCCCGACCTGTTGATATATATATGTATATATATATATATATATATATATATATATATATATATATTTATATATATATATATATATATATATATATATATATATATATATACTTATATATGTATATATATATATATATATATATATATATATATATATATATATATATATATATATATATATATATATATATATATATATATATATATATATATTATATATATATATATATATATGTATAAATGCAAACAACCACTCTGAAAGAATAGAGAAATTCCAAGCGCTTTCGTGACTACTCACATTATCAAGGAACTATGAAAGTAAAGCATCCAAGGAAGCTATATAAGGGGTCTTGCCAACACCTCACTATCAGATCCCACAACTGTTAAACATCTGACGCGCGCCGACCCTACTTGGATAGGTCCTTTGCACAACTCACCCACAAACTATTCTACCCAAGAAAATTTTAAAATTATTATTTGTCCAGTGTATTATTAAATTCTTCCCAAATTCTATTAATTATAAATGGATCTAATTTATATAAACTAAAGGAAATATTCATATTATTGTCAAAACTGCTTTTTATGAAACAAGATTCAATTATATTCCTGTCGACCATGGACTTGCTTGATACTACTTTCTCAACTTTTTGAAAATCAATTGGATGGTTAAAATCTCTTACATGAATAAATAGAGCATTGGAATCTTGTCCAGTTCTAATGCTATATTTATGTTGTTTTAATCTTAGTTCGAGATTTATACCAGTTTGACCGTAATAAACTTTATCGCAAATTTTACAAGGAATCTTATAGACACATCCATCAGCATTTTCGGGGGAATTCTTTATCAAAAGCTTTTTTACTGTATCATGATTTTTGAATACAACTTTAATATTAAAAGTCTCAAGAAGAGAAGGCATATCAACCAAGTTTTCATGGTAAGGGAGAACCAACATATTTTTAGTTCAATAAGGCTGGTTGTCCCTTTTTGGATTGTAAAAAGTATTTCTAGCAACTTTAAAAGATTTATCAATTACATTTCTTGGGTATTTTAAATCATTACCTATTTCATAAATTTTGGATATTTCCTCATCTATGAACTCAGGACTACAAATTCGTAAAGCTCTCAAAAAACATTTATGAGAAAACAGACAGTTTGACTCTATCTCGATGCGAGGAATAATAGTGGACATAGGAACAGTTATTTGTAGGTTTTCTGTAAATTTTAAATTTGAATTCATTATTACTCTTAATAATTAAAACATCTAGAAAAGGCAATGAGTTATTTTCTTCAAACTCAACAGTAAAGTTTATAGAATGGGCTAAGCTATTTAATTTTCCAAGGAAATGGTGTATATCTACATTTGTGGGCATAAGACACAAAATATCATCAACATATCTGAACCATTTAGCTCTATTAGGGAGGATTGTGTTAAGCAACCTTGTTTCAAAAAATTCCATGTATAGGTTACTAAGAACAGGTGAAAGAGGATTTCCCATTGCCATACCAAACTTCTGAGTGTAAAACTTATCATTAAATACAAATTTTGCATCAACAATGCAAAGTTTAATAAGTTTAATGATAGTAGGAACTGGCGATGGTAAATCTTAGTTAACGAGTTCTTCAGATAAGAAACTTAATAAATCATCAACAGGAACTTTCGTAAACAAGGAAGTAACATCGAAACTAAACATGTTAAAATCATTTAAGTCAGTCAAGGAGCTTAATTTATCAACGAAGTCTATGTTGTTTTTAACATTAAAGTTAGAAATTTTGCCAACAATAGGGCTCAAAATATCAACAAGCCATTTGGATAATTTATATGAAACTGACCCTATGGAGCTAATAATTGGTCTGACTGGATTCCCTGGTTTGCGTGTTTTTATTAATCCATACATGTAAGGTAAAGATTAATAAAATTAATAAACACACAAACCAGGGAATCCAGTCAGACCAATTATTAGCTCCATAGGGTCAGTTTCATATAAATTATCCAAATGGCTTGTTGATATTTTGAGCCCCTATTGTTGGCAAAATTTCTAACTTTAATGTTAAAAACAACATAGACTTCGTTGATAAATTAAGCTCCTTGACTGACTTAAATGATTTTAACATGTTTAGTTTCGATGTTACTTCCTTGTTTACGAAAGTTCCTGTTGATGATTTATTAAGTTTCTTATCTGAAGAACTCGTTAACTAAGATTTACCTTCGCCAGTTCCTACTATCATTAAACTTATTAAACTTTGCATTGTTGATGCAAAATTTGTATTTAATGATAAGTTTTACACTCAGAAGTTTGGTATGGCAATGGGAAATCCTCTTTCACCTGTTCTTAGTAACCTATACATGGAATTTTTTGAAACAAGGTTGCTTAACACAATCCTCCCTAATAGAACTAAATGGTTCAGATATGTTGATGATATTTTGTGTCTTATGCCCAAAAATGTAGATAGACACCATTTCCTTGGAAAATTAAATAGCTTAGCCCATTCTATAAACTTTACTGTTGAGTTTGAAGAAAATAACTCATTGCCTTTTCTAGATGTTTAATTATTAAGGGTAATTATGAATTCAAATTTAAAATTTACAGAAAACCTACAAATAACTGTTCCTATGTCCACTATTATTCCTCGCATCAAGATAGAGTCAAACTGTCTGTTTTCTCATCAATGTTTTTGAGAGCTTTACGAATTTGTAGTCCTGAGTTCATAGATGAGGAAATATCCAAAATTTATGAAATAGGTAATGATTTAAAATACCCAAGAAATGTAATTGATAAATCTTTTAAAGTTGCTAGAAATACTTTTTACAATCCAAAAAGGGACAACCAGCCTTATTCAACTAAAAATATGTTGGTTCTCCCTTACCATGAAAATTTGGTTGATATGCCTTCTCTTCTTAAGACTTTTAACGTTAAAGTTGTATTCAAAAATCATGATACAGTAAAAAAACTTTTGATAAAGAATTCCCCCCAAAATGCTGATGGATGTGTCTATAAGATTCCTTGAAAAATTTGCGATAAAGTTTATTACGGTCAAACTGGTAAAAATCTCGAACTAAGATTAAAACAACATAAATGTAGCATTAGAACTGGACAAGATTCCAATGCTCTATTTATTCATGTAAGAGATTTTAACCATCCAATTGATTTTCAAAAAGCTGAGAAAGTAGTATCAAGCAAGTCCATGGTCGACAGGAATATAATTGAATCTTGTTTCATAAAAAGCAGTTTTGACAATAATATGAATATTTCCTTTGGTTTATATAAATTAGATCCATTTATAATTAATAGAATTTGGGAAGAATTTAATAATACACTGGACAAATAATATTTTTTAAATTTTCTTGGGTAGAATAGTTTGCGGGTGAGTTATGCAAAGGACCTATCCAGTTGGGTCGGCGAGCGTCAGGTGTTTAACCGTTGTGGGATCTGATAGTGAGGTGTTGGCCAGACCCCTTACATAGCTTCCTTGGATGCTTTACTTTCATAGTTCCTTGATAATGTGAGTATTCACGAAAGCGCTTGGAATTTCTCTATTCTTTCAGAGTGGTTGTTTTGCATATTCTGAAATCACCTGTCTACTGTGATCTTCTTGCATATATATATATATATATATATATATATATATATATATATATATATATATATATATATATATATATATATATATATATATATTATATATATTATATATACACACACACACACACACTCATGTCAACTGCACATCTACTGTAGACGTGAAGCGCCGTCGAGAAAAGGTCCTCCATGATACAGTGTAGACCCTTAAGGCTTCCAGCACATTACTGACAAGTTAGTGACAAAGTTCAACACTCAACCTTCCCATAATTTCATGGAACTGCGAAAGAAAAATGAAAAACTAAAATGGCAAAATCAATAAAAGTTTCACTGAGAATATTTTTTTATAGCATTGTTCAGTTTTCTTCAGTAAATCCTCAGTAATCTTAAAGAGGAACTTTCTTCTCTTTAGTGAGTTGCAAACACTCATCCAAAGGTACCGATTACTCTAGGAAGGTCAGATTATGGTCAGCTTATAGGTAATTTATGGTTAACCTGTGGTTAACTTACGGTCTTTCAGTGAGCGTCACTGTTGGCTGATCCTTTGCTAATCGGCTACTTCCATAAATCGTCTCTTAGTTCTCCGTACCTCCTTCTAATGAGAAATTTATCCAGCATACAGAGGCGAGATGCCACTTAACTACACAATATTTCATCAGGGTTCTCATGTTTCAGAGGAAACTGATGGTTAGGTAAAAGGACACATGAGCAACTAATGTGACATTTTATTGTGGCAACGCTTCGCTCTCCATGAGCTTTGTTAAGCTGTAACGGCTTGACAAAGCTCCTGAGAGCGGAACGTTGCCACAATGTCACATTAGTTGCACTTGTGTCCTTTTACTTAACATATTGTGGGTAATTTTACCAACATTATTACAAGCTGACAACTTGCTGGAGGACGATGCATGAGTTTTGAAAATATTCGTTCATGACATATTATTATTTTCTATTAACTATGATTAACCCAGCCCATAATATATATTTAATTTAATTTAGACTAATCTGCGATAAATAATATTTAACTAAATTCGAGTTTTGGAATATGGCGAATATGACGCATTTTTCAGCTGTGTGGAAAATCTCGTTGGAATTTCGAGACGTTACAAGAGGATGTGCAGCCCCCACCATTGCCCACTGAGGTTCCACATTTATTTATTCTTAATTTGTAAGACATAATCTCTAATGAACCCAAAGGCTAATGTATTATTTACTACGACTTATACATATTTAAGCTAAGTCAGAATTTAGCTTAGTAAACAACAGCTCACATCCTAAACAATAACTGTAAACCTCACAGCATCCCCCTTCCCCTACGAGTGCCCACGGGTATGTAGGAGCCGGCTGCAAGCCTACCCCGAGGCAGTCGCAGCATAGGCAGTGATAGAAACGGTCGACTTACCTATAGGCTTGTGCAGTGACATACTATTCGTTAACACATACACGACCCGAATTAGATACATTTCACGGCGATCAAGGAGTTCTCGCTGAGATACAAGGCAGGATGGACATGTGACTCAACACACAGGTGACGTCAGGGTTTAATCCCCACGCTCCGTGAGTATCTCACGTAACACTGAATGCATTCCTTGTTTTGGGGGGATAATAGTGTAGGGAGGTGTGCCACATCCATCCACCAGAGATCCCTCCCACTTCCCCAAGACAATGTCCACTGTGAGATACAGAGGTACATATATATTAATTCAGGTAACTTGGATGGGATAGCAGGTCCGGGGCTGGATTTCATAACTGAATTGGGGAGAAACTATCCCTCAATTTAAGTAGAGATTTATTGTTATAGCTATTAATATGCCTTTAGCTTAGAGAAGTGATTCCAAAAGTGGGCGGTACCGCCCCTGGGGGCGGTGGAAAGATCCAGGGGTACGTTGAGGGTAGCAGGGTGGCATCAGAACCAAGGGAGCGTTCGTGTTACAAAATCTACCTGAAGTTTAGATTATATATACATTTTGTATAAAATTTTCTAGTAGTTTACGTAACGTACTCCCGATATTTTATATTATCCATGAACTCCCAACAATTTCATACATGCGATGTTAAGTAAATTTCTCGATATATGTAATTATATTACGCTAGGCTTACGTTGGACTAGATGAGATTAAGCTAATGTAGGTTAAGTTAGGTTAGGTTTGGTTTGGTTAGGTTAAGTTAGGTTGAGTTAAGCTATGATAGGTTAGATTGCATTTTATTAGATTAATGTAGGTTGAGTTAGGATAGGTTTGATATTGTTACAATGTGTTTAACCAAAACGTAAGCCATATAAACATGCCAAAATGCTGTTAAATACAAGACTACATAAAAACAACATTATTATTATTATTATTATTATTATTATTATTATTATTATTATTATTATTATTATTATTATTATTATAATCAAGGGGGAAGCGCTAAACCCGGAGGATTATACAGCGCCTGGGGCGGGGGATGTGGAAGGCATTCAGGCTTAATTCGGGGAACTGGAGCACAGATCCAATTCCCTAAATCAAGAGCCCCTCACCAACATCAAGGAACCTTCCTTGAGGGGATAAAAACAACAGAAAATTTTGACATGTGAACCGAGAACAGAAAACATCAGTCAGGTGTCAAAACTGTCGAATAATCACGTTGTAGGAACAGTGCCATGACCAGACACTTTACGTTGTAGGAACAGTGCCACGGCCAGACACTTTACGTTGTAGGAACAGTGCCATGACCAGACACTTTACGTTGTAAGAACAGTGCCATGACCAGACACTTTACGTTGTAAGAACAGTGCCATGACCAGACACTTTACGTTGTAAGAACAGTGCCATGACCAGACACTTTACGTTGTAGGAACAGTGCCATGACCAGACACTTTACGTTGTAGGAACAGTGCCATGACCAGACACTTTACGTTGTAAGAACAGTGCCATGACCAGACACTTTACGTTGTAGGAACAGTGCCATGACCAGACACTTAACGTTGTAGGAACAGTGCCATGACCAGACACTTTACGTTGTAGGAACAGTGCCATGACCAGACACTTTACGTTGTAGGAACAGTGCCATGACCAGACACTTTACGTTGTAGGAACAGTGCCATGACCAGACACTTTACGTTGTAGGAACAGTGCCATGACCAGACACTTAACGTTGTAGGAACAGTGCCACGGCCAGACACTTCACGTTGTAAGAACAGTGCCATGACCAGACACTTTACGTTGTAGGAACAGTGCCATGACCAGACACTTAACGTTGTAGGAACAGTGCCATGACCAGACACTTTACGTTGTAGGAACAGTGCCATGACCAGACACTTTACGTTGTAGGAACAGTGCCATGACCAGGCACTTTACGTTGTAGGAACAGTGCCATGACCAGACACTTTACGTTGTAGGAACAGTGCCATGACCAGACACTTTACGTTGTAGGAACAGTGCCATGACCAGACACTTAACGTTGTAGGAACAGTGCCACGGCCAGACACTTCACGTTGTAGGAACAGTGCCACGGCCAGACAGTTCACGTTGTAGGAACAGTGCCTCGACCAGACACTTCACGTTGTAGGAACAGTGCCACGGCCAGACACATGTTGTAGGAACAGTACCATGGTTAGACACATGTTGTAGGAGCAGTGCCATGGCCAGGCATTTCACGTTGTAGGAACAGTGCCATGGCCAGACACTTCACATTGTAGGAACAGTGCCATGGCCAGACACATGTAGGAATAGCGCCAGGGCCAGACACTTCACGCTGTAGGAACAGTGCCATGGCCAGACACCTCACATTGTAGGAACAGTGCCATGGCCAGACACATGTAGGAATAGCGCCAGGGCCAGACACTTCACGCTGTAGGAACAGTGCTATGGACAGACACTTCATGTTGTAGGAACAGTGCCATGGCCAGACACTTCATGTGCTTAACTATACTGAGCACTGATGTTAATTTAGAGGACGTGGTGAACTGCACTTCCATCTTCAGGCTGTGAAGATGAACAGAGACGTTCCTTCTGGCTCCTCTGGCTCCTCCTTCAGGCTATGAAGATGCACAGAGACGTTCCTTCTGGCTCCTCTGGCTCCTCCTTCAGGCTATGAAGATGCACAGAGACGTTCCTTCTGGCTCCTCTGGCTCCTCCTTCAGGCTGTGAAGATGTAATTGTATCCTTGAAGACGCTGCACACTTTCTCCAGATTTTTACATTTATATTCAACCTTAGAGATCTTTATGCAAATTAGTCAAGCCTCAGATTTACTGTTTATCCTCAGTGAGGAAAATTTTCTCTATCCACTGTGGGAAAACTTTCCCCACTGTGAGAAAGCTTTTCAATACTGAGAAAAACTTTCTCTCTCCACTGTGGGAAAGTGTCTTTCCACTGTCAAAACTTTTCTAGTGGAAGAGGCTCTAGGCTCTGATGGAGGCTACAGACTATAGTGGAGGCTACAGACTACTGGTGGAGGCTACAGGCTTCTGGTGGAAGCTCCGGACTACTGGTGATGGCTCCAGAATTTTGGTGGAGGCTCCAGACTACAGCTGAAAGTTCCAGACTACTGATGGAGGTTTCAGACTTCTGTTGGAAGATCCTAACTATAGGTGGAGGCCCCAGACTACTGTGAACGCTCCAGATTTCTAATAGAGGCTCCGGACCACTAGTAAAGGCTCCAGACTACTCGTGGACCCTCCGGACTAATGATTGAGGCTCTAGACTACTGGTGGAGGCTCCAGACTACTTGTGGAGGCTTCAGACTACTGGTGGAGGCTCCAGACTACTTGTGGAGGCTTCAGACTACTGGTGGAGGCTTCAAACTACGGAAGAGTCTTCAGACTACTGATGGAGGCTTGCAACTACTGGGGGAGGATCCAGATTACTGTTGGGGGGCTCCATACTACTAGTGAAGGCTCCAGACAAGAGTTGAAGGCTCCAGACTTCTAGTGGAGTCTCGAAACTACTGACGGATGCTTCATACTTCTCGTGGAGGCTCCGGACATTTGGTGGAGGTTCCAGATTTGTATTGCAGGTTTCACACTTCTGGGGGGGAGGCTCTAGACTACTGGTGGAGGCTCCAGACTACTGGTGGAGGCTCCGAACTACTAATGAAGGCTCCAGACTAGTGAAGGCTCCAGACTACGGGCAGAGTCTTCAGACTACTGGTGGAGGCTCCATACTACTGGCAGGTGCTTTAGACTACTGGTGAAGGCTCTAGTCTACTGGGAAAGTCTACAGACTGCTGATAGAAGCTATAGACTACTGTTATTGGCTTCGAACTACTAGTGGAGGTTCCAGTCTACTGCTAGAGACTCCAGACTACTGAAGAAGCTCCAGACTGCTGGGCAGGCTCCAGACTGGTGGTGGAGGCTTCAGACTACATGTGGAAACTCCAGACTACTGGTGGAGGTTCCAGACTACTGGTGGAGGTTCCAGGCTACTGGTGGAGGCTCCAGACTACTGGTGGAGGTTCCAGACTACTGGTGGAGGCTCCAGACTACTGGTGGAGGCTCCAGACTACTGGTGGAAGCTCCAGACTACTGGTGGAGGCTCCAGACTACTGGTGGAGGCTCCAGACTACTGGTGGAGGCTTCAGACTACTGGTGGAGGCTGTAGACTACTGGTGGAGGCTCCAGACTGCTAGTGAAGGCTCCAGACGGCTGATGGAGGTCCCAGACTGCTAGTGAAGGCTCCAGACTTCTGTTGAACACTGTGGACTAGTGGATGATTTCCCATTAACAACTGAAAAGATAGCAGTGATAGAAGGAGACAAAGTCTCTGTAATGATCAAGTTAGACATGATAAGGATCGTTCTTGTATCAGTATGTGTCGGAAAGGCAATAAGGAATATTAACAAAATACAGTCTCTGTGTGTTGGTGTAGTAACCATTCTTACAGTATTCATTACCTTTGTAACTTGTGAGTTCATTACCTTTGTAACTTGTGAGTTCATTACCTTGTACCTAGTTCAGCCATCAAAACTTTGGAGCCCGGTCCCTGGACCCATTGTGTACCTCTGTAATCTGTAAATACCTTTGTAACTTGTCATGATTGTGACTAGACCTACCTGGAGTTCATTACCTTTGTAAATTGTGAGTTCATTACCTTTGTAAATTGTGAATTCATTACCTCTGTAACTTGCTCAGCTTTCAAAACTTTGAGGCCCAGTCTCTGGACCAATTATGTACCTCTGTAATCTTTTGACTACCGCCCACAGGATGGGTATGGGGTGCATAATAAACATATTAAACTAACTGTGTGTTGGTGAGGAATGAGTCACATCTCGCACTCATAATGGGTTTTGGTGCCTTCATTAGAAATATTGCGAATGAACGTATAGATGCTAAGAAACACTGTCAGAGCTGTTTGATGAAAGTAAATACCCAGGAAGATTTAGTAATATATGAAGAAGGATGTAAAGTGAATGTGATTCTTGTTTTTCAGCCAGAAGGATCAGTCGTTCACTTCAGGAATTATTCTTATAGTCATTAGTGTGAATATATAGGAGTGTTCGACTTTGTCTATAGCAGTTTGCCTCTCTATAACATAGCAATAGGCAATGGCCACAAGGCCATTGCCTATTGCTATGTTATATTTGATCGAGAATGGCGCGATGCTGACGAGCAAATTTATAAATGGGAGGAGGCGACTAATCATTTTATTTTAAAAATGAATGATGACTGGGTGGGAATAAAGGGTATGAGGCAATATTATGATATCAATATGACTGAGGAGAGTAAAGTTAGAGTCGAATCCCAGACCAAATGTGAATTATACGGAATATCTTTACTGATCCAAAAAGCAAACACAAACACTATGATCATAGCTTAAAATCAATAATTACTACTATTACTACTACTATCACTACCACTATCTCTCTACTTGCTTTTCTACTACTACTACTACTACTACCTCTCTTGTCCCGTCCCTGTTTGCTACACTATATATACTGCCCCCATTCTTTCCTTTGTTAGTGTGACTTTGTAAATGGTACAAGTTGGACCGAAACGTCGTCACAAGCGGGTTATATATGTATTGTTCCAGCCACGGTATTTTGCCTTTTTGTTATTTAGTTATGTTAGTGCATATTGCGTTCATTGCAATTTGCATTGTTCTGTCATAATAAAGGCTATGATCTCGGGGTTATTATAGAGGAACTAACTGTTAACATATATGATATCGAAATCCTTTTAAAGGAAGTACTTAAATTCTTGAAGGTGAATGTAGGTAATGTCAGATTACAAGATTCACTGAGTCTGGCAGAGCAGCATATCAAAGCCGGTAAATCAATGAGGTATACTGAGAACATACTCAAAAATGCTCCTAAAGACATATTGCCATTGTTTTGTAAAGGCAACCATGCTTTGTGCTACGATTATATTGATACATTTGGAGACGTTAGATGAAGAACGGCTCTGAACTAAAGATAAATTCTTCAATTCGTTCTGAAATAGCGAGATTACCCAGAAAGATTTCTATCATGACCAGAAAGTTTTCCAGCTGGGGAAATGTTAGACTCTGGGTGATTACTTAATGTTATATTCGAAGACTGATGTGGATTATTAGTTGATATATTTATGAAGTGGCGAAGTTATTGTATTATATTATATATGTTTACCATCATTCAACTGGGAAGCCTTGTTAAAATCTAAGGTTGAATTACACACGATTCATTCCCATGAATTATATAATCTGATCAAAAGGAACCTCAGAGGTGGTTTTACAAGTCCAGCCACTCAGTATATCTAGGTAGGTAACCCATTAATAAATCCTAATTTTGATGCTAAAGGGAGTTTAGGCACTAACTTTTTATACCTAGGTTTCAATTCTATGCATGGTAGTGCAATGTATGAAGCATTCCCACGAAAAGGAATATGTAAGTTAACGAATGACGAGAGGGATGAATTCCTTGATGCAGGCTTGAGTCTTTGTGTGGAAGTGATAAGGGTTACTGGTTATTACGCAGTACCAAACAAGTAAGCCCTGATGTGGCAAGGAGCAGAGATGATCTGCCCTTGTTACTTTCACATATGAATATAACAGATGACATGCTGTCTACTCATTGTGAATCTGTTTTGAGAACTGAAGGTCGAAAGTTGCAAATAGAAAACTAACACAAAATTAGTCGCTAGTTATCTACAACAGAAAAACTATTTAGTGAGCTTTGATCTTCTCCGTTTCTTAATGGATATTGGGACAGGTAGAGAAGATTCACTGTGTAAATGTATAAGATCAGAATTTTTTTTTCGAGCCACACATCAGAGCCATTCAGAGATCTGCTACACAATGTCCCAATAAGTCCAGATCATTTACGCTGACGAATAATGCTCTCTGTGGAAAATCCATACCTAACATCACAAAGTATGTGATTCATATAAATATATAATTAATGAGAACACATTTTCTAAAGTAATAGTTGCTGATGTTATGAATGAAAAGAAGTTGGATGTCCTGGCCCTAAGCGAAACAAAGCTGAAGGGGGTAGGGGAGCTTCGGTGGGAAGAAATAAATGGGATTAATTTGGAGTATCTGAGAGAGTTAGAGCAAAGGAAGGGGTAGCAGTAATGTTAAATGATCAGTTATGGAAGGAGAAAAGAGAATATGAATGTGTAAATTCAAGAATTATGTGGATTAAAGTAAAGGTTGGATGCGAGAAGTGGGTCATAATAAGCGTGTATGCACCTGGAGAAGAGAGGAATGTAGAGGAGTGAGAGAGATTTTGGGAGATATTAAGTGAATGTATAGGAGCCTTTGAACCAAGTGAGAGAGTAATGGTGGTAGAGGACCTGAATGCTAAAGTAGGAGAAACTTTTAGAGAGGGTGTGGTAGGTAAGTTTGGGGTGCCAGGTGTAAATGATAATGGGAGCCCTTTGATTGAACTTTGTATAGAAAGGGGTTTAGTTATAGGTAATACATATTTTAAGAAAAAGAGGATAAATAAGTATACAAGATATGATGTAGGGCGAAATGACAGTAGTTTGTTGGATTATGTATTAGTAGATAAAAGACTGTTGAGTAGACTTCAGGATGTACATGTTTATAGAGGGGCCACTGATATATCAGATCACTTTTTAGTTGTAGCTACACTGAGAGTAAAAGATGGGATACAAGGAGAATAGAAGCATCAGGGAAGAGAGAGGTGAAGGTTTAAAAACTAAAAAAGGAGGCAGTTAGGGTAAGATATAAACAGTTATTGGAGGATAGATGGGCTAATGAGAGCATAGGCAATGGTGTCGAAGAGGTATGGGGTAGGTTTAAAAATGTAGTGTTAGAGTGTTCAGCAGGAGTTTGTGGTTACAGGAAAGTGGGTGCGGGAGGGAAGAGGAGCGATTGGTGGAATGATGATGTAAAGAGAGTAGTAAGGGAGAAAAAGTTAGCATATGAGAAGTTTTTACAAAATAGAAGTGATGCAAGGAGGGAAGAGTATATGGAGAAAAAGAGAGAGGTTAAGAGAGTGGTAAAGCAATGTAAAAAGAGAGAAAATGAGAGAGTGGGTGAGATGTTATCAACAAATTTTTTTGAAAATCAGAAAAAGTTTTGGAGTGAGATTAACAAGTTGAGGAAGCCTAGAGAACAAATGGATTTGTCAGTTAAAAATAGGAGAGGAGAGTTATTAAATGGAGAGTTAGAGGTATCGGGAAGATGGAGGGAATATTTTGAGGAATTGTTGAATGTTGATGAAGATAGGGAAGCTGTGATTTCGTGTATAGGGCAAGGAGGAATAACATCTTGTAGGAGTGAGGAAGAGTCATTTGTGAGTGTGGGGGAAGTTCGTGAAGCAGTAGGTAAAATGAAAGGAGTTAAGGCAGCTGGGATTGATGGTGAAGATATAGTTTTGGAGTGGTTGGTGCTATTATTTAATAAATGTATCGAAGAGGGTAAGGTACCTAGGGATTGGCAGAGAGCATGCATAGTTCCTTTGTATAAAGGCAAAGGGGACAACAGAGAGTTCAAAAATTATAGGAGGATAAGTCTGTTGAGTATACCTGGTAAAGTGTATGGTAGAGTTATTATTGAAAGAATTAAGAGTAAGACGGAGAATAGGATAGCAGATGAACAAGGAGGCTTTAGGAAAGTTAGGGGGTGTGTGGACCAGGCATTTATGGATTTGGAAAAGGCGTATGACAGGGTGGATAGGGGGGCAATGTGGCAGATGTTGCAGGTGTATGGTATAGGAGGTAGGTTACTGAAAGCAGTGAAGAGTTTTTACGAGGATAGTGAGGCTCAAGTTAGAGTATGTAGGCCTTAGACAGGGATGTGTGATGTCACCGTGGTTGTTTAATATATTTATAGATGGGGTAGTAAGAAAGGTAAATGCGAGGGTCTTGGCAAGAGGCATGGAGTTAAAAGATAAAGAATCACACATAAAGTGGGAGTTGTCACAGTTGCTCTTTGCTGATGACACTGTGCTCTTGGGAGATTCTGAAGAGAAGTTGCAGAGGCTGGTAGATGAATTTGGTAGGGTATGTAAAAGAAGAAAATTAAGTGAATATAGGAAAGAGTAAGGTTATGAGGATAAAAAGAATAGGTGATGAAAGATTGGATATCATATTGGAGGGAGAGAGTATGGAGGAGGTGAATGACTTCAAGAGTGTATCAGTCTGTAGTGGAAGGAAGGCGGGGTAGGGGTCGGCTTAGGAAAGGTTGGAGGGAGGGGGTAAAGAAGGTTTTGTGTGCGAGGGGCTTGGACTTCCAGCAAGCATGCATGAGCGTGTTTGATAGGAGTGAATGGAGACAAATGGTTTTTAATACTTGACGTGCTGTTGGAGTGTGAGCAAAGTAACATTTATGAAGGGGTTCAGGGAAACCAGCAGGCCGGACTTGAGTCCAGGAGATGGGAAGTCCCGTGCCTGCACTCTAAAGGACGGGTGTTAATGTTGCAGTTTAAAAACTGTAGTGTAAAGCACCCTTCTGGCAAGACAGTGATGGAGTGAATGATGGTGAACATTTTTCTTTTTCGGGCCACCCTGCCTTGGTGGGAATCGGCCAGTGTGATAATAAAAAAAATAACATTTTCTAAAGCAGCCAAAGACTCATTTCTGAAAAATCTTACACATCTGGGTCAAGACAGAGTATTATGCTCATTTACTAAGCCAAAATTGATGGTTAACCAGCCTCTTTACCTCAGTTTTTATATTCATGAGATCACGAAAAGGAATTGTATTATTTTTGGTACAAGGTGTTTAAAACTCCACTACGGGGATGATGCTCCTCTGGTGTATACAGACACAGATTCTTCCATATTCAGTCTAAAATGTCAGGATTTGCATACTGAGTTGAAGAGGGAGCCGACGGTATCATATATGGATTTCTCTAATTATCCCAGAGATCATCCTCTGTATGATAACAGCAGGAAAGATGAGTTGGGATTATTAAAATCTGAAGTGGGTCATTATAATATTAGTGAGTTAGTATTCTGTAACGGTAGCTGGGAGGATGGGTAATATCACCAGAGAAAAAGGTATCCCATCTTATTTCATGCCTTCGTTAGCCCATATTCTATATAAGAATGTTTCGTGTAAACCTGACGTGGAGACATTCAAGTGTAGGTCAACAAGAGGTGTGAAAGGAGAAGTGTGTATAGTTAACATTAAGAAAAGAGGACTTTCGTGAATACCAGTCGATCACTGGGATATGGTCACCCTGATATCCCCTGTCGGAAAAGAAGACTGAACTAGGATACCTATATATTTAATGAAATATCACCATTGAACATAAAATGTAATATTGTATTCTTGAAGATATTTTATTGTGTAATATGTATTATTGTATTCTTCATTAAGACTGGTTTATTATATCAAATAAAATTGCAAAAAATGATGTGTGTATTGTTTTACCAACGTTAGTTGATGCAGCTTATACCAGTGTACACCTCTAGAGGTCCAAGAGCTATAGTTACCTTATACCACATAAGTGGTCAGGAGCTGTAGCATATATAACATTTGTTTACCCATGCGGGACCAGAGAGATGTGTCCTAATGCTTCTAAAATGTGACCCAGGAGCTATAGCTGCCTTTTACCACAAGGAGTCAGGAGCTGTAACATATAACACTTGTGTCGTTCTTACAATGAATAATGAATCGTATGTGTACGTAGAATAGCGCAAAAATATCCTGCCTATACGATTGAGATTCTGAAACTCTACGGACATCAGTCATCACATTTCAGTAACTACGAAAAATCATTACTATATACACGACTAAGCCAACATATAAAAAATCTTGTTTCAAAGAACTGGAGGTCTTTTCACATTTACAAATATACATCTTAATACGAGGAAATGGAGCTTTTTCCACATCTACAAATATAAATTGCGGAAAATGGGGAAGACACGGTAAAAATCTTGTTCATGGAAGGTTGATGTAAGGAAATGGAGGTCCATCACAGCTTGATAAACCCTCACGAGGATCAGCTTTAGCCGGATAAACCCTGAGGACAAACCATGAAAGACCCAAATTTCATCAGGAAAAAAGAACGTTGAATTCTTTTTTGTGAGAGGAGTGAGTTAGAGAGATCCGGTGGGGAAGAGAAGCCATCCTTGTGAGACGTTCCCCACTACTTTTAACCTCTGTTTATACATCTTGCCTTACTTGATTTTATTTAGTTTTAATTATTGTATTCATTCATCCATTCACTGGTTTCCTTGTGTGCAGGTGTACAAGCACAGCTGTGCTCACACCGTGTACCCTTGTTCCTTGTGTGCAGGTGAACAAGCACGGCTATGTTCCCACTGTGTACCATTGTTCCTTGCGTGCAGGGGTACAAGCACAGCTATGTTCACACCGTGTACCCTTGTTCTTTGTGTGCAGGTGTACAAGCACGGCTATGTTCCCACTGTGTACCCTTGTTCCTTGTGTGCGGGTGTACAAGCACAGCTATGTTCCCACTTTGTACCCTCGTTCCTTGTGTTTAGGTGTACAAGCACAGCTGTGCTCACACCGTGTACCCTCGTTCCTTGTGTGAAGGTGTACAAGCACAGCTGTGCTCACACCGTGTACCCTCGTACCTTGTGTGAAGGTGTACAAGCACAGCTGTGCTCACACCGTGTACCCTCGTACCTTGTGTGCAGGTGTACAAGCACAGCTGTGCTCACCCCGTGTACCCTCGTACCTTGTGTGCAGGTGTACAAACACAGCTGTGCTCACACCGTGTACCCTCGTTCCTTGTGTGCAGGAGTACAAGCACAGCTGTGCTCACACCGTGTACCCTCGTACCTTGTGTGCAGGTGTACAAGCACAGCTGTGCTCACACCGTGTACCCTCGTACCTTGTGTGCAGGTGTACAAGCACAGCTGTGCTCACACCATGTACCCTCGTTCCTTGTGTGCAGGTGTACAAGCACAGCTGTGCTCACACCGTGTACCCTCGTACCTTGTGTGCAGGTGTACAAGCACAGCTGTGCTCACACCGTGTACCCTCGTTCCTTGTGTGCAGGTGTACAAGCACAGCTGTGCTCACACGTGTACCCTCGTACCTTGTGTGCAGGTGTACAAGTACAGCTGTGCTCACACGTGTACCCTCAACCAGTGTCAACAAATGCACCACTGTACAGTTGCGCTACTTTAATATATTAATTACGTTATTATTACCCCAGAAAATTTTCCATATTAATAATTTCCTATTAATTTTTAAGAACATCGGTCATATAAGGAGCTCTGTTTAATACACTACAAAACTGGCCGGTCGTTCTTCCCAGAATGACGTAGTTGACGTCTGTTCTCTGCATCGAGTGTGTGTGTGTGTGTGTGTGTGTCTGTCTGTCTGTCTGTCTGTCTTTGTAAAAAAAAGTGACATTCATCCCACAATACTCACCTCACTTCTCTTTTTTTATCTTCACATCTACCAAGAAAGGACATAAGCCTTAGATAATACTAAATTATCATTCGGAAACGATGCTAGAATTCCCACGAGTGCGTCACCAATGCAAGAAACAGCAAGTCTACTCTCGCTGAGATAAGCCAAATATTCCAGTGGTTCACTGACAACAGTGTGATGCTCAGTGGTGGAAAATTTCATATACTACGTCAAGGAAGGTTGGATAGAATAAAAACATAAGCGGAAAGCAAGGCAAACTTAGTATAGTGTAATCCTAATGTGAGAGATCTGGGAGCGATAATGTCAGATCTCATTCTCGGTGCACAACAGTTTTATTGCAAATGAGAGGCTGGATATCTAGAACTATTAAAGTAAACGATGCCCTGCCAGTGATGACACTATTCAGGTCACTCGTTCTCTCTCGGATGGAAAATTGCCGTAGTATAACGGCCCCCTTCGAGGCAGGCCAAAATATAGAGAGCCTTCATATAACGCACACACTCCGTCAGGACCCTAAATTACTGGGAGAACTTGATATCCCTCCAACAGTACTCCTTTGACAGCAGGCGTCAAAGATACCTCATAATCTACATCTGGAAGATGCTGAAGGCATTTATTCAACATCTGAACATCGAAATCAATGCATCTGAAGACAAGAGAACAGGGTAAAGTAACTACATTATGCATAGCACTATGAACAACGTGAACAACAATATGAACAGAAGTATAAACAACAGTATGATCAACAGGGTGAACACCAGTAAGTGAAGCAATATATAGAGCAGTATGAACATAGATATAAACAGTATGAACAAGAGTGTGAACAGCAGTATAAACAGAAGTATAAACAACAGTATGACAATAGTTTGAGCATAAATACGTGAAATAATATAAAGACAAGTATGAACAAAGGTATGAACCAAAATATGAACTACAGTATGAACACCAGAATGAGCAGCATGCACAACATTATGAATAATAATATGAATAGCATGAACAACAGTATGAACAGCTTGAATATCTTTGTGAACAGCAGATGGAACAGAATGAACAATATGAAGAACAGTATCAACAGCAATATGAAGAGCATTATGAACAATATAAAGAATACCATGAACAGTATGAACAAAAGTTCGTGAAGCCATATGAATAACACTGAAGACCAGTACGAGGAACACTATATGAACAGTGTGAAGAACACTGAAGACCAGTACGAAGAACACTATGAACAGTGTGAAGAACACTGAAGACCAGTACGAGGAACACTATATGAACAGTATGAAGAACACTATGAAGACCAGTACGAGGAACACTATGAACAGTATGAAGAACACTATGAAGACCAGAACGAGGAACACTATATGAACAGTATGAAGAACAATATGAGCAGAGAGTCGTATGAACAATAACATGAATCAAAGTCCAGCATCACACAGGTAACAAGAGTGAGAACGTCTTACACACACACACACACACACATACACATACACATACACATACAAACACACACACACACACACACACACACACATACACATACACATACAAACACACACACACACACACACACACACACACACACACACACATACACACACTCATACACACCACACACACACACACACCACACACACATACACATACACATACAAACACACACACACACACACCACACACACAACACAACACACACACACACACACACACACACACACACATACAAACACACACACACACACACATACACATACACATACAAACACACACACACACACATACACATACACATACAAACACACACACACACACACACACACACATACACACACACACACACACACACACACACACACACACACACACACACACACACATACACACACTCATACACACACACACACACACACACACACACACACACACACACACACACACACACACACACACACACACACACACACACACAACACACACACACACACAGAATGCAGAAGGTGGAAGCAAAAGGCCACAGCAACAGAAATCAAGATAGAGAGATTAGAAGAGGAGCTGAGACATCTGAAACAGCACAGAGACAAAGATATAACAGAAGTAGCATCGGCAACGGCTACATCAAACACAGACAACAGGTCTGAAGGAAGCATGGAAACTAAACTGTATGCAGAGGTCCTGTCAACCCACATGGGGCCAAAACAAAGACAGGGAGCACACTAGGACAGAACGAAAGGTTGGAAGACATTGAAGGAACTAGGACATGTGCAAGGACCTTACCAGATACCTGTGGGGGCCAGGAACAGGTGAGCAGGAAGGGCAAACCAAGAAGCATAGGGGCCATAACTAGGGAAGGGACTGAAGAAGGAAACTCCACGGGAAGGAACTAAAAACACATCAGAGGATGCAATGGGAGTCACAGTGGGAGGTGGAAAGGGAGAGATCCGTGTTTGTCTATGGGCTAGATGAAGCTAAAGGGGAAACTTATGATGAAAGAAAGCAGGAGGAGAGAAAAAAAGCGATTGAAGATATCATGAAGGTGATAGGCGAGGGGGACATGACCCAGGTGGCAAATTTTCGGAGAATCGGGTGGTTCACAAAAAAAAGGAATCGGCCTCTCAAAGTAATTTTCAAGGCAGAATCAACCCGAACCATGATCCTGCAGGAGAAACCACGGCTGAGAGGCAAGCAGGAGTTCCGGAGTGTGTACCTCGATCGAGACAGAACACAGGACGAAAGGAAGACAATGAAAGAGAGGTTCAAAAACGAAAGGAGAAATGGGAGGAAATGAAAAAGGAGAGCAGAATAACCCAGGATCAAATGGAAGGACAAGCGCACCCCCCAGAAACACCTGCAGAAGGACTCCAGCCACGACACCCCAAAGGCAACTGAACAATCCAAACCAACCATCACACACCAATCCCTCTGTTTCCACCCCCCGCACCACAGTTACAGTATTAGAACAGAAGTTGAAGGTTTGGTACAAAAATGCAGATGGATTAACGAATAAACATGAGGAATGGAAAGAAAGAATCAATGAGAAGTCCCCAGACATCACAGCAGTTACAGAAACAAAACTCACGGAGACAATAACAGATGCAATCTTCCCACCAGGATACCAGATCATGAGGAAAGATAGAAGGGGCAGGGGGGGGGGGGGGGGGTTGCTCTGCTCGTAATAAACAGATGGAAATTCGAGAAAATGGAAGGCATAGATGAGACGGGAGACAGAGACTACATAGCAGGTACACTTCAGTCTGAGGAACACAAAGTGGTCATTGCAGTGATGTATAATCCACCACAGAACTGCAGGAGGCCAAGAGAGGAATATGAAGTGAGCAACAGAGCAATGGTGGACACACTTGCTGAGGTGGCAAGAAGAGCTCACTCCAGCAGAGCAAAGTTGCTGGTTATGGGGGATTTCAACCACAGGGAGATTGACTGGGAAAGCCTGGAGCCACATGGGGGTCCCGAAACATGGAGAGCCAGGATGTTGGACGTGATGCTGGAAAACCTCATGCACCAACATGTTAAGGACACTACCAGAGTGAGGGGGGGAGGATGAACCAGCAAGATTGGACCTTGTGTTCACCCTGGGCAGCTCAGACAATGAGGACATCAAGTATGAGAGTCCCCTAGGAGCTAGCGACCACGTGGTTCTGTGCTTTGAATACATAGTAGAGCTGCAAGTGGAGAGAATAACAGGAGTTGAATGGGAAAAACCTGACTATAAAAGAGGGGACTACATAGGGTTGAAGAACTTCCTGCGGGAGGTCCAGTGGGACAGAGAACTGGCAGGAAAGCCAGTAAATGAAATGATGGAATATGTAACAACAAAATGCAAGGAGGCAGTGGAAAGGTTTATTCCCAAGAGCAACAATAACAACGGGAAGACCAGAACGAGCCCCTGGTTTACCCGACGGTGTAAGGAGGCAAAAACAAAGTGCAATAGAGAATGGAAAAAGTACAGAAGGCAGAGAACACACGAAAATAAGGAGATCAGTCGCAGAGCCAGGAATGAGTACGCACAGGTAAGGAGGGAGGCCCAGCGACAGTATGAAAATGACATAGCATCGAGAATCAAGACTGACCCGAAACTGTTGTATAGCCACATCAGGAGGAAGACAACAGTCAAAGACCAGGTGATCAGATTAAGGACAGAAGGTGGAGAACTCACAAGAAATGATCAGGAGGTATGTGAGGAGCTAAACAGGAGAATTAAGGAAGTTTTTACAGTAGAGGACAGGAAGCTGTGGGAAGACAGCACAGAAGGAAACATCTAGAGGGAATATACCAACAAGTGTTGGGTGATATAAAGAACAACTGAGGAGGGGGTTTAAGAAGCTTTAAGTGACCTTGACACCTCAAAGGCATGGGACCGGACAACATCTCCCCATGGGTCATTAGAGAAGGAGCAGAGATGCGGGGCGGGGCTTCTAACCACAATCTTCAACACATCCTTGAAAATGGGCAACTACCTGAGAAATGGAAGACAGCTAATGTAGTCCCCATTTTTAAGAAAGGAAACAGAAAACGAGGCACTAAACTACAGACCTGTCTCTCTGACATGTATTGTTTGCAAAGTCATGGAGAAGATTATCAGGAGGAGAGTGGTGGAACACCTGGAAAGGAACAAGATTATAAATGAAAACCAGCATGGGTTCATGGAAGGCAAATCTTGTATCCACAAACCTCCTGGAGTTTAAATGACATGGTAACAGAAGTAAGACACGAGAGAGAGGGGTGGGTAGATTGCATTTTCCTAGACTGCAGGAAGGCCTTTGACACAGTTCCCCACAAGAGATTAGTGCAGAAGCTGGAGGATCAGGCGCATGTAAAAGGGAGGGCACTGCATTGGATAAGGGAATACCTGACAGGGAGGCAGCAACGAGTCATGGTACGTGAAGAGGTATCACAGTGGGCGCCTGTTACGAGCGGGGTCCCACAGGGGTCAGTTCTAGGGCCAGTGCTATTTTTGATATATGTGAACGACATGATGGAAGGAATAGACTCTGAAGTGTCCCTGTTCGCAGATGACGTGAAGTTGATGAGAAGAATTAAATCGGTCGAGGATGAGGCAGGACTGCAAAGAGACCTGGAGAGGCTGGACATGTGGTCCAGTAACTGGCTTCTCGAATTCAATCCAGCCAAATGCAAAGTCATGAAGATTGGGGAGGGGCAAAGAAGACCGCAGACAGAGTATAGGCTAGGTGGACAAAGACTACAGACCTCACTCAGGGAGAAAGACCTTGAGGTGACCATAACACCGAGCACATCACCGGGCGCCTGGCAAACCTGAGAATAGCGTTCCGATACCTTAACAAGGAATCGTTCAAGACACTGTACACTGTGTATGTTAGGCCCATACTGGAGTATGCAGCACCAGTCCGGAAACCACACCTGGCCAAGCACGTCAGGAAGTTAGAGAAAGTACAAAGGTTTGCAACAAGGCTAGTCCCAGAGCTCAAGG
>NC_069423.1:44639979-44647479 GCF_026875155.1 Cherax quadricarinatus | reverse complement strand
GCACATTTAGCACGATTATGGCACATTTAGCACGATGATAGCACATTTAGTACTATGATAGCACATTTAGCACGATTATGGCACATTTAGCACGATGATAGCACATTTAGCACGATTATGTCACATTTAGCACGATGATAGCACATTTAGCACGATGATAGCACATTTAGCACGATGATAGCACATTTAGCACGATGATAGCACATTTAGCACGATGATAGCACATTTAGCACGATGATAGCACATTTAGCACGATGATAGCACATTTAGCACGATTATGTCATATTTAGTACGATGATAGCACATTTAGCACAATGATAGCACATTTAGCACGATGATAGCACATTTAGCACGATTATGTCACATTTAGCACGATGATAGCACATTTAGCACGATTATAGCACATTTAGCACGATGGTAGCACACTTAGCACGATTATAGCACATTTAGCATGATGGTAGCACATTTAGCACGATGATAGCACATTTAGCACGATTATTGCACATTTAGCACGATGGTAGCACATTTAGCACAATGATAGCACATTTAGCACAATGATAGCACATTTAGCCCAATGGCAGCACATTTAGCACAATTATAGCACATTTAGCACAATGATAGCACATTTAGCACGATTATAGCACATTTAGCACAATTACAGCACAATGATATCACATTTACCACGATGATAGCGCAATGACAATAAACATTATCAGAGAACTGTCACTGAGCCGACACTGTTACCTCACACTGTTACCTCACACTGTTACCTCACACTGTTACCTCACACTGTTACCTCACACTTGATGCATGACAGATTTTTTAATTATCATAGTTGCGTTACTCAGTTTATGCGGTAAACAGAATTTTAAGTATATTCTTTAAAATCGTGCATTACTTTTATTCAACTGTATTGTAAGTTCTGATAATGGATGTTTGTTGTAGCCTTGGCCATGCTGTTAATAATGAAGAATCGTTGCCCACGAGAGTAGCGACTCTCATTGCTGAGGTCCAGGTAATAAACCCTAGGCATTAACATAAAAAATTTAAGGGCTAGTAACCCATTTTGTGTAAAGATTACTAAAAAGAATAAGAAGAAAATTGTCAAAGTGGGAAGTCTGAATGTGCGTGGATGTTGTGCGAATGATAAGAAAGAGATGATTGTGGATGTTATGAATGAGAAGAAGCTGGATATCCTGGCTTTAAGTGAAACAAAGCTGAAGGGGGTGGGAGAGTTTCATTGGAGAGGAATAAATGGGATTAGATCCGGGGTTTCAAATAGAGTTAGAGCTAAAGAAAAAGTAGCAATAATGTTGAAGGATAAGATATGGCAGGAAAAGAGGGACTATGAATGTATTAATTCAAGGATTATGTGGAGTAAAATAAAGGTTGGATGTGAAAAGTGGGTTATAGTAAGCGTGTATGTACCTGGAGAAGAGAGAAGTGTAGAGGAGAGAGAGAGATTTTTGGAAATGTTGAGTAAATGCGTGAGGAGTTTTGAACCAAGTGTGAGAGTACTTGTGGTTGGGGATTTCAATGCTAAAGTGGGTAAAAATGTTGTGGAGGGAGTAGTAGGTAAATTTGGGGTGCCAGGGGTAAATGAAAATGGGGAGCCTTTAATTGAGCTATGTGTAGAAAGAGATTTGGTAATAAGTAATACATATTTTATGAAAAAGAGGATAAATAAATATACAAGTTATGATGTAGCACGTAATGGAAGTAGTTTGTTAGATTATGTATTGGTGGATAAAAGGTTAATGGGTAGGCTCCAGGATGTACATGTTTATAGAGGGGCAACTGATATATCGGATCATTATTTAGTTGTAGCTACAGTTAGAGTAAGAGGCAGATGGGACAAGAGGAAGGTGGCAACAACAAGTAGGAGGTAAGTGAAAGTGTATAAACTAAGGGAGAAGGAAGTTATGGTGAGATATAAGCGACTATTGGCAGAAAGGTGGGCTGGTGCAAAGATGAGTACATAAGAACATAAGAACATAAGAAAGGAGGAACACTGCAGCAGGCCTGTTGGCCCATACTAGGCAGGTCCTTTACAATTCATCCCACTAACAAACATTTGACCTACCCAATTTTCAATGCCACCCAAGAAATAAGCTCTGATGTGCAAGTCGCACTCAAATCCAACCCATCCCACTCATGTATTTATCCAACCTAAATTTGAAACTACCCAAAGTCCTAGCCTCAATAACCCAACTAGGTAGACTGTTCCACTCATCAACTACCCTATTTCCAAACCAATACTTTCCTATGTCCTTTCTAAATCTAAACTTATCTAATTTAAATCCATTACTGCGGGTTCTCTCTTGGAGAGATATCCTCAAGACCTTGTTAATATCCCCTTTATTAATACTATCTTCCACTTATACACTTCGATCAGGTCTCCCCCCATTCTTCGTCTAACAAGTGAATGTAACTTAAGATTCTTCAATCTTTCTTCATAAGGAAGATTTCTAATGCTATGTATTAATTTAGTCATCCTACGCTGAATGTTTTCTAACGAATTTATGTCCATTCTGTAATATGGCGACCAGAATTGAGCTGCATAATCTAGGTGAGGCCTTACTAATGATGTATAAAGCTGCAGTATGACCTCTGGACTTCTGTTGCTTACACTTCTTGATATAAATCCCAGTAATCTATTTGCCTTATTACGTACGCTTAGGCATTGCTGTCTTGGTTTAAGGTTGCTGCTTACCATAACCCCCAAGTCCTTTTCGCAATCTGTATGGTTAAGTTCTACATTATTTAACTTATAAGTGGGGGGGTTGAAGAGCGTTGGATGAGTTTTAAAAATGCAGTATTAGAATGTGGGGCAGAAGTTTGTGGTTATAGGAGGATGGGTGCAGGAGGAAAGAGGAGTGATTGGTGGAATGATGAATTAAAGGGTGTGAAAAAAAGGGGAAAAGTTGCTTATGAGAGTTTTTAAAAAGCGAAGTGTGTAGGAAGAGCAGGTATTGGAGAGAAAAAGAAAAAGGTAAAGAGAGTGGTGAGGGTGAAAAAGGAGAGCAGTGTGAGTGGGAGGGCCTGTCTAGAAATTTTATGAAAAGAAAAAAAATTTGGGGTGAGTTAAACATGTTAAGAAAACCCAGGGAAGGTTAATTTTTTCACCTAAAAAAAAGAGTAGGGGAGTTTGTAGATGGGGAAAAGGGAAAGGGATTAAATGAGGCGGAATATTTTTAGGAACTTTTAAATGTTGAGGAAGAAAGGGAGGCGGTAATTTCATGGCCGGGGGGGGTAACCATCTTTTAGGAGTGAAGAAGAGAAATTAAGTGTGGGAGAGGTACGTGAGGCATTCGTAGAATGAAAGGGGGGAAAAAGGGTGGGAAATGATGGGATCAGCAGAATGTTAAAAAAAGGTGGGGGTTAGTGTTTGAGTGGTTGGTACTTTTGTTTAATAAATGTATGAAAAAGGTGAAGGTACCTAGGGAGCATGTAAAATTCATTTATATAAAGGGAAGGGAGACAAAAGAGATTGTAAAAATTAGAGAGGAATAAGTTTACTGAGTATACCAGGAAAAGTGTACGGTAGGGTTATTATTGAAAGAATTAGAGGTAAGACAGAATGTAGGATTGCGGATGAGCAAGGAGGTTTTAGAGTGGGTAGGGGATGTGTAGATCAAGTGTTTATATAGAAGCATATATGTGAACAGTGTTTAGATAAGGTAGGGAAGTTTTTATTGCATTTATGGATTCAGAAATTGCATATGATAGTGGATAGGGGAGCAATGTGGCAGATGGTGCAAGTATATGGAATAGGTGGTAAGTTACTAAATGCTGTAAAGAGTTTTTATGAGAATAGTGAGGCTCAGGTTAGGGTGTGTAGAAGAGAGGGAGACTACTTCCCGGTAAAAGTAGGTCTTAGACAGGGATGTGTAATGTCACCATGGTTGTTTAATATATTTATAGATGGGGTTGTAAAAGAAGTAAATGTTTAGGGTGGAAATAAATGGTATAAAATACCGACACAATGGCAATATAAACACAAATTGCAGTATATGTGATCCTTTATTGACTACGTTTCGCCCACACAGTGGGCTTTTTCAAGTCACAAACAGACTACCTGGGGTGGAAGGAACGCGAGTATTTATATCCGGCTGAGGTCGGGTGAAGAATGCTGCATCTGTTGATGTACCAAAGTTGGGTTGTAGAGTCTAAAAACTTGGGTAGCTTGGAAAGGGACTGGACAAGTTTGTGAGCAGCCCTTCTACAGTGTTCTTATGTGGGATAGCGATGAAGAAGTTTCTTGGCAAGTGTTAGCTATGTTATAGAAGCCACTATTCTGGTTGAAGTTGTCGGATATAAAAATAAGTGATGATTCCAGGATTCTTCGGTATTGAGTGTTGTCTTCTGTGGCGTTTAAGTCTTGAGTTTCTGTAGTTTATCAAGTGGTTGTGTGAATTACGGTGTTGTACGCAGGCATTCCTTGTGTCGTCAGACTGCTTGCGTATTGGTGTTTCTGAAATACGTGTTTGGAGGTCCTTGATGTTTCGCCCACGTATAACTTTTTGCAGTCATTACAAGGATTATGTAACCCCTGCAGAGGATGGAGGCTGTCCTGCCTACTACTGGTGATGTCCTTGATGATCGTGGTTGTGGAGGTAGATATTGGAATGATGTTTTGGAAAAGATGTTGGAAACATGTTTGGCAATGGATTTGGTGGGAAGGATATGTATCTCTTCTCGGCAGTGTCTTCTCTGGGTGTGTTGAAGATGTTTAGTGCTCGCCGTCTGCAGTCTCTGATGAAGTGACGAGGATAGTGGTTTTTGGGAAAAATCCCTGTTCAATTATAGTGCATTCTTCCTCAAGGAACTCGTTGCTGCAGATTCTGAGTGCACGCAGGAAGAAGCCTATAATTACACCACGTTGGTTTTGGTGTCGTGGTGAGAGTAGAAGTGGAAAAGATCGTTTTGGTTGGTGGTTTTCGATAGACTTTAAAACGAAGTTCGTGGTCAGCTTTGCAGAGTAGAAATCAAGGAAAGGAAAGAGTGTTGTCGACCTCTTTTCAATTTGTGAACTGGATTGAAGGCTCGCCCTGGTTGAGCTTGTCTTGGAGGCTTAAAACGTTGAAGCGTTTAGGAGTTATGAGGGAATGTCGTCAACATAACGGAGCCAGGTGACAGACGAAGGAAAATAATGGTGGAGGAAACGTTCGGCTTCTAGATGTTCCATGTATAGGTTCGCTAGGACTGCACTGAGTGGCGAAACCCATGGGTAGTCCAAAAGTCTGCTGAAAGAGGTGATTTTCAAAAGAGAAACAACGTAAAGCCAACAATAGTTCAACCAGGTCGTTTAAAGTCGCTGGCTGGAATGGGAGATCAAGTGAATCGTCAATTTTCTTGCGCAAGAGATCGATGGCTTCTGCACACCATGCCCAGCAACCCCAGACCTGCCAGAATGTACGGCCTGCCAAAGACTCACAAGCCTGGTATCCCACTGAGGCCCATATCCGGGAATAGGCGGGTGCTCCCCACAAGCTCTCAGGAATTCTCGCCAAACACCTCTCGAAACTCTTGGGCACTATCAGTCCAGCACATCTCAAACACTCAGGTGATCTTCTCAATGCATTTGCAACATCAAAAATCAGGAAACAAGAAACTTTCCCGCTTGACGTGACTTCCCTATTCACTAAAGTACCTACTAAAAAAAGCCATCGATTCTTGCGCAAGAAAATTGACGATTCACTTGATTCTTCCCATTCCAGCCAGCGACTTCATCGACCTGGTTGAACTATGTGTTGGCTTTACGTGTTTCTCTTTTGAAAAACACCTCTTTCAGCAGGGTTTTGGACTACCATGGGTTCGCCACTCAGTGCAGTCCTAGCGAAACCTTAATGGAACATTTTAGAAGCCGAACGTTTCTCCACCATTATTCCTTCGTCTGTCACCTGGCTCCGTTATGTTGACGACATTCTCCTCATAACTCCTAAACGCTTCAACGTTCAAGCTCTCCATGACAAGCTCAACCAGGTCGAGCCTTCAATCCAGGTTTACACTTGAAGAAGAGGTCGACAACACTCTTCCTTTCCTTGATGTTTACTCTGCAAAGCTGACCACGAACTTCGTTTTAAAGTCTATCGAAAAACCCACCAACCAAAAACGATCTTCTCCACTTCTACTCTCACCACGACACCAAAACCAAACGTGGTGTAATTATAGGCTTCTTCCTGCGTGCACTCAGAATCTGCAGCAACGAGTTCCTTGAGGGAAAAATGCACTTATAATTGAACAGGTATTTTCCAAACTCCACTATCCTCGTCAAATTCATCAGAGACTGCAGACGGCGAGCACTAAAAAATCTTCAACACACCCAGAGAAGACACTGCCCAGAAGAGATTCATAGGTCCTTCCCACCAACTCCATTGCCCAAAAATGTTTCCAACATCTTTGCCAAAAATCATTCCAAGGGATCTACCTCCACAACCACGACCATCAAGGACATCACCAGTAGTAGGCGGACAAGCCTCCATCCTCTGCAGGGGTATACATAATCCCTTGTAATGACTGCAACAAGTTATACGTGGGCGAAACATCAAGGGACCTCCAAACACGTTTTTTCAGAACACCAATACGCAAGCAGGTCTGACGACACAAGGAATGCCTGCGGTACAAACACCGTAATTCACCACAACCACTTGATAAACTACAGAAATCAAGACTTATCGCACAGAGACAACACTCATACCGAAGAATCCTGGAATCATCACTTATTTCTATATCCGACAACTTCAACCAGAATAGTGGCTTCTATAACATAGCTGAACCACTTGCAAGAAACTTCTTCATCGCTATCCCACATAAGAACACTGTAGAAGGTCTGCTCACAAACTTGTCCCGTTCCTTTCCAAGCTACCCCAAATTTTTAGACTCTACAACCCAACTCGGTACATCATCAGATGCAGCATTCTTCACTGACCTCAGCCGGACTATAAATACTCGCGTTCCTTCCCCCCCAGGTAGTTCTGTTTGTGACTTGAAAAAGCCCACTGTGTGGGCGAAACGTAGTCAATAAAGGATCACATTATACTGCATTTGTGTTTATATTGCCATAAATGCTAGGGTGTTGGAGAGAGTGGTGGGATTAAATTATGGGGAATCAAATACAAAATGTGAATTGACACAGTTACTTTTTGCTGATGATACTGTGCTTATGGGAGATTCTAAAAAAACATTTCAAAAAGGTTTTGTGGATGAGTTTGGGAGTGTGTGTAAAGGTAGGAAAGTTGAAAGTGAACATTGGAAAATGAGTAAGGTTGTTTAGGGTTCATATGATTTAGATAAAGAAAAATTGGATAAACATATTGGGGAGGAGGGGGTAGGGAAAAAGTGAATGTTTTCAGATACTTGGGAGTTGACGTGTCGGCGGATGGATTTATGAAGGATGAGGTTAAACAAGAATCGATGAGGGAAAAAAGGGAGTGGTGCGTTGAGGAATATGTTGAGTCAAAAAAACCCTTATCTATGGGGGCAAAAGAAGGGAATGTA
>NC_069423.1:44632479-44637479 GCF_026875155.1 Cherax quadricarinatus | reverse complement strand
CATTGCTGCGAGTCCTGTCTAGGCTAGATATTTTCAGCACACTATTTCATCCCCTTTATTTATTCCTGTCTTCCACTTATAAACCTCAATCATATCCCCCTAATTCTACGTCTTTCTAGAGAGTGCAGTTTCAGGGCCCTTAGTCTATCTCATAGGGAAGGTTTCTGATACATATTTATATTATATATATGTGTGTATATATATATATATATTATATATTATATATATATATATATATATATATATATATATATATATATATATGTATGTATATATATATATATTTATATATATATATTATTTTTATATATATATATATATATATATATATATATATATATATATATATATATATATATATTATATATTTTTATATATCTATTATATGGGCTATAATTTTTTTGCTGTTTTCGAAATAAAACATCTCGTGTGTCATAAATCAATGAACTTTTGTTTACAAACAACGATAAAGTCCCTAATTCTTCCCAGTTCTCAAAAAAGGTAGCCCCTAAATAAAAACTATGAGTCACCATTTATTTGCGTTACTACTCATAAGTAGCAACTCAGGAAAGTACTAATTGGCAACTCAAATTAATGAAAAATATTAATCACAATGTATTTACTTTAGTAATCATAAGTAGCAACTCAGAAAATTACTAACTGTCAACTCTATACAATGGCGTCTGTTATTATTTTCTCATTGTATTTGACAGTGGAGTGTATCAGTGAGCACCGCTTGTCTGACAATATATTTACAGGTATAGCCTAACAATGTGGGTTTTATTGTCAATATTTGACATTGTCACTGAGTATCAGGTATTAGTACTTAAAAATGAAAGAACCGAAGTAAAACTGGATGCACTGTACTTGAAAAATATCAAGACTGAAACTATTGCTGAAGGAATGGCAAAAATTATTGATAAATACAACTTATGGAATGTAGTAAAGATGATCATTACTGATACAACAAACGTTAACACAGGGAAAATAAGTGGAGCTGCAATGAATGTTCTCAGAGAAGGGAATTAGCAAACCACAAATTATCAGTTGTCAGCTACACGTTCTGGACAGGATTCTCCGTTTGGTAATGGATGAAAATCTTGGTGTTAAAACCAGTTCTCAAAAACATCGAGTATCCATTTGTATCCCAACTGGTGAAGAATTATGAGAAACTAAAGACACAGTTTGTTAATGGAACTGAAGATATCATCTATAAATCAGGATGGTGAGATGATATCATGTTTTTGTACTATGTAACACGAGTGTTCAGATTCTTTGAAGAAAAAGAACACTTTCCATGATTAAGTTTCAGAAAACTCCAGACATCAACAATGCCAGGTGGAATTCAAGAGTCATTCTAGCTATTCTTGCGTTCATTCTTATTCCTACAAGATGGAAGAATTTTGAGAAGATAAGCAGATCAATTTCATACACCTGGACAGATTATTGGTTGACTGATCAGATGTACCATGAAAATGACCTCAAAAATTTGTCAGTAATATTGAAACCTTACAAAACAAGCACTGAACTCATTGAAAAATCACTGGAAGCAGGAGCCATCTGCACTCAATATACAAAGAAGTAATCAGTGTGCTGAACGTGCAAAGTTATGCAGGAACTGTATACTGCCTGCAGAAACAAAAACAAAGTGCAACGTCGGTTTATTCTAAGCAATATGTTGTAATATATTTACAAACATGATAACAACGATGCTGTAAGGTGCTTTATTTGTTATTAATATTACATGCAATATGCATTCAAGTTACTTGTTTTCGTTACTCGTTTTTTTTCATTTAGGGGCGACATTTTCTAAGATATTCAAATGAAAGTTTATTTCTTTGCTTTTACGCATAAGTTCATCTGATTAACGTACAGGAATATTACGTTGAAAAAAAGGTATCACCCTAAGATATATATACATATATATATATATATATTATATATATAATATATATATATATATATATATATATATATATATATATATATAATATATATATATATATATATATATAATATATATATATATATATATATTATATATATATATATATATATATATATATATTATATAAACAAGTCGGCCGTCTGCCACCGAGGCAGGGTGACCCAAAAGGAAATAAAATCTCCAAAAAGAAAATACTTTTATCATTCAACACTTTCACCTCACTCACACATAATCACTGTTTTTGGAGAGGTGCTCAGAACACAACAGTTTAGAAGCATATACACAACATATCGCTCCAAAATGCTAATATCCCGAACCCCTCCTTTAAAGTGCAGACATTGTACTTCCCATTTCCAGGACTCAAGTCCGGCTATATAAAAATAACCGGTTTCCCTGAATCCCTTCAGTAAATATTACCCTGCTCACACTCCAACAGATCGTCAGGTCCAAAATATCATTCGTCTCCATTCACTACTATCGAACACGCTCATGCACGCCTGCTGGAAGTCTAAGCCCCTCGCCCACAAACCCTCCCTTACCCCTTCCAACCTTTTCGAGGACGGCCCCTACCCCCCTTCCTTCCCCTACAGATTTAAACGCTCTCCATGTCATTCTGCTTTCATCCATTCTCTCTAAATGACCAAACCACCTCAACAAACCCTCTTCAGCCCTCTGACTAATACTTTTATAAACTCCACACCTTCTACTAATTTCCACACTCCGAATTTTCTGCATAATATTTACACCACACATTGCCCTTAGACAGGACATCTCCACTGCCTCCAACCGTCTCCTCGCTGCAGCATTTACAACCCAAGCTTCACACCCATATAAGAGTGTTGGTACTACTATACTTTCATACATTCCCTTCTTTGCCTCCAGAGATAACGTTTTTTGTCTCCACATATACCTGAACGCACCACTCACCTTTTTTCCTTCATCAATTCTATGATTAACCTCATCCTTCATAAATCCATCCGCCGACACGTCAACTCCCAAGTATCTGAAAACATTCACTTCTTCCATACTCCTCCCCAATTTGATATCCAATTTTTCTTATCTAAATCATTTGATAGCCTCATCACCTTACTCTTTTCAATATGCACTTTCAATTTTCTACCTTTATACACACACACAAACTCATCCACTAACCTTTGCAATTTTTTTTAGAATCTCCCATAAGCACAGTATCATCAGTAAAAAGTAACTGTGTCAATTCCCATTTTTATTTAATTCCCCATAATTTAATGCCACCCCTCTCCCTAACACCCTAGCATTTACTTCTTTTACAACCCCATCTATAAATATATTAAACAGCCATGGTGACATTACACATCCCTGTCTAAGACCTACTTTTATATATATATATATATATATTATATATATATATATATATATTTTATATATATATATATATATATATATATATATATATATATATATATATATAAATATATTATATATATAATATATATATATATATATATAATATATATATATATATATATATATATATATATATATTATATATATATATATATATATAATTATATATATATATATATATATATATATATATATTATATATACAATATATATATATATATATATATTTATATAAATATATTATATATAGTATATATATATTCATGGAACCAAGGTCTTGACGTCCTAAATTACGAATCCATAACACTAAAATTTACCCCTGTCAAAATTGTCTAACAGGATTACGGAGACCACTAGTGGGATCCTTAAAGCTCTATCTACTTCACTCTCTACAGTTTTCTTTTATTCTCCCTCGCGCTGTCTCTTTCTATATTTTCAGATCTACTTGTGCTACTCTACCTACATGTACTCCTCAACAAACCCAGTTCCTGTTCTTGGAAGAACCTGCTCCCGAGTCCGATAGATTCTCTTATGTCTGTCTTCCATCTCTGTCTCATCATTCTCACATTTTTTTTTTCTCTCTCTTCTCTGCCTTTCCATCCTCCTTCGCAGTAATGGACTACCCAGTAAATATAGTTAAGCTCTATCTGTGTTCTGGGAGCACGAGAGAGAGAGAGAGAGAGAGAGAGAGAGACCAATTGCTCATTCCTTTCCCCAAAGACATGTTTGCAATATGCAAATTTCCCTCCGCTCAAATTCTCACTCCACCCAAACATACACACACACACACACACACACACACACACACACACACACACTCACACACACACACACACACACACACATGTAAGGATAACTTTTAGGAACGTCAACAAGCAGTCTTTCATGACTTTATACACGTCATATGCAGTATGGAACCCGCATCTAATAAAGCATGTAAGGAAACTGGAAAAAGTTTAAGGTTTGCAACTAAACTAATTCCAGAGGAATTGGGTATGAACTATAAAAAGAGGCTAAAGGAGATAAACCTAATGACACTAGAGGACAATACTAGAGGTGACATGATCACGACGTAGATAGAATTATGACAAATTGATAGGGTGGACTGGGAGTCAGTGAGGCGGGTCTCAGGTACACGAGGTCACTGCTGGAAGTTAAAATCACTGAGACGACACAGGGATGCTAAGAAAAAATTCTTTAGCCTTAGAGTGATCCTTGAGTTTGAGGATGAATGGCTGGTAAAAGCATCCCTTAAATAGGTATCGTGCCACCATGAAATCAAAAAAAAAAAAAATTAGATAATAGGACCGTCAGTCCTCTCATACTATTCATCCCAGCTGGCAATGCTCGACAAAAGTTTAAATTTTAGAGAATGTTTTTAAAGCCAAGTACTTGCCCCAGATCCTAACTAACAAGCCCTGGAGAGTGAGTCCACCATAAAGACGTTTTCTTCTCCAGAGACGTGCTTCACAGAGATGTTATAATGTTGGAGTCTTAAGGCCCAGCGCATGAGTGTTTCCGTTTCTCACAGAGCTCAGGTCAGCGGGTTGTGGCCGCTGTGTGCCTGAACCACATGCGGAGAAGATGACACGTATACGTCGAAGTGCTCCAGTGCTAGGACCAGAGCTAGGGCTTCTTTCTCTAATGTGGAATAAGCCATATTGCT
>NC_069423.1:44507479-44627479 GCF_026875155.1 Cherax quadricarinatus | reverse complement strand
TTAAACGTTTCGCCACACAGTGGCTTCATCAGTCCAATACAAAGAGGAAGGCGTAAGGAGAGGAGGAGAAAGAGGTAATCAGTCCCTCAACCTGGAGTCGATGTGTTCAGTCCATCCATCGACTGAACACATCGACTCCAGGTTGAGGGACTGATTACCTCATTCTCCTCCTCTCCTTACGCCTTCCTCTTTGTATTGGACTGATGAAGCCACTGTGTGGCGAAACGTTTAAAGATTCCCATATGCTGCATAAGTGTCTCAATCTTCAAAACTGAGGTAACCTAGGTATTTTATCGAGAAGACACTAACGTCAACAAGAACGACTTTCTACAGGACTGAACCTAAGGAAGTGATTGCAAGGAAAAATGTACTAGTTTTACCATACAATGAGAACCTGGTATGCCTGCATGAGGCATTAAAACAGTCAATATAAACTTTACTTTTAAAAACATTGGAACTGTGAAACAAAGGCTGATTAAAAACACACCCTCCAACAAAGTTGTGGAATTTACAAGGTCCCTTGAACTTAGTGTTTTTTCTCATATATTGGTCAAACAGGTAAACTTCTGGAAACCAGAATAGCCCAACATAAATACTCCGTCAGGACAGGGCAGGAGTCAAACGCCATCTTTAACCACGTTAGTTCCTGTAATCACCCACTGGGATGGGCTGCTGCCCAAATTATTGTACCCAACAGTTCTGCCATAGAAAGAAACATAAATGAATCTTCTCTCTTGCAATGTGACAGGAATACTGTATATAACTCAAATTATGGATTATACAAGCTCGATAGCTATTTAGTAGAATCTATTATACACAATCTTAAACAACAATGCTATAAAAAATCACAGCATTGCTCATTATGCCAGGGTTTTTTATGATGGATTGGTGACGCTCCACCCCCTGTGGCTTGTCTTGCATATACACACACATATATGAATATATATTTATGCACACACACACACACACACACACACACACACAAGTGCTGGATGAGGTACATATAACCAAGGAGGAGGTGAAGAAGCTGCTATGCGAACTTGACACCTCAAAGGCGGTGGGACCAGACAACATCTCTCCATGGGTCCTTAAAGAGGGAGCAGAGATATTGTGTGAGCCATTAACAAAGATCTTCAACACATCATTTGAAACTAGGCAACTCCCTGAGGTATGGAAAATGGCAAATGTAGTCCCAATTTTTAAAAAGGGAGACAGACATGAGGCACTAAACTACAGACCTGTATCACTAACGTGTATAGTATGCAAGGTCATGGAGAAGATCATCAGGAGGAGAGTGGTGGGGCACCTGGAAAGAAACAAGTGTATAATTGACAACCAGCACGGTTTCAGGGAAGGAAAATCCTGTGCCACAAACCTACTAGAGTTTTATGACAAGGTGACAGAAGTAAGACAAGAGAGAGAGGGGTGAATCGACTGCATATTTTTGGACTTCAAGAAGGCCTTCGACACAGTTCCTCACAAGAGGTTACTGCAAAAGCTAGAGGATCAGGCACACATAACAGGAAAAGCACTGCAATGGATCAAAGAATATCTGACAGGGAGGCAACAACGAGTCATGGTACGCGACGAGGTGTCAGAGTGGGCGCCTGTGACAAGCGGGGTTCCACAGGGGTCAGTCCTAGGACCTGTGCTGTTCTTGGTATATGTGAACGACATAACGGAAGGGATAGACTCAGAAGTGTTCTTGTTTGCAGATGATGCGAAGTTAATGAGAAGAATCGAATCGGATGAGGATCAGGCAGGACTACAAAGAGACCTGGACAGGCTACAAACCTGGTCCAGCAACTGGCTCCTTGAATTTAACCCTGCCAAATGCAAAGTCATGAAGATTGGGGAAGGTCAAAGAAGACCGCAGACACAATATAGTTTAGATGGCCAAAGACTGCAAACCTCACTCAAGGAAAAAGATCTGGGGGTGAGTATAACACCGAGCATATCTCCTGAGGCGCACATCAATCACATAACTGCTGCAGCATACGGGCGCCTGGCAAACCTACGGATAGCGTTCCGATACCTCAGTAAGGATTCGTTTAAGACTCTGTATACCATTTACGTCAGGCCCATACTGGAGTATGCAGCACCAGTTTGGAATCCACACCTAGTTAAGCACGACAAGAAATTAGAGAAAGTGCAAAGGTTTGCAACAAGACTAGTCCCAGAGCTACGGGGATTGTCCTACGAAGAAAGGTTGAGGGAAATTGGCCTGACGACACTGGAGGACAGGAGGGTCAGGGGAGACATGATAACGACATATAAAATACTGCGCGGAATAAACAAGGTGGACAAAGACGGGATGTTCCAGAGAAGGGACACAGACACAAGAGGTCACAATTGGAAGTTGAAGACTCAGATGAATCAAAGGGATGTTAGGAAGTATTTCTTCAGTCATAGAGTAGTCAAGCCGTGGAATAGCCTAGAAAGTGACGTAGTGGAGGCGGGAACCAAACATAGTTTTAAGGCGAGGTATGATAGAGGACCTAGTAGCAATCAGCGAAGAGGCGGGGCCAGGAGCTGTGACTCGACCCCTGCAACCACAAATAGGTGAGTACACCACACACACACACACACCACACACACACACACACACACACACACACACATACACACACACACACACACACATGCACACAAAACACACACACACACACACACACACACACACACACACACACACACACACACACATACACACATACACACACACACACACACACACACACACACACACACACACACACACACACACACACACACACACACACACACACATACACATAGCCTAGAAAGTGAAGTAGTGGAGGCGGGAACCATAAATAGTTTTAAGGCGAGGTATGATAAAGCTCATGGAGCAGGGAGAGAGAGGACCTAGTAGCAATCAGTGAAGAGGCGGGGCCAGGAGCTATGACTCGACCCCTGCAACCACAAATAGGTGAGTACAAATAGGCGAGTACACAACACACACACACACCCCACACACACACACACACACAGCGGTGTAAACTATTCACCCCCAACCTACTCACCCACTAGACATCCTCCCATGCTCCATCACTTTGTCCCCCATCTAACCTTTCCTCCCCCCTCATAACTCCTCCACACACACGAACACACACATACACACAAACACCTCCATAGAGTGAACTTTGTGTCTCTCATCCTCACCTTCCATCCATCGTCCTCTCACCCCCTCTCCCTCCCTTCCCCCTCCCTCTCTCATTCTTTCTCTCTCCCTCTCCATCCTCATCGGCCCTCCATCTTCCCTCTCTACCCTCTATCTCTCTCATCCTCATCTTCCATCCACATTCTCACCAGTCTTTCTCCCCTCTCTCTCCCCCTAGCCTCTCCCACACTCCCTTTCTCCTCCCTTGTAACCCCTAAAACTCTCCTTGATGCTGCCCCCCCCTTGGACCTCATATTCTTCTCTCCCCTGCCCTACCTCCTACACCTCCCCATACCTGCAACACCCATCTCACAGAAACTTTGTTCTGTGGTACAATGGGGCCAAAAATAAGGCCGAGAGCTGGAAAGGATGATTGGGAAGCAGAGCTCAAAAAAGCGAGGAAGACTGGAGAAGGAAGCTAGAAGAGCTTGGAAGGAGGATGGAGGAGATGGTAGCTGCAGAGAGAAGGTGGGAACAACATCCAAAGTAGCAAAAGACAAGATACAGCTCTTAGAAGAGGAACTGAGCAATCTGACACAGCCTAAAGAAAGAAATAACAGTACAAACATAACATCAGGAAGTTCTACATCAGACACAGACAAGGGGACTGGTGGAAGCAAGGAAGCTATATTGTATGCAAAGGGCTGGTCAGACCCACACAGGGCCAAGGCAATGACAAGGAGCACACTAGCAACGAATGAGAGGTGGGAAACATTGAAGGAGCTAGGATATATGCAGGAACTCTACCAGACTCCTGCAGGGGCCAGGAACAGCTGAGCAGGAAAGACAGATCATTGAGCAATGGAGCCTCAGCTAAGGAAGGGATTGAAGGAAGGAACACTCCAAGGGAATGAACTAAAACACCTCAGAGGATGCAATGGGAGACACAGTGGGAGGAAGAAAGGGAGAGATCAGTTTTTTCTATGGGCTCCAGGAAGACGACGGGGAAACCTACGAGGAAAGAAAACAGGAGGAGATAAAAGTGATTAAAGGTATCATAGCAGAGGGCGACATAACCCAGGTGGCAAATTTTTGGAGAATTGGGTGGTTCACAAGGAGAAGGAAGCGGCCTCTCAAATAATTTTCAAGGCAGAATCAACTCGAACCATGATGCTGCAGGAGAAAACATGGCTGAGAGACAAACTGGAATTCCAGAGTGTATACTTCGACCGAGACAGAATGCAAGAGGAAAGGAGGATACTGAAAGGGAGAGTGCAAAAACGAAAGGAGGATTGGGAGGAAGAGACAAAGAGAAGCAGAATAACCCAGACACAGTTAGAAGGGCAAACACCCCCTCCCCCAGAAACACCCACAGTAGGACTCCAACCATGACAACCCCAAGACCACTGAACAATCTAAGCCAACAATCACACACAGATCACTCTGTCCCCACCCCAACACCACAACCCCCCCCCTTACAGCAACCCCCTATGGGAACTCTACCCCCACTACTACCACCCATAGGCCCTCACCAAGGCTCCTGCTCTCCCAACCCCAATATCCTCCAAGGACCACAGTTTTGGAACAGAAGTTGAAGGTTTGGTACACAAATGCAGATGGAATAACAAACAAATATGAGGAGTGGCATGAAAGAATCAATGAGAAGTCCCCAGACATCATAGCAGTCACAGAAACGAAACTCACTGAGACAACAACAGATGCAATCTTCCCACCAGGATATCAGATCCTGAGGAAAGACATAAGGAGCAGAGGGGGAGAAGGGGTTGCACTGCTCGTAAAACACCGATGGAAATTTGAGGAAATGGGAGACATGGACGAAATTGGAGGAAGAGAATACGTAGTAGGTACACTTCAGTCTGGGGAGCACAAGGTAGTCATTGCATTGATGTATAATCCACCACAGAACTGCAGGAGGCCAAGAGAGGAATACGAAGAGAGTAACAGAGCAATGGTGGACCCACTGGCTGAGGTGGCAAGAACAGCTCACTCGAGCAAAGTTTCTGGTAATAGGCGATTTCAATCACAGGGAAATCGATTAGGAAAACCTAGAATCACACGGGGATTTCGAAACATGGAGAGCCAAGATGATGGATGTGGTACTGGAAAACCTCATGTATCAACATGTTAAGGATTCTACCAGAGAGAGAGGGGAGGATGAACCAGCAAGACTGGACCTTGTGTTCACACTGAGCAGTTCGGACACTGACGACATCACATATTAGAGACCCCTAGGAGCTAGTGACCACGTGGTTCTGTGATTTGAATACATAGTAGTTACAAGCAGACAGGGTAGCAGGAGATGAACGGGAAAAGCCAGACTATAAACGGGGGGACTACACAGGTTCGAGGAACTTCCTGCAAGAGGTTCAGTGGGACAGAGAACTGGTAGGAAAATCGGTAAATGAAATGATGGAAATCGTAACAACAAAATGTAAGGAGGCAGAGGAAAGGTTTGTTTCAAAGGGCAACAGAAATAATGGGAAGACCAGAACGAGCCCCTGGTTTACCCGACGGTGTAAGGAGACAAACACCTAGTGCAATAGAGCATGGAAAAAGTACAGAAGGCGACGAACACAGGAATATAAAGAGATTAGTCGAGGAGCCAGGAACGAATATGCACAGGCAAGGAGGGAGGCCCAGCAACAGTATGAAAATAACATAGCATCAAAAGTCAAGTCTAACCCTAAACTGTTGTACAGCCACATCAGGAGGGAGACAACAGTCAAAGACCAGGTGATCAGGCTGAGGAAAGAAGTAACGATCATGAGGTTTGTGAGGAGCTCAACATGAGATTTAAGGAAGTATTTACAGTAGAGGCAGAAATGGCTCCTAGAAGACAGCACAGAGGGAAACACCAACATGGAACATACCAACAGGTGCTGGATGACATACAAACAACGGAAGAGGAGGTGCAGAAGCTAAGTGACCTCGATACTTCAAACGGGAGGGGTCTGCACATCTCCCCGTGGGTCCTTAGAGAAGGAGGAGAGATGCTGTGCGTGCTACTAACCACAATCTTCAATACATCCCTTGAAACTGGGCAACTACCTGAGGCATGGAAGACGGCAAATGTAGTCCCCATTTTTAAGACAGAAACGAGGCACTAAACTACAGACCAGTGTCTCTGACGTATATAGTATGCAAAGTCATGGAAAATATTATCAGGAGGAGATTGGTGGAGCACCTGGAACGAAACACGATTATAAACAACCAGCACGGATTGATGGAAGGCAAGTCCTGTGTCATAGGATAAGATAAGATTTCGTTCGGATTTTTAACTCCGGAGGGTTAGCCACCCAGGATAACCCAAGAAAGTCAGTGCGTCATCGAGGACTGTCTAACTTATTTCCATTGGGGTCCTCAATCTTGTCCCCCAGGATGCGACCCACACCAGTCGACTAACACCCAGGTACTATTTGCTGCTAGGTGAAGAGGACAATAGGTGTAAGGAAACGTGTCGAAATGTTTCCACCCGCCGGGAATCGAACCCGGGCCCTCCGTGTGTGAAGCGGGAGCTTCGGCCACCATGCCACCGGGCCACCTCAAGGTGGCAGAAGTAAGAAACGAGAGAGAAGGGTGGGTTGATTGCATTTTCCTGGACTGCAGAAAGGCCATCGACACAGTTCCTCACAGGAGATTAGTGCAGAAGCTGGAGGAACAGGCACGTTATAACAGGAAGGGCACTACAATGGATCAAAGAATACCTGACAGGGAGGTAACAGCGGGTCATGGTACGTCATGAGGTATCACAGTGGGCTTCTGTGACGAGCGGGGTACCACAGGAGTCAGTTCTAGGGCCAGTGCTATTTTTGATACATGTGAATGACATAGCAGAAGGGGTGTACTCTGAAGTGTCCCTGTTCGCAGATGCTGTGAAAATAATGAGAAGGATTAAATCAGATGAGGATCTGCCATGATTACAAAGAGACCTGGATAGGCTGGACACATGGTCCAGCAACTGGCTTCTCGATTTCAACCCTGCCAAATGCAAAGTCATGAAGATTGGGGAAGGGCAAAGACCGCAAACAGAGTATAGGCTAGGTGGGCAAAGGCTGCAAACCTCACTCAAGGAGAAAGATCTTGGGGTGACCATAACACCGAGCATGTCTCCGGAGGCACACATCAACCAGATAACGACTGCAGCATATGGGCGCCTGGAAACCTGAGAATAGCGTTCTGATACCTTAGTAGGGAATCGTTCAAGTCACTGTACACTGTGTACTTCAGGCCCATACTGGAGTATGCAGCACCAGTTTGGAACCCACGCCTGGTCAAGCACTCAAGAAATTATAAAAAGTACAAAGGTTTGCAACAAGCTACTTTCGGAGCTCAGGGGAATGTCCTACGAAGAAAGGTTGAGGGAAATCGGATTGACGACACTGGAGGACAGGAGGATCAGGGGAGACATGATAACAACATACAAAATAATGAGTGGACAGAGACAGAATGTTCCAGAGAGGGAACATAGAAACAAGGGGTCACAATTGGAAGCTGAATACTCAGACGAGTCACAGGGATGTTAGGAAGTACTTCTTCAGTCACAGAGTCGTCAGGAATTGGAATAGCCTAGCAAGTGATGTAGTGAAGGCAGGAACCATACATTGCTTTAAGACGAGGTATGACAAAGCTCAGGAAGCAAAGAGAGAGAGAGAGAGAGGACCTATTAGCGATCAGTGAAGAGGCGGGGCCAGGAGTGAATACATTGACAGAAAACACAAACGTAAATACATTGGTGCAATATATCAAAGATTATGAATCTCCACCAGTTCCTCCGAAGCCGGACACGAGCCCAGTATGCAGCAAGCATTTCCCCTCGGGATGGCGACGCTGAGGCGCTGGAACATGAAAGTGGCTGATCTTGGGTCCCTGGTAGTGTCGATGTCGATGAGTCTGGAACCCAGTTCTTTAAAGAAACGTGTGGGTCTCTGATCCCACTGGGACAAATTGATACTGTTGGCTTATGTCCCTGTACTTACTAATCTTGTACTCCCTGTGATCAGCAGCTCCTCCCTGTTGCCCGACACTGTGGCGGATGTGTCAGCCAGCGTCGTCACACAGGTATAGTCCCATGCTAAGAGCTTGCCACTCTTCCAAGGATAAATAGTGATCACTCGGAGCCGCTGAGGGCTTTACCAATGCAATTTAAATTGACACTGAAGGTGGAATTAGCCTGTGAATTGTGGATTTATTTTCCTGCTAGGTGGCAAAGGAAAAATTGGCAAGGAGTAGTGCAAGCTCGATCCTACGTCCTGCTGAACCCGTCTGTCTTTTTCAACCCGAGAACTTGTGGAGACTATTCTCTAACTGGTGAAAATCTTGTGGGTCATTTAGAACACAGAGTGGCGGAGCCAGAATCCATTTATTGCAGTTCTCTTCACGTCGCAGAGTAGTCCAGATAAGTGAGGCTGTTGGTGCTCTCTCTGCAGGAGTGGAAGGTGGAGAGAGGAAGCTTACTGCTAGTCTTTCTTATAAATTACATATTTTTTTTAACATAACAGTAGGCGGTGAGAACTGTCAGTCTCGCAGTAGACAGCTTCCATACGGACCGTTGCGTCCCTTATTTTACAATTAACGATATGAATTCACGTGTATTGTGTGCATTCATATGTACTCCAGTGTATACAAATGCATTCTCATGTATTAAAATATTTTGGTATGTAGTTCCTTGTACCTCCACATACTCCTGTGTAGGTACATGTAATTCTGTGTACTCCCGGGTACGCCTATACACCCTTAGTATTTTCCATTTTGCTACCATGTACTTCCCTGAGCTCCCCAGTCAATTATCATATATATACATATGTACGTACCCTCTCCAGTACCACCATCATGCCCTGGCACACAGCAAAAATTACCAGAGCTGCAAGTGCAAATGTTGTACGTGTTCCCGCATAATTTAAGCCATTAAGATAAAAATAGATGAGAATTGAGACACTTGTGCAACTTATGGGAATCTTTATTGAAGGAAACGCTTCGCCATACAGTGGCTTCATCAGTCTTATACAAAGCAGGAAGGTATAAGGAGAGGAGCAGTATGAGGAAATCAGTCCCTCAACCTGGAGTCAATGTTTTCAGTCCATCAGTCATGTACACATGACTCCAGACTGAGGGATTGATTACCTCAAACTCCTCCTCTCTTTATACCTTCCTGCTTTCTATAAGACTGATGAAGTCACTGTGTGGCGAAACGTTTCTTCAATAAAGATTCCCATATGTTGCATAAGTGTCTCAATTCTTCAACTTGACGGCTTTCAAAACCATTCATCACACAAAATAGATGAGAACAAATACGAGAGGCATTTCTAATGGATTTCATCCTCACTTCCTAAAGTCAGTTCCTCAGCCCAGGTCAACCCGCAACCCCACCCAACCTCGTAACTTTATTCCTTCCTGGGCTAATATTTTCCAGTGGCATAAAAGTTATAGAATTTATGAGGCGAGAAATAAGTGCAGCTTTTCCTCGCTCTCTTTACCCACGAGATGAGACGAGCAAGAATCAATTTTCCAATAGTTAGGGTAATATTTTCGTCACCAAATGTAGAGGGAAGAGTCTGTGGAGCGAGCCAGGAGGATATATTTGTCGCAGCTCGGAGGACCTGCTGTTCTTGCAGATTGCTGTGAAGGAGAAGGACCTGCTGTTCTTATAGATTGCTGTGAAGGGGGGTTGTTCTTCCACACTTCTGTGAAGGGATGTTTTTCAAGACTGCTGTGATGGTGCTGTTCTTCAAGACTGCTGTGAGCGTGCTGTTCTTCAAGACTGCTGTGAGGGTGCTGTTCGTCAAGAGTGCTGTGAGGGTGCTGTTCTTCAAGACTGCTGTGATGGTGCTGTTCTTCAAGACTGCTGTGAGGGTGCTGTTCATCAAGACTGCTGTGATGGCGCTGTTCTTCAAGACTGCTGTGATGGTGCTGTTCTTCAAGACTGCTGTGATGGTGCTGTTCTTCAAGACTGCTGTGAGGGTGCTGTTCTTCAAGACTGCTGTGATGGTGCTGTTCTTCAAGACTGCTGTGAGGGTGCTGTTCATCAAGACTGCTGTGATGGTGCTGTTCTTCAAGACTGCTGTGATGATGCTGTTCTTCAAGACTGCTGTGAGGGCGCTGTTCTTCAAGACTGTTGTGAGGGTGCTGTTCTTCAAGGCTGCTGTGAGGGTGCTGTTCTTCAAGACTGCTGTGAGGGTGCAGTTCTTCAAGACTGCTGTAATGGTGCTGTTCAAGACTGTTGGGAGGGTGCTGTTCTTCAAGACTGCTGTGAGGGTGCTGTTCTTCAAGACTGCTGTGAGGGTGCTGTTCTTCAAGACTGCTGTGAGGGTGCTGTTCTTCAAGACTGCTGTGAGGGCGCTGTTCTTCAAGACTGCTGTGAGGACGCTGTTTTTCAATACTGCTGTGATGGTGCTGTTCTTCAAGACTGCTGTGAAGGTGCTGTTCTTCAAGACTGCTGTGAGGGTGCTGTTCTTCAAGACTGCTGTGAGGGCGCTGTTCTTCAAGACTGCTGCGAGGACACTGTTCTTCAACACTGCTGTGATGGTGCTGTTCTTCAAGACAGCTGTGAGGGTGCTGTTCTTCAAGACAGCTGTGAGGGTGCTGTTCAAGACTGTGTGAGGAGCTGTTCTTCAATACTGCTGTGATGGTGCTGTTCTTCAAGACTGCTGTGAGGGTGCTGTTCTTCAAGACTGCTGTGAGGGCGCTGTTCTTCAAGACTGCTGTGAGAGCGCTGCTCTTCAAGACTGCTGTGAGGGTGCTGTTCTTCAAGACTGCTGTGAGGGTGCTGTTCTTCAAGACTGCTGTGAGGTGCTGTTCTTCAAGACTGCTGTGAGGGTGCTGTTCTTCAAGACTGCTGTGAGGGTGCTGTTCTTCAAGACTGCTGTGAGGACGCTGTTCTTCAAGACTGCTGTGATGGTGCTGTTCTTCAAGACTGCTGTGAGGGTGCTGTTCTTCAAGACTGCTGTGAGGGTGCTGTTCTTCAAGACTGCTGTGATGGTGCTGTTCTTCAAGACTGCTGTGAGAGCGCTGCTCTTCAAGACTGCTGTGATGGTGCTGTTCTTCAAGACTGGTGTGAAGGCTCTGTTCTTCAACACTGCTGTGAGGGCGCTGTTTTTCAAGACTGCTATGAGGGCACTGTTCTTCAAGACTGCTGTGAGGGTGCTGTTCTTCAAGACTGCTATGAGGGCGCTGTTCTTCAAGACTGCTATAAAGGTGCTGTTCTTCAAGACTACTATAAAGGTGCTGTTCTTTAAGACTGCTATGAAGTTGCTGTTCTTCAAGACTGCTGTGGGGGCTCTGTTCTTCAAGACTGCTGTGGGGGCTCTGTTCTTCAAGACTGCTGTGAGGGCGCTGTTCTTTTCTCTATAAAGTGCCTTTAAGACCGTATGTGCGACTCAACTGTCTGTAGATCTCTTTTCTGTAGTAACCTTGGGCATTAAGAAATTTTAAGTAATTTTATTTTTTTTTACAATTTGTCCACTATCAGCATGCTGTAGATTTCGGTAGAGAGGCAAAGGTAATTTCGTGAAGAAATTACAATCACTTGTAAGACGATGAATGAGAGGAGCCAAGATCGAAGTGTATAAGTGGAAGATGGGTATTAACAAAGGGGATATAAATAATGTCTTGACGATATCCCTTTGAGAGAGAACCCGCAATAATGGATTCAAATTAGATAAGTTTAGATTTAGAGAGGATGTAGGAAAGTACTGGTTTGGAAATAGGGTAGTTAGTGAGAGGAACTGTCTGCCTAGTAGAGTTATCGAAGCTAAAACCTTGGGTTGTTTCAAATTTAGGTTGGATAAATACATGAGTAAGAGAGGTTGGATTTGAGTGGGACTTGCACAATAGATTTATCAGCGCTTATTCCCTGGGTGGCGTTGAAATGGGTTGGGCATGTGTTCTGTTAGTGGGTTGAATTTGCGAAAGGCCTGCCTAGTATGGACCAACGGGCCTCCTGCAGTCTTTCTCCTTTCTTATGTTCTATTAGCTAGTTGGCTTTATTTGTGCTCTGGTTGCGTGCTACCCACGTGATGTAGTGTTGACGGACCCCAGTTATAACGATGCTCTGGAGGTGGGGTTGAAGTATATGCGGTATATATACTCTTTATTTCGTGCACGTCACACAGAACTAAACATCCTCTAGGAGGGAAGAAATGTGGCTCAAAGCTTGGAGTCTTGGAGGCAGTTCCTCGCATGAGTCCCTCTGATTAACACATACTAGAGTTTTGTCCTCCACATGTGTGTATGAACTGTAATGACGAGAGCACTTTTTCTTGGTCTCTTTCTCTCTCACTCTCTTTTTTTTACACAAGGTTTGACAAGCTTATTAAGGATCCCTAGCTATTTACAAGTTAAGTATTCCTAACTTTATTGGCAAGATAAGAACTGTTACCTACATCAGCTCATTTGAAAGCATTTTTATTGTTATGAAACATACAAGTAGGGAACAGGATGAAGTAGGAGCCATCTGTGGTCCAGCATTTTCATTTGATCAACTGACTTTATCTCTTTGACATCATTATGCTGCATGAATGTGTTCCATACTCGAGTCATCCTGGGTATATATGATCTCAGATGGAGTGATGCTCTGGAGAAGGGTACAGCCAGAGTGAAGTGCTGCTTTCTGCCCGTCTTGTGGCATAAAAGCTTGTTTCACGCTGTCCTCGAAGTGGATCCAAGTGTGGTACTTTGACAATATTGGCCTTGTACATAACAGTAAGGCCACCCACATCCCTCCTGTGTTGAAGGCTCTGCTGAAATGACAGATCTATCCAGGATGGGTCCAGGCGAGAGATGAGACGTCTTGTTCTGTTCTCTACTCTGTTAAGCAGTCGCAGTTGAGAGGGGAGGGCAGGCAAATCAAGAAAGTGGAGCATACTCAAGGTGTGAGCGTACTTGTGCCTCGTACAGAATCTTGCAACCCCTACTGTTAAGCAGATGCGAGATACGGCGAAGTGCTGAAAGCTTCCTGGCTGCCTTGTTTGCAAGATTTACAACATGGTTCTTCATGGTTAGTTTGGAGTCAAATTTCACCCCAAGGATATTAACTTCTTCCCCAGGTGCCAACACCCTCCCATTCATCTTTACTACTGCACCAGCATTACCATCACGGTGCCTAGAGACCAACATCATTTGCGTTTTCTCAGGCGCAAATGTTACTTGCCATCTATTTCCCCAAGCTGATATAGCTCTTAGCTGGTGATTGATGTAGCTTAGAGCAGCTGGCATTTCTTCTCTTGGATAAGTGAATGTTAGTGTATAGTCATCTGTATATGCATGGGATTCTGGGATGAGATGAAGAAGGTCATTGAAGTAGACATTACATAACAATGGTCCCAGCACGCTTCCTTGTGGAACGCTTGCCCCAATAGGATGTCTTGCTGATTCCGTTCCATTGAGAGTTACCCTTAGAGATCTACCATGAAGGTAATCACTGAGAAGATATAGCGTAGAGCCTGCAATTCCCAGTGCTTGAAATTTTGCTATGAGGCCCTGGTGCCACACCCGGTCGAAAGCACCAGCAATGTCCAGTGCTACCACACAGCTGACTTTGGATTCATCCAGTGACTGGTACCACTTAGTGGAGAGGTTTAACAACAGATCAGCAGCAGAGTAACCTTTCCTGAAGCCATATTGACGGTCACAAAGTAGTGAGTGGTAGTCTCTCTCTCTCTCTCTTTCTCTCTTTCTGTTTTAAAAACTATGATATTGTATCTTCTATAGTAAATATTACTGGTGGTGAGGATATATGATAACTCAAAAATCAATCTCTGGCTCATGATTTTGTCCATAACTTTAATAAATGTCTTTTTTGAGTGTCTCCTTTCTGGTAATGTATCTCTATGACCAGGTACCACAGACTAGGTATTAGTGTCTGTGTTCGTAATACCACCTGCGAGGAAATAAGGGGCTGTTCTTTTAGACTGTTGTGAGGATGCTGTTCTTTTAGGCTGTTGTGAGGAGGATGTTCTTTTATGCTGCTCTGATGGAGCTGTAAGATGAAATTCTTTAACAGCCTCTGTGAGGAGGCTATATTGCTAGAAACGGTCAGTGGGGACTGTGTCTCTAGGTCAGCCTCAAATGGGGGATGTTCTTCTAGGGTTCCTGCTGTGGGGGGTATTCTTGCATGGTTCGTACTAGGAAGGTTACTATTCTAGGGCTTCTGCTACATGGCTATTCTTACAGGGCGTCTGCTAGTGGGGCTATTCATCTAAGGCTCCTACTAGGGAGATTATACTGCTGTGGCTCTTAGTTCAGAGATATTTCCGCACAGGAGGCTATTCTTCTATGACTTTTGCTAGAGGCTATTCGTCTGTCTTTTGCTAGGGGGCTATTTTCCTTTGTCTCTTACTAGGAGGCTAGTTGTGTCGCCTAAATGAGTATTAACTGTATATCCGCAGTTCATCCTGTAAGCAGCATCTTAAACCCACTAAAAGCAATGGTCATTGCAAACAGTTAATTCATCTTATCAATGCAAAATATGGATACATCCTCAAGATTTCTGACATCTTATTATTAGCAATGAAATATTTTGCCATATCCTATATGGTCTGTATGGAGGTGTCTCCGAAAGATTGAATATTTGGATACTCTAGAAAATAATGTTCCAGTGTATGGCCCTGTCTCTGTCCACACACCAGTTAATGGCGCTGCTTTTGTCTGCACACCAGTGTATGGCCCTGTCTCTGTCCACAAACTTTGCATTTTATGCCATTGCCATCTAATACAAACCGCACTGCCAACAATACGTATAGTTTAGCCATAATCTAGCAGTAACAACAGTACTGCAAGAGATACTTATAGCCTAGCCATAATCTAGCAGTAACAACAGTACTGCAAGAGAAACTTATAGCCTAGCCATAATCTAGCAGTAACAACAGTACTGCAAGAGATACTTATAGCCTAGCCATAATCTAGCAGTAACAACAGTACTGCAAGAGATACTAATAGCCTAGCCATAATCTAACAGTAACAACAGTACTGCAAGAGATACTTATAGCCTAGCCATAATCTAGCAGTAACAACAGTACTGCAAGAGATACTTATAGCCTAGCCATAATCTAGCAGTAACAACTACTGCAAGAGATACTTATAGCCTAGCCTTAGTCTAGCAGTAACAACAGTACTGCAAGAGATACTTATAACTTAAGCCTTACTCGAGCAATAGCATCTTGGAATCTACTGACCTAGTTACCTTCTCCAAAAATACTTTTAACTAGACACATTTTATTAAGACAGATAATGGTCTGAAGTTCTTATCAAGCTCCTTCGCTGGTTCCTTTCTGACAATGTTTTGTAAAATGTTTGAAAACCAAAATTATACTCAACATTCTCTTTCTCCATTGCTTGTTTAGCTAATTCATCAACTCTGTCATGCTCCTGGAGACTTACGTGAGAAGGAATCCACAAAAGCTTCTTAACTGTGATCCCTTTCTTAATAATTTGCGCATATCTGTGCCTAGCTCCATACACATGAATGCTGCAATCCGGTCTCAGGCTGCTTAGAGCAAATAATAAGGAAAGACAGTCAGTTACAATTACACTGTGAGAGGTCATAGTTTCCACAAGCTTGAGAGCAACAAGGATGGCAAACACTCCAGTATGTAAGGTGGAAACTCAGTTATTAACTCTAATACATCTCTTTATTATAGTACCAACCTGTCCTCTCACTGTCAGGGTTAAAGTAGCCATCTGTGCAGATGTGTGATAATATTCTTTGATCTAGGGGTCGTGTATGTGTTCCAGAGCTCTGATTTTAGTAACTAATCGAAGCTGAAGATCGAGCATGATTAGTTACATAGAAAGATAGGTGGGTATAGTGATATCGAAAGCTATTATATGCCAGGGTGGCGGAAAATGCTATTGTTTCCTATTATGAATCAGTTCATGTAGTTAAATATCTTCATGGATGTCCAATGAGTTATACGTTTTAGTAATTCTTTAGAGACAATATTAATTCGAGCACAAGGCTGCAGCTTCAGGCATGACATTGATTTGATGTACCAAGTGTTGCTGACAGAATATATCTAATTCTTTTCTCACATGAAGTATTTTGGTAGTTATATAACAGCCCAGAATAATTCTCAGGGCTTCATTTTCTATTTTTTCCAGTCTTTCAATGGTTGTACTGTGTTGCAGGACTAAACTGGTGCATGGTAATCTATCAACCATCATTTTTACAATTCCAACATTTACACTATATTTGGGATTATCCCCAAAAATAGTTCTGAGAGCTATCAGTCTATCCTTACATTGTTGGTTTATTTTATTCACAGATGTTAGTGTACATAGAACAGTAACACCCAAATATTCAGAGGACACGTAGAGGTCTTTTGTTTATCATCCCTTGCAACAGGAGCTGCTACTGCTGCTGTTGTTAGTCTGCTGATATTGGTGCTGGTGCTGTTTCTGCTGTTGTTAATATTGCTATTGCTGCTGCTGTTTCTGCTGCTCATACTACTGTTACTGCTATTGCTGCTGATGTATAGTAGATTTAAGATATAAAGACTTAAGTTAAAAATAAGCAGATTGAAGGTAGCTTTATAACCTATAAAATATAATTACGCGTCTTCCTTATGACAATTAGTCAGGCCATCACATAACAACCATGAATTACCTACACGGCTGCTACTACTACTAGTACCATTGGCATGGCCCAGCAGGCCTACTGCAGTGCAACTGTTCCTCTTTTACTAAACCCGGAGAGCAGAGGTGAAGGGAAGGGTGATGTAAACATTCAAACAGGTTGTGTAGAAGACAAAGATGAAATTCTAGGTGGAAAAGAGAGTGAGAATTCAAAACAATCTTCCAGAGATCAATCTGAAATTTCTCATCCAATCTTCCATCAAAGACGTCCACTGATTGATAGCATGATCAGTCAGGGTGTTGGTGCTACCTGGCAGAATCCAGCACAGGGTAAGCACCACAGCGCGAAAATTCAGCAGATTCCATCTACTAGAAACTAGATCATACATGTCGTTTCAATGATCTGTTATCTAGAACAGCAAACAAATATGTCTCTGTATTTTGTTCCTATTTTTCTAAGTAAAAAAAACAAAATACTGTTGCTCGTGGGAATTTAATTCAGCGCTTCATGCCGATTTTTCGAGGTCAAATTTCGCCTCTATTATATTTTTGTGACAGTAGCTTGCATATTATTGGATAAATTTGCATAATGATAATGCAGATCCACACAGAGGTGCCTAAGTCTTACTTATATTCACCCGCATTATATATATATATATATATATATATATATATATATATATATATATATATATATATATATATATATATATATATATATATATATATATATTATATATATATATATATATATATATATATATATATATATATATATGCAAAAGAACCACTCTGAAAGAATAGAGAAATTCCAAGCGCTTTCGTGACTACTCACATTATCAAGGAACTATGAAAGTAAAGTATCCAAGGAAGCTATATAAGGGGTCTGGCCAACACCTCACTATCAAATCCCACAACGGTTAAACACCTGACGCGCGGCGGCCCGACTGGACAGGTCCTTTGCACAACTCACCAACAAACTATTCTACCCAAGAAAATTTAAAAATTATTCGTCCAGTGTATTATTAAATTCTTCCCAAATTCTATTAATTATAAATGGATCTAATTTATATAAACCAAAGGAAATATTCATATTATTGTCAAAACTGCTTTTTATGAAACAAGATTCAATTATTCCTGTCGACCATGGACTTGCTTGATACTACTTTCTCAACTTTTTGAAAATCAATTGGATGGTTAAAATCTCTTACATGAATAAATAGAACATTGGAATCTTGTCCAGTTCTAATGCTATATTTATGTTGCTTTAATCTTAGTTCGAGATTTTTACCAGTTTGACCGTAATAAATTTTATCGCAAATTTTACAAGGAATCTTATAGACACATCCATCAGCATTTTGGGGGGAATTCTTTATCAAAAGTTTTTTTACTGTATCAAGATTTTTGAATACAACTTTAATATTAAAAGTCTTAAGAAGAGAAGGCATATCAACCAAGTTTTCATGGTAAGGGAGAACCAACATGTTTTTAGTTGAATAAGGCTGGTTGCCTTAGATTAAAACAACATAAATATAGCATTAGAACTGGACAAGATTCCAATGCTCTATTTATTCATGTAAGAGATTTTAACCATCCAATTGATTTTCAACAATTGATTTTCAAAAAGTTGAGAAAGTAGTATCAAGCAAGTCCATGGTCGACAGGAATATAATTGAATCTTGTTTCATAAAAAGCAGTTTTGACAATAATATGAATATTTCCTTTGGTTTATATAAATTAGATCCATTTATAATTAATAGAATTTGGGAAGAATTTAATAATACACTGGACAAATAATAATTTTTAAATTTTCTTGGGTAGAATAGTTTGTTGGTGAGTTGTGCAAAGGACCTGTCCAGTCGGGCCGGAGCGCGTCAGGTGTTTAACCGTTGTGGGATCTGATAGTGAGGTGTTGGCCAGACCCCTTATATAGCTTCCTTGGATGCTTTACTTTCATAGTTCCTTGATAATGTGAGTATTCATGAAAGCGCTTGGAATTTCTCTATTCTTTCAGAGTGGTTGTTTTGCATATTCTGAAATCACCTGTTTACTGTGATCTTATTGCATATATATATATATATATATATTATATATATATAATATATATATATATATATATATATATATATATATTATATATATATATATATAAATATATATATATATATATATATATATATATATATATATATATATATATATATATATATATATATATATATATATATAATCTCAATGAAATCCGGTATTGCTGCCGCAGTTTGGTAAATGATATATATGTATATATATATAAATGTATATATATATATATATACTGATCTCTGGCTGAAGGAGACTCGAACCTACGAACCTTAGAACAAGGTACGCAGTGCTATACCAATCTACCCACACTGGACAATACCTTGGCGTGTAGCATGTGCTACACGTTGATCCAAGGCAGCCAGCTTTCAGGGAGAAGGCTTACAGCTTTTCATCTCATCCCCTGCATGCTTCAGCCTTACTAGAGATTTTAACAATGCAAGGAATTCGCGAGAGCATGCGAAATATACACAAACACCGATCTCTGGCTGAAGGAGACTCGAACGTACGAACCTTGGAACAAGGTACGCAGTGCTTTACCAATCTACCCACACTGGATAATACATTGTATATTTCGCCTGCTCTTGCGAATTCCTTGCATTGTTAAATACTCTCGTAAGGCTGATGCATGCAGGGGATGAGATGAAAAGCTGTAAGCCTTCTCCCTGAAAGCTGGCTGCCTTGGATCAACGTGTAGCGCAAGCTGGACTCCAAGGTATTCTCCATTGTGGGTAGATTGGTATAGTACTGCGTACCTTGTTCTAAGGTTCGTAGGTTCGAGTCTCCTTCAGCCAGAGATCAGTGTTTGTGTCTATTTCGTCTGCTCTTGTGAATTCCTTGTATATATATATATATATATATATATATATATATATATATTATATATATATATATATATATATATATATATATATATATATATATATATATATTCGCAGATAAACATAGAAGTACAGAAATTCTGAGACAGCTCCCAATGTGAGGAAGTGACCTGAGGTCTGACGCCTTATCCACTACACCAATACTATGGTATGGCAAGTAATGAATAAGGCATCAGACTCCTGGTTCCTTACTCCGGAGCAACTGTGTACCACTGTGTCACGCTGATACAGACACCACTGCAAGTCTGTATCAGCTGCACCAGCTGTGACACTGTGCCTTTCCCACAACTCCTGAGTTTTCATGGTACATTTATTCTGGCACTTCTGAGAGCCATGTAATCTGTAAATTCAAGCTGCATTACTGGGGAACGTTAATGGCCAAATGGAAAAATGGATGGGACTCGAACCGTGTCCCATCCTAGCAAGTACCAGACCCACCGCTGTACCACTTAACCACGATGAGTATGAATAGGAAGATTTTAGTTTATACAATCTCTGTGACTTGCGGGTCTTTGCGGCACTGAATATGATCTTACTCTCTCTCCCCACAGCACTAAAGTTTTTATGGTGCATCTGTTCTAATAACCCTCGAAGCCATATAGTCAATAAACCCAAAATAAGTCGTAACTAACGACCGTAAATGAATTAATAGGACCAGGACCTCTGTTCAAGTCGTCGTCCTCTCTTCTGTTTGTTTACCGACAGTCGTTCATTACGATTTATGTTGAGTTTATGGACGACTTGGCTTTGAGAGGAAGGAAAATATTGATGTTTCTGGAGACTACTCCATTTCCTCGTTCCTCTTCCCCTCAGCGATACTGAGACGTTCGCTTTACCGACATCAACAATGTTCATCTCACTCTTCTTCTAGCCTTCACATACACCATCGTGCCGAATCCGCCATTATAAGAAAGCGTTCCTAACATGACTGTGTATCCGCAGATGTCTGCCTTTGTTTAAAATACTCGTGACTTGACCTGATCTTTGCTGCCTCCTCTACTTACCTCGAGACCTGTCCTCCTCATTATCTTTGTCATCCCAGCAGCCTGCTGACATTCCTCTTATTTGCTGTGGATCAATTGGCCTACTGTTCTTCATCTCTGTCCTCTTGGGTACAGGTGGTTGGGTGTTGAGATGCTTCATGCTCGACTGCCTTTAAATGTAATCCACTCAATAGTGCTGCCCAGCATAATCCAGCAGATATACTGCAGTGCTTTTTTTTAACTACTACTACTACTACTACTACTACTACTACTACTACTACTACTACTACTACTATTACTACTACTACTACTACTACTACTACTACTACTACTACTACTACTACTACTACTACTACTATTACTACTACTACTACTGCTGCTGTTGCTGAAAATTCTACTTCCACCTTTGCCACTACTGCTTCTATCACTACTACTAAGACTACTTATATTCTCTTCTTCCCCTTTCTCTTATCGTACTGTCTTCAGACCATCTCCGCTTTTCTCACAAGTCATGTGACCTGACAGTGGTCCAAGGTGAAGAGAAATGTCGTCTAAAGGTTTCTCTCCTACGTAAGAGTTTTCAGCGAAGAGATCACATTCTTACAATAGCAGCCAAATTCACACAATACCAGCCTCAAATTCACAGTCTTGAATTTTTTGAAAGAACATACTGCAGGTTTAAGTGAGGAAGACTTTGTGGAATTTACCAACACGTATGGAAGGATTTTGGGCAGATTCCACAGTCTACTCCGGCACCTATGGAATGATTTTTGACAGCTTTCAGTCTATCTGCTCCCGCACCTCTGGAAGGATCTGAGGCATGTTTGGCAGTCTACTCCCGCATCTCTGGAAGGATCCGAGGCAGGTTCGGCATTCTACTCCAGCATCTCTGGAAGGATCCGAGGCAGGTTCGGCAGTCTACTCCCGCACTTCTGTAAGAATTTGCGGCAAGTTTGGCAGTCTACGATGGTCAGTGGCCTGGTGGCAAAAGCCCTCGTTTGGCATGCTTAGGGGTCTGGGTTCGATTCCCGGCAAAGGGGAAAAACATTGGGCGTGTTTCCTTACACTGGTTGTCCATGTTCACTCATCAGTAAAATAGGTACTTGGGTGTTAGTCGACTGGTGTGGGTCGCATCCTGGGACAAAATTAACCTAATTTGCTCGAAATGCTCTGCATAACAATCAGCTATCTATATAGTAGTATGTCACTGATGTCAGCTATGGGCTGTATACCTTGTACATGCATTTGTACAAATAAAGATAGTAGTACTCTCGCTCCTCTGGAATAATTCGTGGCAGCTCGGCCGTCTACTCACTCAACTCTGGAATAATTTGCAGCAAGTACCTCAATGTAGTCCCGCACCTTTGATATATGGATAACACAAGAACATAAAAATGGAGGAACGCTGCAGTAGGCTTACTGGCCCATACTTGGCAGGTCCTTCTCAAACCCAAAATACTTAACAAAAATATTTGCCCAATTAATTTTCAGTGTTACCCACGCGATAAGCTTTCATAATCATATTAACTCATGTGCAAGTCCCATTTAAATCCATCACCTTCTGACTCATGTATTTAATTTTTTTATTAACACATCGCCCGTTTCCCACCAAGGCAGGGTGGCCCGAAAAAAAGAAAAACTTTCATCATTCACTCAGTCATTGCCTTGCCAGAAGCGCGCTTACACTACAGTTATAAAACTGCATCATTAACACCCTTCGGAGTGCAGGCACTGTACTTCCCATCTCCAGGACTCAACTCAAGTCCTGCCTGACGTTTTCCTGAATCCCTTCATAATTGTTGCCTTGCTCATACTCCAACAGCACGTCAAGTCCTAAGAACCATTTGTCTCCATTCGCTCCTTTCTAACAAGCTCACGCATGCTTGTTGGAAGTCCATGCCCCTCGCACACAATCCTTTAACCCCCCTCAATCCAACCTTTCCTAGGCTGACCCCCTACCCCGCCTTCCCTCCACTACAGAGTTATACACTCTCGAAGTCATTCTATTTTTTTCCAACCTCTCTACATGTCCGAACCACCTAAATAACTCCTCCTCAGTCCTCTGGATAATAGTTTTGGTAATCTCACACCTACTTCTAATTTCCAAACTACGAATTCTCTGAAATATATTCACACCACCCATTGCCCTCAGACACGACATCTCCACTGCCTCCAGCCTTCTCCTTGATGCAACATTCACAACCATATAAGAGTGCTGGTATAACTGTACTCACATTTCACTCTTTGCTTCCATGGACAAAGTTCTTTATCTTCACAGACTCCTAAGTGCACCACTCACCATCTGTCCCTCGTTATTTCCATGATTCACCTCATCTTTCATAGACCCATCTGCTGACACGTCCACTCCTAAATATCTTAATACATTTACCTCCTCCATACTCTCTCCCTCCAATCTGATATCCAGTCTTTCGTTACCTAATTTTTTTGTTATCCTCATCACCTTACTCTCTCCTACATTCACTTTTAATTTTCTTTGTCTACATACACTACCAAATTCATCCACCAACCTCTGCAACTTCTCTTCGGAATCTCCCAAAGCACAGTGTCGTCAGCAAAGAGCAACTGTGATAACTTCCACTTTGTGTTAGATTCTTTATGTTTTAACCCCACACCTCTTGCCAACACCCGAACATTCACTTCTCTTACAACCCCATCTATAAATATACTGAACAATAATGGTGATATCACACATCCCTCTCTCCGATATATTTTAACCTTAGCCTTATTATCCTCGTAAAAACTCTTCACTGCTTTCAGTAACCTACCTCCTATTCCATAAATTTGCAACATCTGCCACATTGCGTCCCTCCCCCCAATCCACCCCGTCATACGCATTTTCCAAATCTATAAACGCCACAAAAAACTCTTTGCCCTTATCTAAATACTGTTCACCTATATGTTTCACTGTAAACACTTAGTTTACTCACCCCCTACCCTTCCTAAAGCTTCCTTGTTCATCTGTTATCCTACTCTCCGTCTTACTCTTAATTAATTCTTTCAATAATATCTCTATCATACACTTTACCAGGTATACTCAACAGACTTATTCCCCTATAATTTTTGCACTCTCTTATGTCCCCTTTGCCTTTATACTAAGAAACTATGCATGCTTTTGCCAATCCCAAGGTACCTTGCCCTCTCCATACATTTATTAAATAACATCACCAACTACAAAACTTTATCCCCACCTGTTTTTAACATTTCTATCTTTATTCCATCAATCCCACTTGCCTTACCCTGTTTTAATCTACCCACTGCCTCACGAACTCCCCCCCCACTCACAACTGGCTCTTCCTCACTCCTACAAGATGTTATTCCTCCTTGCCCTATACACGAAATCACAGCTTCCCTATCTTCATCAGCATTTAACAGCTCCTCAAAATATTCCCTCCATCTTCCCGATACCTCTAACTCTCCACTTAATAACTCTCCTCTCCTATTATTAATTAACAAATCCATTCGTTCCCTAGGCTTCCTTAATTTATTAATCTTACTCCAAAACTTTTTCATATTTTCAACAAAATTTGTTGATAACATCTCACCCACTCTGTTTACATTGCTTCACCACTCTCTGAACCTCTCTTTCTCTCCATTTACTCTTCCCTCCTTGTATCACTTCTACTTTGTAAAAACCTCTCATATGCTAATATTTTCTCTCTTACTACTCTCTTTACATTATCATTCCACCAATCGCTCTTCTTCCCTCCCGCACCCACTTTCCTGTGACCAAAAACTTCTGCTGAACACTCTAACACTACATTTTTAAACTTACCCCATACCTCTTCTACCCCATTGCCTATACTCTCATTAGCCCATTTATCATCCAGTAATTGTTTATATCTTACCCTAACTGCTTCCTTGTCTCATATGTGTTGCTTCCATTTTCCTTGTATCTCACCTACCTTTTACTCTCACTGTAGCTACAACTAAAAAGTGATGTGAAATATATGTGGCCCCTCTATAAACATGTAGACCTTGAAATCGGTCTTCTATGTTCCAATACGTAGTCCAACAAACTACTGTCATTGTGCCCTACATCATATCTTGTATAATTATCATCTTTTTCTTAAAATATCTCTTACCTATAACTAAACCCCTTTCTATACAAAGTTCACTCAAATGCCCCCATTATCATTTACAACTGGCCTTCAAACTTACCTACCACGCCCTCTTTATATGTTTCTCCAACTTTAGCATTTAGATCCCCTGCCACAATTACTCTCTCACTTGGTTCAAAAATTGCTACTCGCTCGCTTAACATCTCCCAAAATCTCTCTCTCTCCAGGTGCATACACACTTATTATGACCTACTTTTTGCATCCAACTCTCATTTTAATCCACATTATCCTTGAATTTATACATTTGTATTCCTTCTTCTCCTTCCATAACTGATCCTTCAACATTATTGCTACCCTTTCCTTAACTCTAACTCTCTCAGATACTCCTGACTTAATCCAATTTAATTCTCACCACTGAAATCGCCTACCTCCTTCAGTTTTGTTTCCCTTAGAGCCAGGACATCCAACTTCTTTTCATTCATAACATCAGCAATCATCTCTGTCTTATCATCCGCACTACATCCACGCACATTCAAGCATCCCAGTTTTATAAAGTTTTCATTCATTCTTTTTAGTATTTTCTACAGGGTTACTAGCCCATTGCTCCTGGCGTTTTAGTCGCCTTATACGACACGCATGACTTATGGAGGAAAGATTCGTTTCCACTTCTCCATGGAGAATAGAGGAAATAAAGAAGAACAAAAAAGTATTAAGAAAACAGAAGAAAACCCTAAATATTTGTATGTAAATATATTCACTTGCATACCTTGTGTAGTGTGACCTAAGTGTAAGTAGAAGTAGCAAGACGTACCTGTTATCCAGCGTGTTTATGAGACACAAAAAAGAGTACCAGCAATCCTACCATCATGTAAAACAGTTACAAGTTTCTGTTTCACAGCCACCTGACAGGACGGTAGTACCTCCCTGGGTGGTTGCTGTCTACCAACCTACTACTCTACTTTTGTATTTATCTAAGCTGAATTTGAAGATACCCAAGCCTTTACCTTAAATAATCCTACTGTTCCATTCATCGCTAACCATATTTCCAAACCAGTTCCTTCCTATATCCTTTCTAAAGCTAAACTTATCCACATTGAATCCATTATTACGGGTTCTTTCTTGGAAGGATATTCCACCTTTTCTCCCAATATTTTTAATAAATTCGCACACTTTCCACTGACTGCAAATGAAGTACTGTGAAGGTAAGTGTTACCAGTCTTCACTTTCCACTAACATGAAAGTGTTACCAGTCTCCACTTTCCACTAACATGAAGGTAAGTGTTACCAGTCTACACTTTCCACTGGTGGTTTAAACAGCATTGGGAAAAGTGTCTTCAGATAACACAGACTCTGCAGAGCTCTGCTGCAGGCAGAGCTCTGCTGCAGGCAGACCTTGCACGTAAAAGTTGCAAGAATGTTAAGTGGCAAGTGTTGGTGGTGGTGTTGTGTTGTTTTGTTATTGTGTTGTATTGGTCTTGTGTTGTTGTGGTTGTTGCTTTGTGTTGTGTTTGTATTGTGTTGTATTGTTGTTGTGTTGGTATTGTGTTGTTGTATTGTTGTTGTATTGATATTGCGTTGTTGTGTTGGCATTGTGTTGTTGTTTTGCAAATGTGATGGTGTTGTGTTTGTGTTGTGTTATTGTATTGATGTTGTGTCGCTGTTGTGTTGTATTAGTTTTGTTTTGTGTTGCGGGTGTAGTGTGGTGTTGTGTGTTGGTGTTATAATTTGCTGTTGTTGTGTTAGTGTTGTGTTGTGTTGGTGTTGTGTTTGTATTGTGTTGTTGTGTTGGTGCTGTGTTATGTTGATTTACGTTGTGCTGTGTTTGTGGAATATTTCCAGTGCCACAAGATGGGAGTCCAGAGAGATCTTGGTATGACAAGAAATTACCGCAGGTTCTGCCCTAATTTTTCTCAGGTTGTTTCTCCTCTTACTAAGCACACAGCAGGAATGTTAATTTTCAATGGTCTCTATATAACACAGTGGTGTTTGATAGGCTAAAACGCTTGCTTTCCTATGTTCCTGTCTTGAGGAGCCCAAACCCTTTTTCTTGCATATATATGCAAGCGGTTATGCAGTGGGTACTGTGCTTCTACGAAGGTCGTCAACCACTGAAATACTTCATCGTATATTGTAGGAATTCACTGAGTTCAAGAAATCCCACAGGGCTATCTTAAATAAGCAGTAGAGGCCTCTAGTATCCACGCCGACAATGCAAGTACCAGGAATCATGAGTCAGCACATAATTATTAATAGGCTTACACTAATTTGTTAGATTACAGGGTTTAGGTAGAATTCGAATGTTAGGTATTGATAAGATATAGTTTTAGGCTTTAATATAGGTTTACACTAGATAGCAGCGAGTAGGGATATTAGATAAGCAGTGACAACTAGCGGTGCGCCAGAGAATTAGAGAGGAAGAAGGACACTGGTAACCATCTTGTACAAGGACCCGTGGTGTCAGCACCTTCCTACTAGTTTCTATCTCGTAAGTTCCGCACGGTTTTCCAACATTATCTAGTAGTCAACAACGTATTTCAGAGGCTTTCTAACGAATCGTAAACAGGAGGCTCTGCGCTAGATCAGTTTGTGAGAAATTATTTTCATGAGGCTCACGGGCAGTAACCTGAATTCTTACATGCATATAATTTGGGGCAGGTACAATTAAAATGGCACTCACTGATGTTAGTTGCACCTCAGAACTAAGTGACACTTCAGGTACAGAGGGTCGCAACACTGCACCTTACTGGATGCCCACCCACTCCAAACCACACACAAAGTGGGACCTATAAATAAATATTATTATTTAATAAAACCAGAGAGAGGTGAAGGTTTATAAACTAAAAGAGGAGGCAGTTAGGGTAAGATATAAACAGCTATTGGAGGATAGATGGGCTAATGAGAGCATAGGCAATGGGGTCAAAGAGGTATGGGGTAGGTTTAAAAATGTAGTGTTAGTGTTCAGCAGAAGTTTGTGGTTACAAGAAAGTGGGTGCAGGAGGGAAGAGGAGCGATTGGTGGAATGATGATGTAAAGAGAGTAGTAAGGGAGAAAAAGTTAGCATATGAGAAGTTTTTACAAAGTAGAAGTGATGCAAGGAGGGAAGAGTATATGGAGAAAAAGAGAGAGGTTAAGAGAGTGGTGAAGCAATGTAAAAAGAGAGCAAATGAGAGAGTGGGTGAGATGTTATCAACAAATTTTGTTGAAAATAAGAAAAAGTTTTGGAGTGAGATTAACAAGTTAAGGAAGCCTAGAGAACAAATGGATTTGTCAGTTAAAAATAGGAGAGGAGAGTTATTAAACTGCATCTGCCACTTCTCCGACCACTTCATCAGTCTTTTCAAATCATCCTGGAGTGCTCAGTCTATTCAAATCATCATGGAGTCCTCATTAGAATAAATTGGACGGCCTATTTTGGTGTCGTCAGCAAATTTACTTATGTCGCTATTTATTCCCTCATCTGTGTCGTTTATGTAGATTGTGAACAACAACGGGCCCAACACTGACCCCTGTGGAACACTGCTTGTGACGTACCCCATTCTGATTTTCCCCATTTATGCGAAGTCTCTGCTGCCTATTCGTCAACCATGCCTTAACCCAGGAAAAATTTCTCCTCCTGTTCCATGTGCCTTAAGTTTCCTCAATAGCCTCTGATATGGAACTCTGTCGAAAGCCTTACTGAAGTCCATATACACTATCATATTCAATACCATGATCTACCTCCTCAAATACCTTAGTGAAGAAAGTTAGTAAATTCGTAAGACAGGAACGCTCCTTTGTAAAACCGTGTTGAGTTTCATTAATAAATTTATGCCTTTCAAGATGGTTATGAATTGCTTCGACAATTATTGACTCCATAATTTTTCGCATTATGGAGGTTAGGCTTATTGGTCTATAGTTCGAAGCTAAGAACCTGTCACCTGCCTTGTAAATAGGTATTACATTTGCCATTTTCCATTTGTCTATAGTTCGAAGCTAAGAACCTGTCACCTGCCTTGTAAATAGGTATTACATTTGCCATTTTCCATTTATCAGGCACTATGCTAGTTTGCAGTGATATATTGAAAAGATTAGCCAAAGGTATGCTAAGTTTCTCTTTACATTCCTTTAACACCCTTGCAAACAGTTCATCAGGGCCTAGAGATTTGTTAGGTTTTAATTTCCCTATTTGTCTGAGAACCATATCACTAGTTACCGCTATCGTGCATAGTTTATTATCGTCCTGTTCTACATAATCTATTATTGCGAAGAATGAGTTACAGGTATTGTTGCGATATATAAAAGTGAAGAATGAGTTAGACATTATTTTGATATATAAAGGTGAGGAATGAGTTAGACAGCATTGTGATATATAAAAGAGAAGAATGAGTTACAGACATTATTGCGATATATAAAAGTGAAGAATATGTTAGACATTTGCTTTTGTTTCTGCTACTGCTTTTGCTGTTACTACTACTGTTGTTTTTGTTCTTGCTGCTGCTGCTTCTGCTGGTGGTGGTGGTGCTGCTGCTGCTGCTGCTACTACTGCTGCTGCTGCTTCTACTTCTCCTGCTACTGTTTCTACTTCTGCTGCTTCTGCTTCTACTTCTGCTGTTGCTTCCGCTTCTCATGCTGCTGCTGCCTTTGCTTCTACTGCTGCTCCTCCTACTGCTGCTGCTACTTCTGCTGGTGCTACTTCTGCTGGTGCTACTGCTGCTGCCTTTGCTTCTGCTGCTACCACGGTTGTTGCTGCTGTTTCTGCTTCTACTGCTGGTGATGCTGTTATTACTGTTGCTATTGTTTTTGCTCCTATCTAAGCTCCTGCTCTTGCTGTTGTTGCTGGGGATATTACTGTTACTGTTGCTGGATATATTAGTGTTGTTACCATTTCTGGGTGTATTAGTGTTGTTACCGTTTCTGGGTGTATTAGTGTTGTTACTGTTGCTGGGTGTATTAGTGTTGTTACTGTTGCTGGGTGTATTAGTGTTGTTACTGTTGCTGGGTGTATTAGTGTTGTTACTTTTGCTGGGTGTATTAGTGTTGTTACTGTTGCTGGGTGTATTAGTGTTGTTACTGTTGCTGTGTGTATTAGTGTTGTTACTGTTGCTGGGTGTATTAGTGTTGTTACTGTTGCTGGGTGTATTAGTGTTGTTACTTTTGCTGGGTGTATTAGTGTTGTTACTGTTGCTGGGTGTATTAGTGTTGTTACTGTTGCTGGGTGTATTAGTGTTGTTACTGTTGCTGGGTGTATTAGTGTTGTTACTGTTGCTGGGTGTATTAGTGTTGTTACTGTTGCTGGGTGTATTAGTGTTGTTGCTCTTGTTGGGTGTATTAGTGTTGTTACTGATGCTGGGTGTATTAGTGTTGTTACTCTTTCTGGGTGTATTATTGTTGTTACTGTTGCTGGTGTATTATTGTTGTTACTGTTGCTGGGTGTATTATTGTTGTTACTGTTGCTGGGTGTATTATTGTTGTTACTGTTGCTGGGTGTATTATTGAAGGCAGTGGACAAGCACCTAAAGTCAGTACCTGACCAGCCGGGCTGCTGTTCGTACGTTGGATTACGTGCGGCCAGCAGTAAGAGACTGGTTGATCAGACCCTGATCAACCATGAGGCCTGATCATACACCGGGCCGCGGGGGCGTTGACCCCCGGGACTTACTCCAGGTAAACTCCAGGTATCACAGACGTCTCCAGAGCAAGCTAGAGGGTCCACTAATTGATCCACCTCTAACAGGTGGCTTGTTTCTGGTTTTGTAACAAGACGTTAAGAAATATTATATTCCAGTTATTTAAGAGGCTACTCTGTAGCCTTTTTCTGTATGTAATCGGTATCAATACTAGAAGAACATATAACAATTAGGTAAAATTTAAGATCTTTAATAATAAAGCTGTCTATGTGGATATATAGAAAATATTTGACATAAGATAGCCTCCTACACTTCTCTTGGTATATTTATCATTGTGTGACTTCATTAATCATAAGAATTTCTAAAATAGCCCGGTACATTAATATACATAGTTTCAAGACTATATGCTTCAACCTAGTAATATATTCGTACTACTCGACTTAGATTCATAACGTCAACAAGTCGCTATAACAAGGCGTTTCATACAGTGAAGAGAGTGCTCGATGTGACTACTAAGAGAGAAGCAACGAGGTAATTGAGTGAGGCAAACCCAGCATCCCCTACATCTGGTTGGATCACGTGACTTTGTAGTTACTCCAGTAACTGAACCAAGCAAGAAGGAGGTAAACAAGTGTCGACAGCCAATTAGAAGCACAGCTAAATATATTCTACCTATTTACAAAAGCTAAGGCAATAAATCAAATAATATAGAGAAGATATTTTCATTTTAGCCACTAATGACAACATCTCCAATATAAAATTATATGAAAATTAAATATTTACAGAATGAACATAACGTCCAGTTCAAGGGCGCAACATTTCTCCATATCTGTTCTGTCCCTAACTAGGTATACACGACGACATCTTCATGTGTTCCTAACTTGATGTGTTCCTAACTTGATGTGTTCCTAACTTGATGTGTTCCTAACTTGATGTGTTCCTAACTTGATGTGTTCCTAACTTGATGTGTTCCTAACTTGATGTGTTCCTAACTTGATGTGTTCATAACTTGATGTGTTCCTAACTTGATGTGTTCCTAACTTGATGTGTTCCTAACTTGATGTGTTCCTAACTTGATGTGTTCCTAACTTGATGTGTTCCTAACTTGATGTGTTCCTAACTTGATGTGTTCCTAACTTGATGTGTTCCTAACTTGATGTGTTCCTAACTTGATGTGTTCCTAACTTGATGTGTTCCTAACTTGATGTGTTCCTAACTTGATGTGTTCCTAACTTGATGTGTTCCTAACTTGATGTGTTCCTAACTTGATGTGTTCCTCAAGAAAGTTCCATGTCACACGATCTATTTATTAGTTGCTCTTGACGATAATATCTTGTTTAAAGATTTGCTGACATGTTTCAACTATTTTATCAAGGCATCTTTGGTAAACATCTATACTTTCCTGTATAATTAATTCTTACATATTCATTACCGGTGATAAGTTCTCTATAATATCTATCATGCTTGTTTCATCTGACTTCATGATTGTTCTTTTATCTATTTTTATGTTTCACGGCAATTTTCACTCTCATGGAAATAACAGAAAACCGAGAAATCCAGTGTAAAAGTTATCATATTTATTGTTAAGAAAATAAGACCAACTAAAACAATTTTTTTTATCGATCTTGAGATTATATGACGAGAAACTTAATATATTTTTCAGTGGTCTGGCTGCTTGAGTAAATAGACTTTTAAAAAACAACAGAGTTATTTTACGCTGCAGCCTAATCTTGTTGTGATCCACACTACGTTGTGCATAATTTTGTTGTGATCCACACTACGTTGTGCATGATTTTGTTGTGATCCACACTACGTTGTGCATAATCTTGTTGTGATCCACACTACGTTGTGCATAATCTTGTTCTGATCCACACTACGTTGTGCATAATCTTGTTCTGATCCACACTACGTTGTACATAAAGATTTCGCAAATGATGTTGGATCACAGGAAAATTGCAAAGGAATTTCTGTTGATAAAACAAAAACTGAAAGAAAAAACAAATTTCATCTTCGTTTTAATATTTAATCGTATTTCTTTGTGATATGATTACCATCTTCAGGAGGTTAAACACTCATTTTTCTTTAATCCAGATTGTTTTATTGGCTCTTGCAAAGCTTGGCAATGATGCTGTGTTTTAAATTGGAGTTATTATTTAATTTCATTATAGAAGAATTTGATTGAATTCAAGTTTTGGTTTCATTCTGTCCACTGGATAACGTTGCTATTGTACTCTTAAAACCTGGATACCCAGACTGCTTTTACTAAACTCTCATGGTATCCTTCCACCAAGGAATAGCTAATCGACTCAAAGTGACGTAATCACTTTCTCTACTAAAATAATGGACAATAACTTCTCCAGGATACAAGATACAGCAGGATTCCCGAAGATTCTGCGAGGAAATCTACGGTCAGGAACACACTGAAAACACTTGAAGGACGCCATCAACGAGCATCACCGAACACACGGGGATAATTTGAGTGAACATGAGAGTTCGGTAGTTTTTTTTTTAAAGTTAGCAATAACAACCATTATATTTGGAAGTTACTTAAAGCATGCAGAAATCTAACTGCAGTTATAGAGGAAAAATCATAGAACCAGATCTCATTGCCACTACATTAATTATAATAAGTAATGGAAACCAAATGCAGTTTCAGAATTCATCCATAAAAAGTATACTTAACAGAACTCAACCTAAAGGAGAATGATACCATTGGAATTAAAAAAAAGTGAAGCACAGCTGGGGGTCTTATGACTAGTGCTGAAGTTAGCTTCACACATCTGCTTGCTCACCTGATCCTCCACATTCATCTGCCTGGTGACCTGACGGTCCACACTCACCTGCACCTGCACGTTATGCTCAACTTGTCATAGACTTCACCTGAGGGACTCATTATGTCTGTATGAGCATAATGCAATCTCACGCTGAGGAGGATTCCAGTTGGGAGTCGAAATTATATATATATATATATATATATATATATATATATATATATATATATATATATATATATATATATATATATATATATATATATATATATATATATATATATATATATATATATATATATATATATATATATATATATATATATATATATATATATATATATATATATATATATATATATATATATATATATATATGTCGTGCCAAATATGTAAAACTGGTCAATTAGCAAGAACTCATTTAAAATTAAGTCCTTTCCGAAATTTTCTCTTATACGTTTATAGATATATTTTTTTCATTAATGTTGAGAAATGGCATTAACAGCTAAGTTTAAAGAGTTTGTACTTAACTTAGAAAGACACCTCATCGCCTGCACAGCCGCCCCTGCAGACGAGGTCTTGAGAAGCTGTCGAAGTCATCTCTCAAAGGGCTGTAAAGATTTATAATTTGTAAGATTATAAATTACCCCTAGGGGGTGTTATGTCAGCATATTTCATTCACTGATGGCTGACAAATTACATACTTGTTTGGACTCAAAAGTCCGCACCTTACTGCCGACTATAGGTTGATTACAAACTCCTTGCGACTCAAGAACTGCGCAGTCCCCCGTACTACAAGAAATTCGTAACCTACCTTTCACTTGTAGCGTGAGCTATGGTGTTCTTCACACCTTCGACAGATATCGGTGACTTGATAGAAGCTGAAGTGTCCTTGGATGTCCACGTCTTCCATAGTCTAGGAAAACGCACACTGGTACACTATGTTCCACAAGATTTGTCTTTATTATTCACAGTTTATCACTAAAGAAGCTGATCACACTTCTCTTAAGTGTTTATTGTGTTTTATGAGACACTTTGTTCACACTAACGCACAGATCGTTCTTTTTTGGTTATCCTGGCGTCAGTGTCACTCTCAGTAGAGTCAAAAGTAATCTGAAGACGCCACAGCACCCCACGCCGTTACTGCCCCTTGCACAAAGGAAAAGCTGACCTAGTACTATTTGCTTCCTTGCCACTTCCTCGATGAAGCAAAGCAGAATGTTTGTTTCTTGCTGTCTTAAGCATAGACAACAATGTACACTATCTTTACCATGGTAATAAAGTGGGAGCAGGATTTTCCTTAATTGTCCTGCTAAGGTAAGAGATGAACTGTCTTTTATTAAAATACACTCTGCAACACTGGACTGAAAGGAGCGGCGGTCGCTTGACCACGTCGCATACTCGTACTGCATCTGCGATCAATTACCCACTATAGCAGTAAACAAGATATTTGCCCCTTCTGAGAGGGCTGGGCCCATCAAGGCTGAAAGGGCTGAAAGGGGCTGAAGGGGCTGACACCCCCCTCCTGAAAAAAATTTCTCCACAATTAATGTTAATGCAAAAATTTTTGATTTTGCACCAAAAGAATCTTAGAAAACTTACCTAACCTTATTATAACAAGAGCATTTTATTTTAGCCTAACCCAACTAAATATATTTTAAATACGTTTACAATAATTTAGTACTAAACAAACAAAATAAAATAATTTTTTTCGTTAGGTTCAGAATGATTTTGGCGAAATTATTGCATACACAAATTTTCACTTGTCCTATATGGCAAGATGAGCGCTGTTATTTAAGCCAAGATCGCAAGTTCTGCCTATTCGGCACGACATATATAAAATATATATACATATAATATATTATATATATATATATATATATATATATATATATATATATATATATATATTTATATATAATATATTTATATATATATTATATATATATATATATATATATATATATATATATATATATATATATATATATATATATATATATATATATATATATATATAGATGAGGAAATATCCAAAATTTATGAAATAGGTAATGATTTAAAATACCCAAGAAATGTAATTGATAAATCTTTTAAAGTTGCTAGGAACACTTTTTATAATCCAAAAAAGGGCAACCAGCCTTATTCAACTAAAAATATGTTGGTTCTCCCTTACCATGAAAACTTGGTTGATATGCCTTCTCTTCTTAAGACTTTTAATATTAAAGTAGTATTCAAAAATCTTGATACAGTAAAAAAACTTTTGATTAAGAATTCCCCCCAAAATGCTGATGGATGTGTCTATAAGATTCCTTGTAAAATTTGCGATAAAGTTTATTACGGTCAAACTGGTAAAAATCTCGAACTAAGATTAAAACAACATAAATATAGCATTAGAACTGGACAAGATTCCAATGCTCTATTTATTCATGTAAGAGATTTTAACCATCCAATTGATTTTCAAAAAGTTGAGAAAGTAGTATCAAGCAAGTCCATGGTCGACAGGAATATAATTGAATCTTGTTTCATAAAAAGCAGTTTTGACAATAATATGAAATTTCCTTTGGTTTATATAAATTAGATCCATTTATAATTAATAGAATTTGGGTAGAATTTAATAATACACTGGACAAATAAATAGCTTGGGGGTGAGTTTTGCAAGGGACCTATCCAAGTTGGTTCGCCGCGCGTCACGTGTTTAACCGTTGTGGGATCTGATAGTGAGGTGCTGGCCGACCCCTTATATAGCTTCCTTGGATGCTTCACTTTCATAGTTCCTTGATAATGTGAGTAGTCACGAATGCGCTTGGAATTTCTCTATTCTTTCAGAGTGGTTGTTTTGCATATTTTGAAATCACCTGTTTACTGTGATCTTATTGCATATATACATGTAGTAAGGGAGAAAAAGTTAGCATATGAGAAGTTTTTACAAAGTAGAAGTGATGCAAGGAGGGAAGAGTATATGGAGAAAAAGAGAGAGGTTAAGAGAGTGGTGAAGCAATGTAAAAAGAGAGCAAATGAGAGAGTGGGTGAGCTGTTATCAACAAATTTTGTTGAAAATAAGAAAAAGTTTTGGAGTGAGATTAACAAGTTAAGGAAGCCTAGAGAACAAATGGATTTGTCAGTTAAAAATAGGAGAGGAGAGTTTATTAAATGGAGATTTAGAGGTTTTGGGGAAGATGGAGGAAATATTTTGAGGAATTGTTAAATGTTGATGAAGATAGGGAAGCTGTGATTTCGTGTATAGGGCAAGGAGGAATAACATCTTGTAGGAGTGAGGAAGAGCCAGTTGTGAGTGTGGGGAAGTTCGTGAGGCAGTAGGTAAAATGAAAGGGGGAAAGGGCAGCCGGGATTGATGGGATAAAGATAGAAATGTTAAAAACAGGTGGGGATATAGTTTTGGAGTGGTTGGTGCAATTATTTAATAAATGTATGGAAGAGGTAAGGTACCTAGGGATTGGCAGAGAGCATGCATAGTTCCTTTGTATAAAGGCAAAGGGGATAAAGAGAGTGCAAAAATTATAGGGGGATAAGTCTGTTGAGTGTACCTGGTAAAGTGTATGGTAGAGTTATAATTGAAAGAATTAAGAGTAAGACGGAGAATAGGATAGCAGATGAACAAGGAGGCTTTAGGAAAGGTAGGGGGTGTGTGGACCAGGTGTTTACAGTGAAACATATAAGTGAACAGTATTTAGATAAGGCTAAAGAGGTCTTTGTGGCATTTATGGATTTGGAAAGGCGTATGACAGGGTGGATAGGGGGGCAATGTGGCAGATGTTGCAAGTGTATGGTGTAGGAGGTAGGTTACTGAAAGCAGTGAAGAGTTTTTACGAGGATAGTGAGGCTCAAGTTAGAGTATGTAGAAAAGAGGGAAATTTTTTCCCAGTAAAAGTAGGCCTTAGACAAGGATGTGTGATGTCACCGTGGTTGTTTAATATATTTATAGATGGGTTGTAAGGAAGTAAATGCGAGGGTCTTGGCAAGAGGCGTGGAGTTAAAAGATAAAGAATCACACACAGGTGGGAGTTGTCACAGCTGCTCTTTGATGATGACACTGTGCTCTTGGGAGATTCTGAAGAGAAGCTGCAGAGATTGGTGGATGAATTTGATAGGGTGTGCAAAAGAAGAAAATTAAAGGTGAATACGGAAAGAGTAAGGTTATGAGGATAACAAAAAGATTAGGTGATGAAAGATTGAATATCAGATTGGAGGGAGAGAGTATGGAGGAGTTGAACGTATTCAGATATTTGGGAGTGGACGTGTCAGCGGATGGGTCTATGAAAGATGAGGTGAATCATAGAATTGATGAGGGAAAAAGAGTGAGTGGTGCACTTAGGAGTCTGTGGAGACAGAGAACTTTGTCCTTGGAGGCAAAGAGGGGAATGTATGAGAGTATAGTTTTACCAACGCTCTTATATGGGTGTGAAGCATGGGTGATGAATGTTTGCAGCGAGGAGAAGGCTGGAGGCAGTGGAGATGTCATGTCTGAGGGCAATGTGTGGTGTGAATATAATGCAGAGAATTCGTAGTTTGGAAGTTAGGAGGAGGTGCGGGATTACCAAAACTGTGTCCAGAGGGCTGAGGAAGGGTTGTTGAGGCGGTTCGGACATGTAGAGAGAATGGAGCGAAACAGAATAACTTCAAGAGTGTATCAGTCTGTAGTGGAGGAAGGCGGGGTAGGGGTCGGCCTAAGAAGGGTTGGAGGGAGGGGTAAAGGAGGTTTTGTGTGCGAGGGGCTTGGACTTACAGCAGGCATGCGTGAGCGTGTTTGATTGGAGTGAATGGAGACAAATGGTTTTTAATACTTGACGTGCAGTTGGAGTGTGAGCAAAGTAACATTTATGAAGGGATTCAGGGAAACCGGCAGGCCGGACTTGAGTCCTGGAGATGGGAAGTACAGTGCCTGCACTCTGAAGGAGGGGTGTTAATGTTGCAGTTTAAAAACTGTAGTGTAAAGCACCCTTCTGGCAAGACAGTGATGGAGTGAATGATGGTGAAAGTTTTCTTTTTCGGGCCACCCTGCCTTGGTGGGAATCGGCCAGTGTGATAATAAATAAAAAAAAAAAAACATATATTTATTTATATATATAATATATATATATATATATTATATATATATATATATATATATATATATATATATATATATATATATATATATATAAATATAAGGCTAAAAGAGGTCTTTGTGGCATTTATGGATTTGGAAAAGGCGTATGACAGGGTGGATAGGGGGGCAATGTGGCAGATGTTGCAGGTGTATGGTGTAGGAGGAAGGTTACTGAAAGCAGTGAAGAGTTTTTACGAGGATAGTAAGGCTCAAGTTAGAGTATGTAGGAAAGAGGGAAATTATTTCCCCGTAAAAATAGGCCTTAGACAAGGATGTGTGATGTCACCGTGGTTGTTTAATATATTTATAGATGGGGTTGTAAGAGAAGTAAATGCGAGGGTCTTGGCAAGAGGCGTGGAGTTAAAAGATAAAGAATCACACACAAATTGGGAGTTGTCACAGTTGCTCTTTGCTGATGACACTGTGCTCTTTGGAGATTCTGAAGAGAAGTTGCAGAGATTGGTGGATGAATTTGGTAGGGTATGCAAAAGAAGAAAATTAAAAGTGAATACAGGAAAGAGAAAGGTTATGAGGATAACCAAAAGATTAGGTGATGAAAGATTGGATATCTGATTGGAGGGAGAGAGTATGGAGGATTTGAATGTATTCAGATATTTGGGAGTGGACATGTCAGCGGATGGGTCTATGAAAGATGAGGTGAATCCTAGAATTGATGAGGGGAAAAGGGTGAGTGGTGTACTTAGGAGTCTGTGGAGACAAAGAACTTTGTCCTTGGAGGCAAAGAGGGGAATGTATGAGAGAATAGTTTTACCAACGCTCTTATATGTGTGTGAAGCATGGGTGATGAATGTTGCAGGGAGGAGAAGGCTGGAGGCAGTGGAAATGTCATGTCTGAGGGCAATGTGTGGTGTGAATATAATGCAGAGAATTCGTAGTTTGGAAGTTAGGAGGAGGTGCGGGATTACCAAAACTGTTGTCCAGAGGGCTGAGGAATGGTTGTTGAGGTGATTCGGACATGTAGAGAGAATGGAGCGAAACAGAATGACTTCAAGAGTGTATCAGTCTGTAGTGGAAGGAAGGCGGGGTTGGGGTCGGCCTAGGAAATGTTGGAGGGAGGGGGTAAAGGAGGTTTTGTGTGCGAGGGGCTTGGGCTTCCAGCAGGCATGCGTGAGCGTGTTTGATAGGAGTGAATGGAGACAAATGGTTTTTAATACTTGACGTGCTGTTGGAGTGTGAGCAAAGTAACATTTATGAAGGGGTTCAGGGAAACCGGCAGGCCGGACTTGAGTCCTGGAGATGGGAAGTAAAGTGCCTGCACTCTGAAGGATGGGTGCTAATGTTGCAGTTTAAAAACTGTAGTGTAAAGCACCCTTCTGGCAAGACAGTGATGGATTGAATGATGTTGAAAGTTTTTCTTTTTCGGGCCACCCTGCCTTGGTGGGAATCGGCCAGTGTGACAATAAATAATATATATATATATACACACACACACACACACACACACACATTATATATATATATATATATATATATATATATATATATATATATATATATATATATATATATATATATATATATATATATATATATATATATATTATGTATATTTAAGGTTCTTTTGGTACAAAATCACTAAATTTTTGTATTAACATAATTGAAGAAAAAATCTTTTAAACGTATAAGAGAAAATTTTAGATAGGACTTAATTTTAAATGAGTTCTTGCTAACTGACCAGTTTTACCTATTCGGCACGACGTTTATATATATATTATATATATATATATATATATATATATATATATATATAATATATATATATATATATATATATATATTCAACAAGTCGGCCGTCTCCCACCGAGGCAGGGTGACCCAAAAAAGAAAGAAAATCCCCAAAAAGAAAATACTTTCATCATCATTCAACACTTTCACCACACTCACACATTATCAGTGCTTTTGCAGAGGTGTTCAGAATACAACAGCTTAGAAGCATATACGTATAAAGATACACAACATATCTGCCGAATAGGCAGAACTTGCGATCTTGGCTTAAATAGCAACGCTCATCATGCCATAGGACAAGTGAAAATTTGTGTATGCAATAATTTCGTCAAAATCATTCTGAACCTAACGAAAAAAATATATTTCACTGTGTTTGTTTAGTATTAAATTACTGTTAACAAATCTAAAATATATTTAGTTGGGTTAGGCTAAAATAAATTGCTCTTGTTATAATAAGGTTAGGTAAGTTTTCTAAGATTCTTTTGGTGCAAAATTAAAAATTTTACAATAACGTTAATGAAAAAAAAAATATCTCTAAACGTATAAGAGAAAATTTCAGAAAGGACTTAATTTTAAATGAGTTCTTGCTAATTGACCAGTTTTACATATTCGGCACGACTTATAAAATATATATATATAATATATATATATATATATATATATATAATATATATATATATATATATATATAATATATATATAATATATATATATATGTATATATATATATATATATATATATATATATATAAAACCTTTGAAAGTCTTTGGAAAAAGAACGTCTGTGAGGACATTTTCAGAGTGTAGGAAAATTCATTAAGTTTTCTCATTATCTGTGAGCAGTACACTCCAACACACGTAATTATAGCTGGTCAGGTGGAATGTTCCAGCCACCACTATACTGGTCACTATATCTCCTAGCGTGAGTGCTGGTGGTGGTGGTGGTGATGATGGTAGTGGTGGTGATGGCCTTGGTGGTGGTGGTGGTGATGATGCTGGTGGTGGTGGTGATGATGGTAGTGGTGATGGTGGCCTTGGTGGTGGTGGTGGTGATGATGGTGTTTGATGGTGGTGGTGGTGGTGGTGATGGTGATGCTGGTGGTGGTGGTGGTGATGGTGATACTGGTGATGATGATGGTAGTGATGCTGCTGGTGGTGGTGGTTGTGGTGATGATAGTGGTGATGATGGTAGTGATGGTGGTGGTGGTGGTGATGCTGGTGGTGGTGGTGGTGATGATGGTAGTGATGCTGCTGGTTGTGGTGGTTGTGGTGATGGTAGTGATGATGGTAGTGATGGTGGTGGTGATGCTGGTGATGATGGTGATGCTGGTGCTGGTGGTGATGATGGTCTTGATGGTGGTTGTGATGGTGGTTGATGGTGATGCTGGTGGTGGTGGTGGTGGTGATGATGATGGTAGTGATGCTGGTGGTGGTGGTGGTTGTGGTGATGGTAGTGGTGATGATGGTAGTGATGGTGGTGGTGGTGGTTGTGGTGATGCTGAGGGTAGTGGTGATTTTAGAGATGGTGATGGTAGTGGTTTTGGAAGTGATGGTACTGGTGATTTTAGTGATTGTAGTGGGGTTGGTGATTGTAATGGTGGTGGTGATGGTGATGATAGTGGTGATGGTAGTTGTGATGGTGATGGGGATGGTGACGGTAGTGGTGTTGATAGTATTTATAACGAAAACAGGTAAAGAATGGCCTGTGAGACCTGGTGGTAATCGGAAACAGAACATACAAAACTCAGCAGTATACTATAATGTATATTTGCCTTTACCAGATGATATATACAAGTATGTACACTATGTACATTATTTACAGATGAAAAAGTAAGTGTACACCACGGTGACAGATGGCAAAGCAGAAGCCAGAGAGAATGTACCGTGCTCAACCAGCAGCTAGGCAAGTCTGCCAATGCTTACCGCAAGCGAACCACGTTTCGTCTGCTTTGGCGGTCTTGCCTGTGATTGGCCAATGAACCAAGGTACTGATTTAACGAGAGGTACCCTATTGGTCGTTAAACCCTTAGCACCGGTTTGCTGGTTGGAAGGCAGCCTATATGGGAGTGTGACATACTCTGAATAGAATACAGCATACTTTTAGCATGCCACAGTAGCAGTGAAGGTACTGGTGATATAATGGTGATGATAGTGGTGATCGTAGTGTTGATGGAGATGGTGGTGGTGATGTAGTGGTGATGGCAGTGATGGTGATGGTAGTGGTGATGGCAATGGTAAAAAAAAAAATGCTGTTTGAAAATTTATTAAGACTTTCACCCTTGAAACAGTCTTCACCATTACCAAGGATATATAACCAGTGTGTGTGTGTGTATGTGTATGTATATGTTTGTGTGTGTGTGTGTATGTATGTGTGTGTGTGTGTATGTGTATGTACTCACCTAATTGTACTCACCTAGTTGTGGTTGCAGGGGTCGAGACTCAGCTCCTGGCCCAACCTCTTCACTGAACGCTATTAGGTCCTCTCTCTCCCTGCTCCACGAACTTTATCATACCTCGTCTTAAAGCTATGTATGTTTCCTGCCTCCACTACATCACTTGCTAGACTATTTCACTTCCTGACTACTCTATGACTGAAGAAATATTTCCTAACATCCCTTTGATTAATCTGGGTCTTCAGCTTCCAATTGTGACCCCTTGTTTCTGTGTCCCATCTCTGGAACATCCTGTCTCTGTCCACCTTGTCTATTTCACGCAGTATTTTGTATGTCGTTATCATGTCTCCCCTAACCCTCCTGTGCTCCAGTGTCGTCAGGCCGATTTCCCTTAACCTTTTTTCGTAGGACATTTCCCTTAGCTCTGGAACTAACCTTGTTGCAAACCTTTGCACTTTCTCTAATTTCTTAACGTGCTTGACTAGGTGTGGGTTCCAAACTGGTGCTGAATACTCCAGTATGGGCCTGACGCACACGGTGTACAGTGTCTTGAACGATTCCTTTCTGATTTTTGCTTCCGGGGACATGCTCAGTGTTATACTCACCCCAAGATCTTTCTCCTTGAGCGAGGTTTGCAGTCTTTGGCCACCTAGCCTATACTCCGTCTGTGGTATTCTTTTCCCTTCTCCGATCTTCATGACATTGCATTTGACGGGGTTTAATTCAAGAAGCTAGTTGCTGGACCAGGTGTCCAGTCTGTCCAGGTCTCTTTGAAGTCCTGCCTGATCCTCATCTGATTTAATTTCCTCATTAACTTCACATCGTCTGCAAACAGGGACACTTTTGAGTCAATACCTTCAATCACGTCGTTCATATATACCAAAAATAGCACTAGTCCTAGGACCGACCCCTGTGGGACCTCGCTCGTCACAGGTGCCCACAGTGACACCTCATCACGTACCATGACTCGTTGTTGCTTCCCTGTCAGGTATTCTCTGATCCATTGCAATGCCCTTCCTGTTATACGTGCCTGATTATCTAGCTTCTGCACTAATCTCTTATGAGAAACTGTGTTGAAGGCCTTCTTGCAGTCCAAGAAAATGCAGTCAACCCACCTCTCTCTCTCGTGTCTTACTTCTGTTACTTTATCATAAAACTCTAGAAGGTTTGTGACACAGGATTTGCCTTCCATGATTCCATGCTGGTTGTCGTTTATACTCTCGTTCCATTCCAAGTTCTCTACCACTCTTCTCCTGACAATCTTCTCCATGACTTTTGCATACTATACATGCCTCTTTGCAGTCTTCCATACCTCAGGTAGGTGTCCAGTTTCAAGGGATGTGTTGAAGATTGTGGTTAGTGGCACACACAACATTTCTGCTCCCTCTCTAAGGACCCACGGGGAGATGTCCAGTCTCATTGCCTTTTTAGTGTCAAGGTCACTTAGCAACTTCTTCTCCTCAGTTGTATGTCATCCAACTCTTGTTGGTGAGTTCCATGTTGGTGTCCCCCTCTGCCCTGTCTTCCCAGAGTCCTTCCTGTCTCAACTGTAAATATAAATACTTCCCTAAATCTCGTGTTGAGCTTCTCACTTACCTATTGATCATTTCTTGTGAGTTCTCCACCTTCTTTCCTCAACGTGATCACCTGGTCTTTGACTGTTGTCTTCCTCTTAATGTGGCCAAACAGCAGTTTTGGGTCAGACTTGACTTTCAATACTATATCGTTCTCGAATGTTGCTGGGCCTCCCTCCTTATTTGTGCATACTCGTTTCTGGCTCTTCGACTACTCTCCTTATCTCCCTGGGTCCTTTGCCTTCTATACCTTTTCCATTTTATGTTGCACATAGTTTTTGCCTCCCTACCCCTTCGAGTAAACCAAAGACTCGTTTAAGTCTTCCCATTATTTCGGTTGCCCTTGGGAACAAACCTTTCCTCTGCCTCCTTGCATTTTGTTGTTACATGTTCCATCATTTCGTTTGCTGACTTTCCTACCAGTTCTCTGTCCCACTAAACCTCCTCCAGGAAGTTCCTCATGCCTGTGTGGTCCCTCGTTTTATAGTTTGGCTTTTCCCATTCGACTCCTGTTACCCACTCCACTTGTAACTCTACTATGTAAACAAAACTCAGAACCACATGATCACTAGTTCTAAGGGGCCTCTCATATGTGATGTCCTCAATGTATGAACTGTTCAGGGTGAACATAAGGTCCAGTCTTGCTGGCTCATCCTCCCCTCTCTCTCTGGTAGTGGCCCTGACGCGTTGATGCAGGAGGTTTTCCAGTGCCACGTCCATCATCTTGGCTCTCCATGTTTTGGGACCCCCATGAGACTCGAGGTTTTCCCAATCTATCTCCCTGTGGTTGAAATCGCCCATAACCAGTAACTTTGCTCTGCTCGAGTGAGCTCTTCTTTCCATTTTAGCCATTGTGTCTACCATCACTCTGTTGCTCTCTTCGTATTCCTCTCTTGGTCTCCTGCAGTTCTCTGGTTAGCTATGCATTACTGCAATGACTACCTTATGTTTCCCAGACTGAATAGTAACTACTTAGTAGTCCCTTTCTCCAGTCTCGTCCATGCCTTCCATTTCCTCAAAACCCCATCGGTTTTTTACGAGCATATTGTATATTTGGGTTGAGGGAGCAGGAGCCCTGGAGGGGGCCTATGAGGGGTTTTGTTGGTGGGGTTTGTGATGGGTGGGGGCAGAGTGTCCAAAGGGGGCTGCTGTAAGGGTGGGGTTTGTTGTTTGGGAGTTGGGGGCAGAGGGAACAGTGTGTGGGTTTTGGTTTAGATTGCTCAGTTGAAATGGGGTTGTCACGGTTGGAGTCCTTCTTAGGATGTTTCTGGAGGGTGTGTTCCCCCTTTCACCTGAGTCTGGGTTCTGTTCATCTTTTTCATTGCGTCTCGTTCCTCCTCTCGTCTTTGTACCCTCTCTTTCAGTATCATACTTTCTTCTTGTGTTCTGTCACGATCGAGGTACACTCTCTGGTACTCCAGGTTGTCCCTCAGTCGTGCTTTCTCTTGCAGGATCCTGGTTTAAGCTGATTCTTCCTTGAAAATTACTTTGACAGGCCATTTCTTCCCACTCACAAACAACCCAATTCTCTGAAAATTTGTCACCTGGGTCATGTCTCCCTCACCTATTGCTTTCATAATACCTTCAATTATTTTTTCCTCCCCTGTTTTCTTTCTTCTTGGAGCCCGTAGACAAACATTGACTTCTCCCTTTTCTCCTCCCACTGTGTCTCCCTTTGCATCCTCTGAGGTGCATTAGTTCCTTCCACTGAAACGTTCCTGTCTTCAATCCCTGCATTTGCTGAAGGCCCTATGCTCAGTGGCTGTTCCTTGCCACTGCAGTTGTCTGTTAGAGTCTCTGCATATGGCATAACTCCATCATTGTCTTCAGGCCTCTCATTTGTTCATAGTGTGTTCCTCGCCTTTTCCTGGGCCCCATGTGGGTCTGATAGGGCCTTCTTATGCAGCACAGCTTCTTTTCTCTTTACAATCCCCTTGTCTGTGACTGATAAAGAAGTTCCTGATGTCATGTCTGCACTGTCATTTGTTTCCCTAATCTGACTCAGGTTTTTTAGTTCCTCTTCCAAGCACTATATCTTATCTTCTGCTGCTAAGACTTGTAGCCTCCACTTCCTGCTCTCTTCAGCTATCCTCTCCTCCATTTTCTTGCCAAACTCTTCTAGTTTCCTTCCCCACTCTTCCTACCTTTTTCGAGCTCTAACTCCCAATCTTCCCTCCCAGGTTCATTCACCAGACCTTTAGTTCTTCACCCTCTTGGGAATCCCATTTTTTCACCACAGAAAGAAGCTTGTGTGTTTTACCACAGAAACAAGCTTATGCATTTTCAGTGTGTCTGTGGGGTGAGAGGAAGCAGGAGGAAGTGAGGGGAATGTTGAGGGAAGAGGGGGAAGTGAGGGGAACACTAGGCAGAGAGAAGAGGGGAATCCAGGGGGGGAGGAGTAGGAGGAGAAGGAAGATGAATGGAAGGTGGAGAGGAAGAGAGAGGGAGATAAACTGGTAGGTAGATAGAGGGATGGAGAAAGTGATAGAGAGAACAAGAGAGAGGGGAGAGAGAAAGATAGAAAGATAGAGAGAGAGAAAGAGGGAGGGAGAAAGATAGAGAAAAGGCTAGGGATGGGAGAGAAGAGGGGGAAGTGAGGGGAAGGCTAGAGGTGAGAGGGAAAAGGGGGGAAGTCAGGGGCGAGGAGTAGGAGGAAATGAAGATGAATGGAAAAGTGGAGAGGAAGAGAGAGGGAGTTAGATTGATAGGTAGATAGAGGGATGGGGAGAGGGATAAAGAGAACAAGAGAGAGTGGGGAGAGAGAAAGATAGGGAGCGAAAGAGAAAGAGAGAGAGAGAGAGAGAGAGAGAGAGAGAGAGAGAGAGAGAAGGAGAGAGAGAAGAGAGAGAGAGAGGAGAGAGAGAGAGAGAGAGAGAGAGAGAGAGAGAGAAGGGGGCAGGTAGAGAGAAGGGGACGGGGTTTGGGGTTAGTGGGGGTATGCGTGGTCAGTTTTCACGAGCCTGCTGACTGTTTATGTATGTGCGTGTGTGTGTGTGCTGGCTGTGAGCTGCTATGTACGATAACGTATCACTTACATGTGTACACCTGATGGAAATAAGTCACTCTCTCTGACTTTTTTAGGTGATCCTAGGTACTTTACACATATACTGCTATGTATGCTAATATATGTAACTGTGCGCATGTACATGTGTGGGGGTTACTATCCTGTCACCCGAGCCTTCTTTCCTGGATTGTACCTTAATTTAGCAGTAAAATAAATCACTTTCTGGCTTTTTGGGCTCTCCCCAGTTTCTCTACACTAGATTTTCTACAACTATGCAGCTATTTATTGCAGTCTATGAACAGTATTTGTGTGTGCCTCGATAAACTTGCTTACAATATGGGTGTATTTTGCCTGACCTATGCACCTGCGCGCTTTGCTGATGTGTGTGGCACTGCTGAAGTCCCTTTTCAGTTACTCCTCCTTGCTAAGTGTTGAGTGTTCTATTATGATATTCAGCACTTCAGAGCAGGGTTTAAGACCCTCAGCTATCATTGTTGCAGGACCACACCCAACTCTCCCATACAACCACAAAAAGGCTCAATACTATACGTCTGGCACCTGGGTTCCGCGTAGTTACAGCTGCGCGATGCTTCTCCTCAATCACGGTACTTGCTTTCCCTACCTTCCTGTAGGCACTGTAGTCACCAGTTCATCTAACTTTTTCACTGCACTCACTGTATTCACTGACCCATCTATACTTATCTCTTATCTCCCTGATCATGGGTCGCTCTTATTCTTCAAATACGCAACTACGTACTGTGTGGAAACACACTTAAGCTTAGTTCCCAACCACTCCCCTTCCTTATTCCGGGCCGGCACTTGTGACTATTATCTATGTTTTCTCTTCTGTGATCTAAACTTATATTTCCTTTTAGCGGGGTTTAAGTGATTATATACACTCTTATGTTTGCACACGCCTATATCCCACGCTCTATTCCTTATGGTACAGTCAGAAAATACCACGAATTCACGAGGTCAATCGCGCACTACTTCTCCACTCCACTGTATTCACTGTACTGTGTGTGTGTGTGTGTGTGTGTGTGTGTGTGTGTGTGTGTGTGTGTGTCTGTGTGTGTCTGTGTGTGTGTGTGTGTGTGTGTGTGTGTGTGTGTGTGTGTGTCTGTGTGTGTCTGTGTATGTGTGTGTACTCACCTAGTTGTGGTTGAAGGGGTCGAGTCATAGCTCCTGGCCCCGCCTCTTCACTGGTCGCTACTGGGTCACTCTCCCTGAACCATGAGCTTTATTATACCTCTGCTTAAAGCTCTGTATGGATCCTGCCTCCACTACATCGGTTCCTTAACTATTCCACTTCCTGACTACTCTGTGACTGAAGAAATACTTCCTAACATCCCTATGATTCATGTGTGTCTTCAACTTCCAACTGTGTCCCCTTGTTGCTGTGTCCCATCTCTGGAACATTCTGTCTTTGTCCACCTTGTCAATTCCTCTCAGTATTTTATATGTCGTTATCATGTCCTCCCTATCTCTCCTGTCCTCCAGTGTCATCAGTGCGATTTCTCTTAACCTCTCCTCGTCGGACATACCCCTTTGCTCTGGGACTAGTCTTGTTGCAAACATTTGCACTTTTTTGAGTTTCTTTACGTGCTTGGCTAGGTGTGGGTTCCAAACTGGTGCCGCATACTCCAATGTGGGCCTGACGTACACAGTGTACAGGGTCCTGAATGATTCCTTATTAAGATTTCGGGATGCTGTTCTGAGGTTTTCTAGGCGCCCATATGCTGCAGCAATTATTTGGTTGATGTGCGCCTCAGGAGATGTGCCTGGTGTTATACTCACCCCAAGATCTTTTTCCCTGAGTGAAGTTTGTAGTCTCTGGCCCCCCTAGACTGTACTCCGGCAGCGGTCTTCTTTGCCCTTCCCCAATCTTCATGACTTTGCACTTGGTGAGGTTGAACTCCAGGAGCCAATTGCTGGACCAGGTCTGCAACCTGTCCAGATCCCATTGTAGTTCTGCCTGGTCTTCGATCGAATAAATTCTTCTCATCAACTTCACGTCATCTGCAAACAGGGACACTTTGTAATCTATTCCTTCCGTCATGTCGTTCACAAATGTCAGAAACAGCACTGGTCCTAGGACTGACCCCTGTGTATGTGTGTGTGTACTCACCTATTTGTACTCACCTATTTGTGGTTGCAGGGGTCGAGTCCTAGCTCCTGGCCCCGCCTCTTCACCGGTTGCTACTAGGCCCTCTCTCTCCCCGCTCCATGAGCTTTATCAAACCTCGTCTTAAAACTGTGTATGGTTCCTGCCTCCACTACGTCATTTTCTAGGCTATTCCACTGCCTTACAACTCTATGACTGAAGAAATACTTCCTACTATCTCTCTGACTCATTTGTGTCTTCAACTTCCAATTGTGGCCTCTTGTTTCTGTGTCCCCTCCCTGGAACATCCTATCTTTGTCCACCTTGTCTATTCCACGCAGTATTTATATGTCGTTATCATGTCTCCCCTGACCCTCCTGTCCTCCAGTGTCGTCAGGCCGATTTCCCTTAATCTTTCTTCATAGGACATTCCCCTTAGCTCTGGAACTAACCTTGTCGCAAACCTTTGTACTTTCTCTAGTTTCTTGACGTGCTTTATCAAGTGCGGGTTCCAAACAGGTGCTGCATACTCCAGTATGGGCCTGACATACACGGTGTACAGTGTCTTGAATGATTCCTTACTAAGGTATCGGAATGCTGTTCTCAGGTTTGCCAGGCGCCCATATGCTGCAGCAGTTATCTGATTGATGTGTGCTTCCGGAGACATGCTCGGTGTTATACTCACCCCAAGATCTTTCTCCTTGAGTGAGGTTTGCAGTCTTTGGCCACCTAGCCTATACTCTGTCTGTGGTCTTCTGTGCCCTTCCCCTATCTTCATGACTTTGCATTTGGCAGGATTAAATTCGAGAAGCCATTTGCTGGACCAGGTGTCCAGTCTGTCCAGGTCTCTTTGAAGTCCTGCCTGGTCCTCATCAGATTTAATTCTCCTCATTAACTTCACATCATCTGCAAACAGGGACACTTCTGAGTCTAACCCTTCCGTCATGTCGTTCACATATACCAAAAATAGCACTGGTCTAGGACCGACCCCTGTGGGACCCCCGCTCGTCACAGGTGCCCACTGTGATACATCATTACGTACCATGACTCGTTGTTGCCTCCCTGTCAGGTATTCTCTGATCCATTGCAGTGCCCTTCCTGTTATATGCGCCTGATGTGTGTGTGTGTGGTGTGTGTGTGTGTGTGTGTGTGTGTCTATGTGTGTGTGTGTGTGTGTGTGTGTGTGTGTGTGTGTGTGTGTGTGTGTGTGTGTGTGTGTGTGTGTGTGTGTGTACTCACCTATATGTAATTAAAGTGGTCGAGTCAAAGCTCCTGTCCCCGCCTCGTTAATATGCACTCTCTCCCTGCACCAAGAGCTTTATCGTATCCCATGAAACTATGCATGGATGCTGCCTCAGCTAGATCACTCTCCACATTGTTCCACTTCTTGACAGTTCTAAGAGTGAAGAAATACTTCCTGACATCCCTATGACTCATCTGAGTTTCTAGCTTACAGTTGTGACTCCTTGTTGCTGTGTTCTGTCTCTGAAACATTATGTCCCTATCTACATAGTCATTCTGTCAGTATTTAATATGCCGTTATCATGTCCCTCTTATCCCTGCTGTTCTCCAGTGTCGTCAGGTTGATTTCCTTTAATCTCTCCTCGTAGGACATATCCCTTAGGTCCGGGACTAGTCTCGTTGCAAACCTTTGCACTTTACCTAATTTCTTGTCGGGCCTGACGTACACTGTGTACGGTGTTCAGATGTCTTAACTCTGTTCTTTGGTTGTCAGGCGCCCATATACTTCTGCAGTTATTTGGTTAATGTTCACCTGAGGCGATGTGCTCGGTATTATACTCACTCCAAGATTATTTTCCTTGAGTGAGGTTTTCAGTCTTTACTCACCTTTTATCCTGTACTCCGTTTGCGGTCTTCCTTGACAGTCCCCAATCTTCATAACTTTGCATTTGGTGGGAGTTAAACTCCAGAAGGCAGTTGTTGGGCCAGGCTTGTAGCCTGTCCAGATCCCTTTGTAGTCCCACGTGATCCTCATTTATTTGAATTCTCTTTACAACATCTGGAAACAGGGACACCTCTTAACCTATTCCTTCCGTCGTGTGTATGTGTGTGAAAGAGAGAGAGAGAGAGAGAGAGAGAGAGAGAGAGAGAGAGAGAGAGAGAGAGAGAGAGAGAGAGAGAGAGAGAAAGATAAAGAGAATTTTGAGATTGGTGTGATACACGCTCGGCTCTGTTTCTCCCAATGACCTCTGTAAGGTGAACTGGGCCTAACATTTACCTAGACTAACAACTACTTCAATCTGCTGACTCGTATCTTGTGAACGAATTACCACAGCTATCAGGCCTCTGCTGCCTCGTGTTTTGTCTATTTCCTTGCTGGGCGTGTTGTTCCTATGTATCATGCATGTTATGTTGTGAGTCCTGCAGGGACCTTGTTGCTCATATAACCTGATCTGTACGCTTTGGAAGGCTTCTCCCAAATATTTCTCGTCACAATACCTACATAAAATGATGTACACACCTGTTGACTGTCATTTTGTGAGTCATCTCTTTGATGGTGCTGGATGTTATAGTGGTGAGTGTGTGAGTGTTGATCTTGGTGAGGAAGTGACGTAACTTGGACAACATGATGACCCCAAAGAAACAGATGATGATGGCACAAGTAAGGTCGTTAAACTTTCTTGTCAATACTAATTATAATACTCCAGAATGTATAAGGCTCTAGGTAAACTCTGCTGCAGAGTTGATCATGTCCATGGATGAATCTGGCGCTTCCACGAGCTATGTTGACTTTTAGAGAAGCAAAAATTTGAGAGTAAGACACATGTGCAACATCTGGGTATCTTTATTGGGTATCTTTATTGGCGAAACGTCTACAATAAAGATACCCAGATGTTGCACATGTGTCTTACTCTCATCTTGTCGGTATTATATACCATTCGTACACAAGCAAAAATTTGTTGAATGTTTATGTGCTGTGTAAAATGCGGTACTTAAAGCACGTCTAAACCCAGCCATTTTAATCTCTCAGGGTTTTGGCGCTCTAGATAACCTTGGTTTTCATAAGTAAGACACATGTGCAACAGTCAGGTATCTTTAATCCGAAGCTCTTCACCTACACAGCCGGTTTCTTAAGTCGAGTAGAGGAAGCAGTAGAGATGTAAAGACGATGTAATCAGTCCATCAGCCTGGTCATTACATCTTAACTGCCTCTGGTGCCTCCTAGGCATTCGACTGAATTATCATTATTATTATAATCATTGGGAGCGGTAAACCTGTAGGATTATACAGCGCATGTGCGGGCGGGATGGGGGGTGATGGAAGGTATTCAGGCTCACTTCAGGAAACCAGAGAACAGATTCAATTCCGTAGATCAAGAGCCCCTCTCACACAGCGTCAAGGAACCTCCCTTGAGGGGTATTCGACTGAAGAAACCTACTGAGTTGGCGAAACTTTTCGGAATAAAGATAAGTAACTGTGGAAAATGTGTCTTACTTACCAATTATTCGTATTGCATACCATTATTATATCCAACCTTGACTTCGATTATCATTGTGTTGCTAGAGTACACAACACTAGTTGTTTTCCAAGGTGAGACTATGACAGTGTTTCGGTAAAGTTACGCTATTGTGACTTTTTGCTGTTTAACAATGAATGTTATTATTTGTATAAGTTGGTATCAGGGAGCACAGAACTGGATGAAAACACAACTGAAGGAAGATAAGGAGAGTATAAGTCTGACAAGCTACTATATAAGTCTCAGGTTCTTAAACAAAATATAATCAGTATTCACTGAGTTACTGATTCACGAAATCGTAATAACAAGATCGCAAACAAATCACGAAACACTGTGGCCTGTGAGCTTCAGGACTCACTCGCCATGGGTTTAACCCCCACCAGTTCCCTGGATACTTTGAGGAATGTTATGGGTAGAATTGTCCAGGTTCTTCAACGTGTTGTGGCACCTGGAATGTCTTCTGAAGATGCAATATGGCAACTAATCCTGATCTTATTGCAAACTTCACTAGGCAGACATTCACACGATTTTCATAAGCGTTCAAATCGGGATAAAAAAAAATGTTATGTTTATAAACAATGTCAGAAATGTTGTCAAACAGAGCATCGAGGGGGAAAAAATACCTTTGTTGTTTGTAGACAAACTTTTCTACACTACAAAATTAGGCTTCAGGATTTGATGTGTGTTCAGTCCATCAGTGGACTGAACACATCAACTCCAGGTTTAGGGACTGATTCCCTCAAACTCTTCTTATTACACTGTTCTTCTCTGTATCGGACTGCAGAAGGCACCGGCCATCGTCTTCAGTTCGTAAAATCATAAAACAAAATAAATGAAATTTAAAAAAATAGATCCCCACACGTCTATACCACTCCCAAATATATAATTTAAAAATTGTCGACTCAAAACTTAGAAATGTTAATATAACAAACAAACAAACAAAGAATCTGCAGATAACTAAAAGGAAAAGAAGAAATTTTTCAATTGTAATATAAAAAAAACACCTAAACAACTGACCAAACAAATGGAAATGAATATATTAGGAATGGCGGCAATCCCCCCCCAACAAAATCCCCCAAAAATGTTTAAATATTTATCCATAGCATTTTTTCTAAATTGGACAAGTAAACAAAAAAAAAAAAAAAACTCACAAAACACATTCTTTTTAATAAACAAATAAACACTGAAAATTTCGCATTAAAAACAAGATAAAAAGGCACAATTCCGGGGAAACGAAAACACTAAATGCTCAAGTCGGACGAAACGCATGAAAAGTTACAGCCTTTTATGTACAGGTTATTTGGGGGTTTCCCCAAAATGTCATGTTTCGAAAGGATTTTCTACCATTGGTATAAATTTCAACACCAAAACTGAAAAAAAATTTGTGACAAGAAAAAGGGCGGGAAAGAGAAATATTGAGGAGGAAGACAGGAAAGAGAAGAGAGGAAAAAATTATTAGGAGTAATGTAGGAGAAAGACGTGAAACAGGATGGAGAATAACGCTGAGGAGAGAACGAGAGAAGCACAGAATGTTAGCGAGGAGAACAGAAAGAAGAGTACATGAAAGTAGGAGAGAAAAGCAGGAAATACAGGAGCGAGAAGGATAAGAAAGGAGAGAGAGTAAAGAAACGGCAAGATGGAGGCTAGGAAGAAGAAGAAAGTATGTTAAACAACGACAAGGGATGGTAAAGAAACACGTACGGAGAAATAGCGACAGAGAAAATCAGAAGAGGAAAAGGAAATGAATAACAGGAAGACGAAAGATACCGGGAGGGAGAAAACAGTGGTTAAATAGAGGGAAAAAGACACAGAGAAAGAGATAACAGGAAGAAAAACCCAAAGAGAAAATGACAAAAATAAGGAAGGTAAGAAGAGAGTATGGTAAAAAACAAAGAGAGGAAGGCAAGGAAGATGGAGACAAAGAAGAGGAAAGTAAGGAAGAGTGAGGCAAGAGTGAAGCTAAAGAGAGGAAGGCATGGAAGAGAGACGCAAGGAAGAGTGAAGCAAGGTAGAGAGAGACAAGGAATATGGATGCAAGGAAGATGGAGACAAGGAAGGAGTCAAGAAAGAGAGCCAGAGGAAAAGGTAATGTATAAGAAAGGTGGTGGTCAACAGCTCATTAAATAACACTGACTGCACTTCACCAATCATTAAATAACACTGACTGCTCTTCACCAATCATTAAATAACACTGACTGCACTTCACCAATCATTAAATAACACTGACTGCACTTCACCAATCATTAAATAACACTGATTTGCACTCCCCAAACATTAAATAACACTGACTGCACTTCCAAATCATTAAATAACACGGGAACTGCACTTCACCAATCATTAAATAACACTGACTGCACTTCACCAATCATTAAATAACACTGACTGCTCTTCACCAATCATTAAATAACACTGACTGCACTTCACCAATCATTAAATAACACTGACTGCACTTCACCAATCATTAAATAACACTGACTGCACTTCACCAATCATTAAATAAAAACACTGACGCCTTCACCAATCATTAAATAACACTGCTGCACTTCACCAATCATTAAATAACACTGATGCTCTTCCCCAATCATTAAATAACACTGACTGCTCTTCACCAATCATTAAATAACACTGACTGCTCTTCACCAATCATTAAATAACACTGACTGCTCTTCACCAATCTTTAAAATAACACTGACTGCTCTTCACCAACATTAAATAACACTGACTGCTCTTCCCCAATCATTAAATAACACTGACTGCTCTTCACCAATCATTAAATAACACTGACTGCTCTTCACCAATCATAAATAACATGACGCCTTCACCAATCATTAAATAACACTGACTGCTCTTCACCAATCATTAAATAACACTGATTTGCACTTCCCCAAATCATTAAATAACACTGACTGCATTCACCAATCATTAAAATAACACTGACTGCTCTTCACCAATCATTAAATAACACTGAACTGCTCTTCACCAATCATTAAATAACACTGACTGCACTTCAAATCATAAATAACACTGATTTGCACTCACCAATCATTAAATAAAAACTGACTGCACTTCCCCAAACATTAAATAACACTGACTGCACTTCACCAATCATTAAATAACACTGACTGCACTTCACCAATAAATTAAATAACACTGACTGCACTTAAACCAATCATAAAAAACACGACTGCCTTCACCAATCATTAAATAACACTGACTGCACTTCACCAATCATTAAATAACACTGACTGCACTTCACCAATCATTAAATAACACTGACTGCACTTCACCAATCATTAAATAACACGACTGCACTTCACCAATCATTAAATAACACTGACTGCACTTCCCAATCATTAAATAACACTGACTGCACTTCACCAACCCATTAAATAACACTGACTGCTCTTCACCAATCATTAAATAACACTGACTGCACTCACCAATCATTAAATAACACTGACTGCATTTTCACCAATCATTAAATAACAATGACTGCACTTCACCAATAAATTAAATAACACTGACTGCACTTCACCAATCATTAAATAACACTGACTGCACTTCACCAATCAATAAATAACACTGACTGCACTTCACCAATCATTAAATAACACTGACTGCTCTTCACCAACATTAAATAACACTGACTGCACTTCACCAATCATTAAATAACACTGACTGCACTTCACCAATCATTAAATAACACTGACTGCACTTCACCAAATCATTAAATAACACTGACGCACTTCACCAATCATTAAATAACACTGACTGCACTTCCCCAATCATTAAATAAAAACTGACTGCACTTCACCAACATTAAATAACACTGACTGCTCTTCACCAATCATTAAATAACACGACTGCACTTCACCAATCATTAAATACCCCTGACTGCCACTTCACCAATCATTAAATAACACTGACTGCACTTCACCAATCATTAAATAACACTGACTGCACTTCACCAATCATTAAAAAACATGACTGCACTTCACCAATCATTAAATAACACTGACTGCTCTTCACCAATCTTTAAAATAACACTGATGCACTTCCCAATCATTAAATAACACTGACTGCACTTCACCAATCATTAAATAACACTGACTGCACTTCACCAATCATTAAATAACACTGACTGCACTTCACCAATAATTAAATAACACTGACTGCACTTCACCAATCATTAAATAACACTGACTGCACTTCACCAATCATTAAATAACACTGACTGCACTTCACCAATCATTAAATAACACTGACTGCACTTCACCAACATTAAAATAACACTGACTGCACTTCACCAATCATTAAAAAAACACTGACTGCACTTCACCCAATCATTAAATAACACTGACTGCACTTCACCAATCATTAATAACACGGGACTGCACTTCACCATCATTAAATAACACTGACTGCACTTCACAAATCATTAAATAACACTGACTGCTTCTTCACCAATCTTTAAAATAACACTGACTGCACTTCACCAATCATTAAATAACCTGACTGCACTTCACAAATCATTAAATAACACTGACTGCATTTTAACAATCATTAATAACACTGACTGCACTTCACCAATCATTAAATAACACTGACTGCACTTCACCAATCATTAAATAACACTGACTGCACTTCACCAATCATTAAATAACACTGACTGCCTTCACCAATCTTTAAAATAACACTGACTGCTCTTCACCAATCATTAAATAACACTGACTGCACTTCACCAATCATTAAATAACACTGACTGCACTTCACCAATCATTAAATAACACTGACTGCACTTCACCAATCATTAAATAACACTGACTGCACTTCAACAATCATTAAATAACACTGACTGCTCTCCACCAATCTTTAAAATAACACTGACTGCACTTCACCAATCATTAAATAACACTGACTGCACTTCACCAATCATTAAATAACACTGACTGCACTTCACCAATCATTAAATAACACTGACTGCACTTCACCAATCATTAAATAACACTGACTGCTCTTCACCAATCTTTAAAATAACACTGACTGCACTTCACCAATCATTAAATAACACTGACTGCACTTAAACAATCATTAAATAACACTGCCCTGCTCTTCACAATCATTAAATAACACTGACTGCACTTCACCAATCTTTTAAATAACACTGACTGCACTTCACCAATCATTAAATAACACTGACTGCACTTCACCAATCATTAAATAACACTGACTGCACTTTACCAATCATTAAATAACACTGACGCCTTCACCAATCATTAAATAACACTGCTGCACTTCCCCAATCATTAAATAACACTGACTGCACTTCACCAATAAATTAAATAACACTGACTGCTCTTTCACCCAATCATTAAATCCACCTGACTGCTCTTCACCAATCATTAAATAACACTGACTGCACTTCACCAATCATTAAATAACACTGACTGCACTTCACCAATCATTAAAAAACAGTGACTGCGCTTCACCAATCATTAAATAACACGGGACTGCACTTCCCCAAAATCAATTAAATAACACTGACTGCACTTCACCAATCATTAAATAACACTGACTGCACTTCACCAATCATTAAATAACACTGACTGCACTTCACCAATCATTAAATAACACTGATTGCACTTCACCAATCATTAAATAACACTGACTGCACTTCACCAATCATTAAATAACACTGACTGCACTCACCAACATTAAATAACACTGACTGCACTTCACCAATCATTAAATAACACTGACTGCTCTTCACCAATCATTAAATAACACTGACTGCACTTCACCAATCATCAAATAACACTGACTGCTCTTCACCAATCATTAAATAACACTGATTGCACTTCACCAATCATTAAATAACACTGACTGCACTTCACCAATCATTAAATAACACTGACTGCTCTTCACCAATCATTAAATCACACTGACTGCTCTTCACCAATCATTAAATAACACTGACTGCACTTCACCAATCATTAAATAACACTGATTGCACTTCACCAATCATTAAATAACACTGACTGCACTTCACCAATCATTAAATAACACTGACTGCACTTCACCAATCATTAAATAACACTGACTGCACTTCACCAATCATTAAATAACCTGACTGCCTTCACCAATCATTAAATAACACTGATTGAAACTTCACCAATCATTAAATAACACTGACTGCATTTCACCAATCATTAAATAACACTGACTGCTCTTCACCAATCTTTAAAAAATCACACTGACGCCTTCACCAATCATTAAAAAAACACTGACTGCTCTTCACCAATCTTAAATAACACTGACTGCACTTCACCAATCATTAAATAACACTGATTGCACTTCACCAATCATAAATAACACTGACTGCACTTCACCAATTTTAAATAACACTGACTGCACTTCACCAACCCATTAAATAACACTGACTGCACTTCACCAATCATTAAATAAACTGACTGCACTTCACCAATCATAAAAACACTGACTGCTCTTCCCCAATCATTAAATAAACACTGACTGCTTTTTCACCAATCATTAAATAACACTGACTGCACTTCCCCAATCATTAAATAACACTGATTGCATTTCACCAATCATTAAATAACACTGACTGCACTTCACCAATCATTAATAACACTGACTGCACTTCACCAATCATTAAATAACACTGACTGCACTTCACCAATCATTAAATAACACTGACTGCACTTCACCAATCATTAAAAAAAAACTGACGCTCTTCACCAATCATTAAATTTCACACTGACTGCACTTCACCAATCTTTAAATAACACTGATTGCACTTCACCAACCCATTAAATAACACTGACTGCACTTCACCAATCATTAAATAACACGACTGAACTTAAACCAAATTCAATAAATAACACTGCACTTCACCAATCATTAAATAAACTGACTGCACTTCACCAATCTTTAAATAACACTAACTGCCTTCCTATCATTAAAAAACGCTGCATTTTCACTTTCACCAATCTTTAATAACACTGACTGCACATCACCAATCATTAAATAACACTAACTGCACTTCAAGAATCATTAAATAACACTGACTGCACTTTACCAATCATTAAATAACACTGACTGCAATTCACTAATCATTATATAACACTGCACTTTACCAATCATTAAATAACACTGACTGCACTTCACTAATCATTAAATAACACTGATTGCACTTTACCAATCATTAAATAACACTGACTGCACTTCACTAATCATTAAAAACACTGACTGCACTTCACCAATCATTAAATAGCACTAACTGCACTTTACCTATCATTAAATAACACTGCACTTCACTTCACCAATCATTAAATAACACTGACTGCACTTCACCAATCATTAAATAACACTGCATTTTACCTATCATTAAATAACACTGACTGCACTTCACTAATTATTAAATAGCACTGACTGCACTTTACCAATCTTTAAATAACAATGACTGCACTTCACTAATGATTAAATAACACTAACTGCACTTTACCAATCATTAAAAACACTGACTGCACTTCACCAATCAATAAATAACACTGACTGCACTTCACCAATTAAATAGCACTGACTGCACTTCACCAATCATTAAAAACACTGACTGCACTTCACTAATCATTAAATAACAATGACTGCACTTCACCAATCATTAAATAACAGTGAGTACACTTTACCTATCATCAAATAACACTGCACTTCACTAATCATTAAATAACACTGACTGCACTTCACTAATCATTAAATAGCACTGACTCCACTTTCCCAATCATTAAATAACTGTGACTGCACTTCACTTATCATTAAATAACACTGACTGCACTTCAACAATTATTAAATAACACATACTGCACTTTACCAATCACTAAATAAGACTGACTGCACTTCACCAATCATTAACTAACACTGGCTGCACTTCAATCATTAAATAACACTGACTGAACTTCACCAATCATTAAATAACACTGACTGCACTTCACCAATCATTAAATAACGCTGACTCTACTTCACCAATCATTAAATAACACTGACTGCACTTCAATCATTAAATAACACTGACTGCACTTCACCAATCATTAAATAACAGTGACTGCACTTCACCAATCATTAAATAACACTGTACTTCACCAATCATTAAATAACACTGGCTGCACGTCCCCAATCATTAAATAACACTGACTGCACTTTACCAATCATTAAATAACACTGACTGCATTTTACTAATCTTTAAATAACACTGACTGCACTTCAATCACTAAATAACACTGACTGCATTTTACTAATCTTTAAATAACATTGACTGCACTTCACCAATCATTAAATAACATTGACTGCACTTCACTAAACATTAAATAACACTGACTGCACTTCAATCATTAAATAACACTGACTACATTTTTCTAATCATTAAATAACACTGGCTGCACTTCACTAAACATTAAATAACACTGGCTGCACTTCACCAATCATTAAATGACACTTACTGCACTTCACCAATCATTAAATAACGCTGACTGCATTTTACTAATCATTAAATAACACTGGCTGCACTTCACTAAACATTAAATAACACTGGCTGCACTTCACCAATCATTAAATGACACTTACTGCACTTCACCAATCAATAAATAACGCTGACTGCATTTTACTAATCATAAATAACACGGGCTGCACTTCACTAAACATTAAATAACACTGGCTGCACTTCACCAATCATTAAATGACACTTACTGCACTTCACCAATCATTAAATAACGCTCACTGCATTTTACTAATCATTAAATAACACTGGCTGCACTTCACCAATCATTAAATAACACTGACTGCACTTCACCAATCATTAAATAACGCTCACTGCATTTTACTAATCATTAAATAACACTGCCTGCACTTCACCAATTATTAAATAACACTGGCTGCATTTCACTAAACATTAAATAACACTGACTGCACTTCACCAATCATTAAATAACACTGACTGCACTTCACCAATCATTAAATAACACTGACTGCACTTCACCAATCATTAAATAACACTGACTGCACTTTACCAATCATTAAATAACACTGACTGCACTTCACCAATCATTAAATAACACTGACTGCACTTCACTAAACATTAAATAACACTGACTGCACTTCACTAATCATTAAATAACACTGGCTGCACTTCACCAATCATTGAATAACACTGACTGCACTTCACCAATCATTGAATAACACTGACTGCACTTCACCAATCATTACTCACAAACGTAACAGTAATGAACATAATTTAAATAATTACCAAGTAAGCTAAGTAATTAGATCATTCAATTTTTCCTTGTAGACCGCTGGCAGATAGTAATAATAATCGTCGTTAACACTATATTTACCTCTCTTCCTGTAGGTCGTTCCGGGGGGTCAAAGCGTCCGTAGTCTAGTCTCTGACGAGGCCTCCTGGTGCATCATGGTCTGATCAACCAAGTTGTTACTGTTTGCCCCAGGTAATAAAACGTACGAACCACAACGCAGTTGGTCAGGTACTGACTTTAGATATGTGTCTAATTCCCCTTTCAAGATAGCCAAGGGACTATTAGTAATTCCTCTTATTTATGGTGGGCCCCAGACACATTGTGTTTTCTATTAGTGTACCCATGGCGCTCCTATTTTTCATGGAGAGGTATGTTGAAATATCTTCCAAGTCTTTTCTTTTAATAGGGAGTGATTTCCGTGTGCAGATTTGGGACCAGCTCCTCTAGGATGTTCCAGGTGTAGATTATGATGTATCTTACTTGCCGTTCCCAGTAATTAAAATGCTTGAACTCTCTGTACATTCTCTAGGTCTGCGATTTCAACTGCCTTTAATGGAGGTATTAATGCACAGCAGTACAGCTTAGAGAGAAAGATTTAAAAAGTATAATCATTGGTTTGACATGCTTTGTTTTGAAAGTTCATATTGTCCATCCTGTCATTTTCCTCGTAGATGTGATAGTGACACTGTTGTGATCCTTGAAGGTAAGACATTAATACTCCCAGGTCCTTCACACTACTTTACCGCTCTATTGTGTGATGAGAGTTTGTAGTATACTCATTTCAAGTTATTATTTCCATCAGTTTTCCATAACGGAGTAGTTGAAATATGTCCTCATTGACCATCATATTGTTTTCCGTTGTCCAGTGGAAAACTTGATTGAAATCTTATTGGAGATTTACCGTGTCCACAGTGATGGCGGTCTCATGTTGATACTAATATTGTCTGCAAAGGAAAACACGATACTATTGCTTACATCTCTGTTTATATCTGACATGAGGACGGATGCTATAGTTTACATCTCTGTTTATATCTGACATGAGGATGGATGCTATTGTTTACATCTCTTGTTTATATCTGACATGAGGATGGATGCTATTGTTTACATCTCTTGTTTATATCTGACATGAGGATGGATGCTATTGTTTACATCTCTTGTTTATATCTGACATGAGGACGGATGCTATAGTTTACATCTCTGTTTATATCTGACATGAGGATGGATGCTATTGTTTACATCTCTGTTTGTAGATGAATGGTTCAGAGAACCGACATGTTGATAAATTAGACACATGTGCAACTCTTGGGTATCTTTATTGAGGAAACGTTTCGCCACACAGTGGCTTCATCAGTCCATACATAGGAGAAACTTGAAGAACAGGAGGAGAATGAGGTAATCAGTCCCTCAACCTTGAGTCGATGTGTTCAGTCCATCAATCTTGAGTAGAATACGGCAGATGAGCGGAGAAGCAGCTTATAAACCGTATGGCAGGAGAGGTGTAGCAGTCATAGGTAGTGTCACATTTGTTCAATGTGGAAGTAGGTTGTGCCCAAGAATTAGGCAAGCGAAGAATTCCTAAGTATTAAGATCCCAAGAAGTTGCAGTGTCTGACAGGTTTGTAGATGAATGGTTCAGAGAACCGACATGTTGATAAATTAGACACATGTGCAACTCTTGGGTATCTTTATTGAGGAAACTTTTTCGCCACACAGTGGCTTCATCAGTCCATACATAGGAGAAACTTGAAGAACAGGAGGAGAATGAGGTAATCAGTCCCTCAACCTTGAGTCGATGTGTTCAGTCCATCAATCTTGAGTAGAATACGGCAGATGAGCGGAGAAGCAGCTTATAAACCGTATGGCAGGAGAGGTGTAGCAGTCATAGGTAGTGTCACATTTGTTCAATGTGGAAGTAGGTTGTGCCCAAGAATTAGGCAAGCGAAGAATTCCTAAGTATTAAGATCCCAAGAAGTTGCAGTGTCTGACAGGTTTGTAGATGAATGGTTCAGAGAACAGACATGTTGATAAATTAGACACATGTGTAACTCTTGGGTATCTTTATTGAGGAAACGTTTCGCCACACAGTGGCTTCATCAGTCCATACATAGGAGAAACTTGAAGAACAGGAGGAGAATGAGGTAATCAGTCCCTCAACCTTGAGTCGATGTGTTCAGTCCATCAATCTTGAGTAGAATACGGCAGATGAGCGGAGAAGCAGCTTATAAACCGTATGGCAGGATAGGTGTAGCAATCATAGGTAGTGTCACATTTGTTCAATGTGGAAGTAGGTTGTGCCCAAGAATTAGGCAAGCGAAGAATTCCTAAGTATTAAGATCCCAAGAAGTTGCAGTGTCTGACAGGTTTGTAGATGAATGGTTCAGAGAACCGACATGTTGATAAATTAGACACATGTGCAACTCTTGGGTATCTTTATTGAGGAAACGTTTCGCCACACAGTGGCTTCATCAGTCCATACATAGGAGAAACTTGAAGAACAACCTACTTCCACATTGAACAAATGTGACACTACCTATGACTGCTACACCTCTCCTGCCATACGGTTTATAAGTTTGCTTCTCCGCTCATCTGCCGTATTCTACTCAAGATTGATGGACTGAACACATCGACTCAAGGTTGAGGGACTGATTACCTCATTCTCCTCCTGTTCTTCAAGTTTCTCCTATGTATGGACTGATGAAGCCACTGTGTGGCGAAACGTTTCCTCAATAAAGATACCCAAGAGTTGCACATGTGTCTAATTTATCAACATGTCGGTTCTCTGAACCATTCATCTACAAACCTGTCAGACACTGCAACTTCTTGGGATCTTAATACTTAGGAATTCTTCGCTTGCCTAATTCTTGGGCACAACCTACTTCCACATTGAACAAATGTGACACTACCTATGACTGCTACACCTCTCCTGCCATACGGTTTATAAGCTGCTTCTCCGCTCATCTGCCGTATTCTACTCAAGATTGATGGACTGAACACATCGACTCAAGGTTGAGGGACTGATTACCTCATTCTCCTCCTGTTCTTCAAGTTTCTCCTATGTATGGACTGATGAAGCCACTGTGTGGCGAAACGTTTCCTCAATAAAGATACCCAAGAGTTGCACATGTGTCTAATTTATCAACATCTCTGTTTATATCTGACATGAGGATGGATGCTATAGTTTACATCTCTGTTTATATCTGACATGAGGATGGATGCTATTGTTTACATCTCTGTTTATATCTGACATGAGGATGGATGCTATAGTTTACATCTCTGTTTATATCTGACATGAGGATGGATGCTATAGTTTACATCTCTTGTTTATATCTGACATGAGGAGGGATGCTATAGTTTACATCTCTTGTTTATATCTGACATGAGGATGGATGCTATAGTTTACATCTCTTGTTTATATCTGACATGAGGAGGGATGCTATTGTTTACATCTCTTGTTTATATCTGACATGAGGAGGGATGCCATAGTTTACATCTCTTGTCTATATCTGACATGAGGATGGATGCTATAGTTTACATCTCTTGTTTATATCTGACATGAGGATGGATGCTATAGTTTATATCTCTTGTTTATATCTGACATGAGGATGGATGCTATAGTTTACATCTCTTGTTTATATCTGACATGAGGAGGGATGCTATTGTTTACATCTCTTGTTTATATCTGACACGAGGAGGGATGATATAGTTTACATCTCTTGTTTATATCTGACATGAGGATGGATGCTATAGTTTACATCTCTTGTTTATATCTGACATGAGGATGGATGCTATAGTTTACATCTCTTGTTTATATCTGACATGAGGATGGATGCTATAGTTTACATCTCTTGTTTATATCTGACATGAGGAGGGATGCTATAGTTTACATCTCTTGTTTATATCTGACATGAGGATGGATGCTATAGTTTACATCTCTTGTTTATATCTGACATGAGGAGGGATGCTATAGTTTACATCTCTTGTTTATATCTGACATGAGCATGGATGCTATAGTTTACATCTCTTGTTTATATCTGACATGAGGAGGGATGCTATAGTTTACATCTCTTGTTTATATCTGACATGAGGAGGGATGCTATAGTTTACATCTCTTGTTTATATCTGACAGGAGGGATGCTATAGTTTACATCTCTTGTTTATATCTGACATGAGGAGGGATGCTATAGTTTACATCTCTTGTTTATATCTGACATGAGGATGGATGATGTAGTTTACATCTCTTGTTTATATCTGACATGAGGATGTGGAAGAGAGCTTTTCACGCTGAGATAGAAACATATTTTTAAAAGAAAACTCTTAAATGTAAAAAAAAAAAAAATTAGCTCAGAATTTTTTTTCACAATTCTTCAGAATAACCAAATGATGTTTAAACGTGAAAATTAGTTTCCTTTAATTATTTACTATATAACTTTGGAAATTTTTGAGGAAACTAATTTCAAGATTTACTAGAAAATTAATACATTGGTAATATAAACTAGAGAATTATGTAGTAGCTAGGAGAGTTATGTGGTAGCTAGGAGAGTTATGTGGTAGCTAGTAGAGTTATGTGGTAGCCAGGAGAGTTATGTGGTAGCCAGGAGAGTTATGTGGTAGCTAGGAGAGTTATGAGGTAGCTGCGAGAGTTATGAGGTAGCTAGGAGAGATATGTGGTAGCTAGGAGAGTGTGTGGTACCTAGGAGAGATATGTGGTAGCTAGGAGAGGTATGTGGTAGCTAGGAGAGTTATGAGGTAGCTAGGAGAGTTATGAGGTAGCTAGGAGAGTTATGAGGTAGCTAGGAAAGATATGTGGTAGCTAAGAGAGATATGTGGTAGCTAGGAGAGTTATGAGGCAGCTAGGAGAGTTATGAGGTAGCTAGGAGAGTTATGTGGTAGCTAGGAGAGTTATGAGATAGCTAGAAGAGATATGTGGGAGCTAAGAGAGATATGTGGTAGCTAGGAGAGATATGTGGTAGCTAGGAGAGTTATGTGGTAGCTATTAGAGGTATGTGGTAGCTAGGAGAGTTATGTGGTAGCTAGGAGAGTTATGTGGTAGCTAGGAGAGTTATGAGGTAGCTAGGAGAGTTATGAGGTAGCTAGGAGAGATATGTGGTAGCTAGGAGAGGTATGTGGTAGCTAGGAGGGTTATGAGGTAGCTAGGAGAGTTATGAGGTAGCTAGGAGAGATACGTGGTAGCTAAGAGAGATATGTGGTAGCTAGGAGAGATATGTAGTAGCTAGGAGAGGTATGTGGTAGCTAGGAGAGTTATGTGGTAGCTAGGAGAGTTATGAGGTAACTAGGAGAGATATGTGGTAGCTAAGAGAGATATGTGGTAGCTAGGAGAGTTATGTGGTAGCTATGAGAGTTATGAGGTAGCTATGAGAGTTATGAGGTAGCTATGAGAGATATGTGGTAGCTAGGAGAGTTGTGTGGTAGCTAGGAGAGATATGTGGTAGCTAGGAGAGGTATGTGGTAGCTAGAAGAGTTATGAGGTAGCTAGGAGAGTTATGAGGTAGTTAGGAAAGATATGTGGTAGCTAAGAGAGATATGTGGTAGCCAGGAGAGTTATGAGGCAGCTAGGAGAGTTATGAGGTAGCTAGGAGAGTTATATGGTAGCTAGGAGAGTTATGTGGTAGCTAGGAGAGTTATGAGGTAGCTAGGAGAGTTATGAGATAGTTAGAAGAGATATGTGGTAGCTAAGAGAGATATGTGGTAGCTAGGAGAGATATGTGGTAGCTAGGAGAGTTATGTGGTAGCTAGGAGAGGTATGTGGTAGCTAGGAGAGTTATGTGGTAGCTAGGAGAGTTATGTGGTAGCTAGGAGAGTTATGAGGTACCTAGGAGAGTTATGAGGTAGCTAGGAGAGATATGTGGTAGCTAGGAGAGTTATAAGAACATAAGAACATAAGAAAGGAGGAACACTGCAGCAGGCCTGTTGGCCCATACTGGGCAGGTCCTTTACAATTCATCCCACTAACAAACATTTGACCAACCCAATTTTCAGTGCTACCCAAGAAATAAGCTCTGATGTGCAAGTCACACTCAAATCCAACCCCTGTCACTCATGTACTTATCCAACCTAAATTTGAAACTACCCAAAGTCCTAGCCTCAATAACCCAACTAGGTAGATTGTCCCACTCATCAACTACCCTATTTCCAAACCAATACTTTCCTATGTCCTTTCTAAATCTAAACTTATCCAATTTAAATCCAATACTGCGGGTTCTCTCTTGGAGAGATATCCTCAAGACCTTGTTAATATCCCCTTTATTAATACCTATCTTCCACTTATACACTTCGATCAGGTCTCCCCTCATTCTTCGTCTAACAAGTGAATGTAACTTAAGAGTCTTCAATCTTTCTTCATAAGGAAGATTTCTAATGCTATGTATGAATTTAGTCATCCTACGCTGAATGTTTTCTAACGAATTTATGTCCATTTTGTAATATGGAGACCAGAATTGAGCTGCATAATCTAGGTGAGGCCTTACTAATGATGTATAAAGCTGCAGTATGACCTCTGGACTTCTGTTGCTTACACTTCTTGATATAAATCCCAGTAATTTATTTGCCTTATTACGTACGCTTAGGCATTGCTGTCTTGGTTTAAGGTTGCTGCTTACCATAACCCCCAAGTCCTTTTCGCAGTCTGTATGGCTAAGTTCTACATTATTTAACTTATAAGTGCTAGGGTTATGGACTCTCCCGAGCTTCAGAACCTTGCATTTATCTACATTGAACTGCATCTGCCACTTTCTGACCAAGAGTAGAGTTTGTCTAAATCCTCCTGAAGTTCCCTAACATCTACGTTTGAATCAATTATCCTACCTATCTTCGTGTCATCGGCGAATTTGCTCATATCACTACTAATTCCTGCATCAAGATCATTGATATATATTATAAACAACAACGGGCCCAAGACTGATCCCTGTGGAACGCCACTTGTTACTGATCCCCACTCGGATTTAACCCATTGATGGACACTCTCTGCTTCCTGTCTGTGAGCCATGATTCGATCCACGAGAGCACCCTTCCCCCAATGCCATGAGCTGCTACTTTCTTCAACAGTCTTTGGTGCGGAACTCTATCAAATGCTTTACTAAAATCTAAGTAAATAATATCAAATTCTTTATCGTGGTCAACAGCCTCAAAAGCTTTACTGAAGAAAGTTAATAAATTAGTTAGACAAGACCGGCCTCTTGTGAATCCATGCTGAGTATCATTAATCAAGCTATGCTTATCGAGATGGCTTCTTATAATCTCAGCTATAATTGACTCTAGTAATTTGCCTACAATTGAGGTAAGGCTTATTGGGCGGTAATTTGACGGTAACGACTTGTCCCCTGTTTTAAAAATAGGAATTACATTAGCCATCTTCCACATATCAGACACTACACCTTTTGAAGAGATAAATTAAAAATATTAGTTAATGGTTCACAGAGTTCCATTTTGCATTCCTTAAGAACCCTTGAAAAAACCTCATCAGGACCCGGTGACTTATTTTGCTTCAGTCGGTCTATCTGCTTCAAAACCCATTTCACTAGTGACTGTGATGTTACATAATTTATCTTCTTCTAGCCCACTATAAAAATTAATTACCGGAATATTATTAGTGTCTTCCTGTGTAAAAACCGAGAGAAAATAATTATTTAAAATCGAGCACATTTCATTCTCTTTGTCAGTAAGATGCCCATAGTTATTTTTAAGGTGACCTATCTTATCTCTGACTTTTGTTCTATATACATGGAAAAAACTTTTTGGGTTAGTTTTAGAATCCCTAGCAACTTTAATTTCATAGTCCCTTTTAGCTTTTCTTATCCCTTTTTTAATGTCCCTCTTAATGTCAATATACTGATTCATAAGATGACCCTCGCCTCTTTTGATACGCCTATAAATTCCTTTCTTATGCCCTTATGAGCCTATTATTCATCCATTTTGGGTCATTTCTATTTGATCTGATTTCTTTATAAGGGATAAACGTTCTTTGAGCAGCATATATAGTGTTCAGAAAACTGTCATATTGATAGCTCTCTTCGTTACCCCAGTCGACAGATGATAAGTGTTCTCTAAGCCCATCGTAATCTGCTAAGCGAAAATCTGGGACTGTTACTGAGTTATCACTACTATCATACTTCCATTCAATGCTAAATGTAATTGATTTGTGGTCGCTAGCACCCAGTTCCTCTGAAACTTCTAAATTATTAACAAGGGATTCATTGTTTGCCAGAACTAAGTCAAGCAGGTTATTACCCCTTGTAGGTTCTGTCACAAACTGCTTCAAAAAACAATCCTGAACTACTTCTAAGAAGTCGTATGATTCTAAATTCCCAGTTAAGAAATTCCAATCAATATGACTAAAGTTAAAGTCTCCTAGAATTACTACACTATCGTGCCTTGTGTCCTTAACAATTTCCTCCCATAGTAGTCTCCCCTGGTCCCTATCTAAATTTGGGGGACGGTATATCACACCTAAAATTAATTTTTCATGCCCCTCTGAAAACTCTATCCAAACAGACTCTGTATGTGTTACTTCAGAATTAATACCCGTTTTTATGCAACAGTTCAAGCGATCTCGGACATACAATGCCACCCCACCCCCCTTCCCAACACTTCTATCTACTTGGAACTATTTAAAACCCTGAATGTGACATTCTGCAGGCATGTCTCGACTTTTTGAATTAAACCACATCTCAGTAATGGCAAATACGTCAATGTTACCTGCACTAGCAACTAGTCTCAACTCGTCCATCTTATTCCTAGCACTGCGACTATTTGTGTAATAAATATTTAAAGACCCTCCTCTCTCTTTACCCTTCCTGCTCCTTTCTGTTATTCCACTAAACCTATTACTGTCCTTGTCAATTAGTGCCACTGGCTTTCCAATATCCACCTCATTTTGCCTATTACTAGTTCTCCTAGTACTCATATTACTACCCTGCGACTTCACAGTTTTCCCGCCAAAACCCATACCACTAACTATTCCTAGTTTAAAGACCTAACAGCTCCCTCCACTGCGTTGGCAAATGTTCCCACCCCACACCTAAATAAGTGAACCCCATTCCTGGCATACATGTCATTTCTGCCATAGAAGAGGTCCCAGTTGTCAATGAATGTTACCGCATTTTCCTTATAGTATTTGTCCAGCCAGCAATTGACACCAATTGCTCTGGACAACCATTCATTTCCAACTCCTCTCCTTGGCAAAATGCCACATATGACAGGTTTCCCACCCTTCCTCTTAATTATCTCTATTGCTGACCTATACCTGCTAATCAGGTCCTCACTCCTACGTCTGCCAACATCGTTGCCTCCAGCACTGAGACAGAAAATAGGATTGCTCCCATTACCTATCATGATGTCATCCAGACGGCTAATAATATCCTTCATCCCAGCCCCAGGAAAACACACTCTCTGCCTCCTACTCCTATCCTTCAAGCAGAATGCCCTATCTATGTACCTAATCTGGCTGTCCCCAACAACAACAATGTTTTTACCTTCCTTGGCGTCGTCCTTCGTGATGCTCCCAGAAGTCGACTCACATTCTTCAGGTAGCATTACACCACTTGTGGAATTCGTCAAGACGTTCTCGATGGTCTTCGTTTGGGTTTCTGGGGATGTCTCACTCACGTCTGCCAGTGATTCCTTGGTGCTCGTTGTGGCATTCCCAGGAGAACACTCACATTCGTCAGGTAGCACAGAGAATGAGTTGGAAGTTTCCACGGTAGTCTTCTGGTTTCTCGTTGTTTCTGCCTCTCCAACCGTTTTCTTGATCCTCAGCTTGGTTCCATGTTGCCCGGCCACTGACCAAGCTCCCCTCTTAACCTGGGGACTCACAACAGGAGGATTACTACGAATCCTCTTGTTCTCCTCCGTTAATCGCCGTATCTCCATCTTAGCAACTCAGAGCTCTTCTCTCAGCTGCTGGTAAAGTTGCTCAAGAGAGGGCATCCTGGTTCAGATTTCAGAGAGAGCACACAAACAGGTCTTCACGGAGCTAAGTACACGTCACCACAGATATGAGGTAGCTAGGAGAGTTATGAGGTAGCTAGGAGAGGTATGTGGTAGCTAGGAGAGTTATGTGGTAGCTAGGAGAGTTATGTGGTTGCTAGAAGAGTTATGAGGTAACTAGGAGAGTTATGTGGTAGCTAGGAGAGTTATATGGTAGCTAGGAGAGTTATGAGGTAGCTAGGAGAGGTATGTGGTAGCTAGAAGAGTTATGAGGTAGCTAGGAGAGGTATGTGGTAGCTAGGAGAGCTATGTGGTAGCTAGGTGAGTTATGTGGTAGCTAGGAGAGGTATGTGGTAGCTAGGAGAGGTATGTGGTAGCTAGGAGAGTTATGAAGTAGCTAGGAGAGGTATGTGGTAGCTAGGAGAGGTATGTGGGAGCTAGGAGAGTTATGTGGTAGCTAGGAGAGATATGTGGTAGCTAGGAGAGGTATGTGGTAGCTAGGAGAGGCATGTGGTAGCTAGGAGAGCTATGTGGTAGCTAGGAGAGGTATGTGGTAGCTAGGAGAGATATGTGGTAGCTAGGAGAGGTATGTGGTAGCTAGGAGAGATATATGGTAGCTAGGTGAGGTATGTGGTAGCTAGGAGAGGTATGTGGTAGCTAGGAGAGATATGTGATAGCAACGAGAGATATGTTGTAGCTAGGAAAGGTATGTGGTAGCTGGAGGGATATGTGGTAGCTAGGAGTGATATGTGGTAGCTAGGAGAGGTATTTAGTAGCTAGGTGAGGTATGTGGTAGCTAGGAGAGGTATGTGGTAGCAAGGAGAGATATGTGGTAGCTAGGAGAGGTATGTGGTAGCTAGGTGAGGTATGTGGTAGCTAGGAGAGATATGTGGTAGCAAGGAGAGATATATGGTAGCTAGGAGAGGTATGTGGTAGCTAGGAGAGATATGTGGTAGCTTGGTGAGGTATGTGGTAGCTAGGAGAGATATGTGGTAGCTAGGAGAGGTATGTAGTAGCTAGGAGAGATATGTGGTAGCTAGGACAGACATGTGGTAGTGTGGCATGCAAAGAGTACGTAACCTTCATTCGGCGCATGTACACACCCTCATTTACAGGCTATCTCCCCCAACCAGCGAAACAGGTGACTGTTACACTCCAAGTATTGTAACCACTATTTCCTTCTTTTTAGAGCATAATAATTTTGGTCAGAGAGGTTAGGGTAATAATAATGATCCTCCGGAATGCCTAATTTTAATTAAGTATATTCATAATATAACAAAAGCCAGTTATAATATACGAATTATCGTATATAAGTTAAGAACACATGTTTCTTCTATAGTATCCAACATATACATAAGGCTTTCAAAACAGACGATTAGGAGGAGATCCTAGATATAACATATATATAAATGGAGATTACTTTAATGTATAAAGTCTTGTTTCCTAATTGGAAGCAGTCAGAATAAAACAGAATATGTCCAGGCCGGCTAATAAACCTTGGCCAGTTACCAGAGACGAGCAGGAGTGTCCTCGTTGGCTGCTACTTCTTCACTGCTCGTCCCTCAACCTTGAGCATACACGTAAAGTGGGTCACGTGACGTGACTCATCAACACTCAGTAGAGTAGTTGAACATAAAGGGGGGGGGGAAAGGGGGGGTATAACCATCAAACATCACGGCTAACTATACACCGGCACACCGGGCGGCAGGCAGGTTACTATACCTCCAATTAAACTTATCATGGCCATGTTACATAAATTATAATAATTGTTAATAAGAATTAGTCTTAATAATACAAGGACGTTCATTTCCAATTTAGCTATTAAAGGAAATAACCGCAATGTAATATTAAAGGAAGGTTAACCATAGGGGCATGACAGTGACTGAAGGTTGACGATGGGGCCCCGTCGTTCAACCAGTACCCAGGTTTCAGCCAATTAGAAGATGGTTTTGGCAATGGCAGAGGTTATGTGGATACCACTCTCCTGTCTGCCCTTGTCATTCCCATTCTAGAGCTGGTTGAAGCACGGTCTGCTCTCTAGTGGCTTCTATTCTGCCTTGCTTACCGTGGAGTGCACTAATACCTATTGCTGTACATAGTGTATATAGTGTACATACTTCTGTTCTAAATTGGTGAAGGATAATATAAGTCAAAAGTTTTCTGCTGTGTTTATTTTGCTCCCAGGATAACAGGCCTTTGGAACTCCTGGGTAGTAATAGATAGCAAGGAGAGGTATGTGGTAGCTAGGAAAAGTATGAGGCAGCTAGAAGAGGTATGTAGAGGTATGGGAAGAGGTGAGGTAGAAGACTGAAGTAAACAGAATAAGCTTGTAGAGCAATGAGTGATTTATACATTCTTCTCTACTGAAAACTAAACGATCTAGATCTGTCTTGAGGTTAGTCACCAAGGTGATACAGTGCAGAGCCAGCGGGACTGTAAATGCTTGTAGTTAAACAAGAATCTCTGGTGCCATATTCGGTAGATCACTGGAATCCTCCAGCAATATCCAGTGCTACTGTACAGTTGTTCTTGTATTCATCCAGTGACTGGTGCAACATTGTAAAGACTTTAAACGGGAGTTCAGGTGCAGATCGACGTTTTCTGATTTCATGTTGATGGCTGCTGGCAAACAAGTGAGAATCAGATGTCAGATAATAATCTCATTTGTGGTGAGATTCAGAATATACTCCCATCTTTCAAGCGAATTCCATGCAAATCTTCTAACGATGTAGTGCATTTGTCTTTGTGTGCTTATACCGTTAGTGGTATAGGGAGAGAGCCTTGTGCTTTTCTGTTCGTGACTCTTACTGAAGATAATACGCGATATTAGTTTATCTACAGAAGATAGAAGTATTTATATAGTTCTCAGCACACAGTCTCGTTGTAAACCTCAAGTACTCTCGTTTCTCTCTCTCTCTCTCTCTCTCTCTCTCTCTCTCTCTCATCTCAAAAATTAATATAATAAATTATTGGAATATTGGAACATAAAATTCGAGAAAAGCGTAAAGTATCGGATATTTTCTTGAAAAGTTTGTAAGAGTCAAGACTGCTTATCGTCACCCCAAAACTGAATTACTTCTTCTTAAATTGCTTATTAAAGTTGTAAAAACAGCAGGTGACTCGGTTGAATTTCCAGTTCAGTTCTAACCCCCTGAAACACCACTTGTTCAGTTCTAACCCCATGAAACACCACTTGTTCAGTTCTAACCCCCTGAAACACCACTTGTTCAGTTCTAACCCCCTGAAACACCACTTGTTCAGTTCTAACCCCCTGAAACACCACTTGTTCAGTTCTAACCCCCTGAAACACCACTTGTTCAGTTCTAACCCCCAGAAACACCACTTGTTCAGTTCTAACCCCCAGAAACACCACTTGTTCAGTTCTAACCCCCTGAAACACCACTTGTTCAGTTCTAACCCCCTGAAACACCACTTGTTCAGTTCTATCCCCCTGAAACACCATTTACAGTATGGACGAGAAGTCTGATGTAAAAAGGTCTGATGTAAAAAGGTCTGATGTAAAAAGGTCTGATGTAAAAAGGTCTGATGTAAAAAGGTCTGATGTAAAAAGGTCTGATGTAAAAAGGTCTGATGTAAAAAGGTCTGATGTAAAAAGGTCTGATGTAAAAAGGTCTGATGTAAAAAGGTCTGATGTAAAAAGGTCTGATGTAAAAATGTCTGATGTAAAAAGGTCTGATGTAAAAAGGTCTGATGTAAAAAGGTCTGATGTAAAAAGGTCTGATGTAAAAAGGTCTGATGTAAAATGGTCTGATGTAAAATGGTCTGATGTAAAATGGTCTGATGTAAAATGGTCTGATGTAAAATGGTCTGATGTAAAATGGTCTGATGTAAAATGTCTGATGTAAAATGTTCAACAGCGTACTGAAAAGGAAAACTTTTAATTAAACTTACCTTTTGTTTAATTCACGTTAAGCGCTAAAACCATATGTGGGGGTCAAGATGCCCCGTGGCTCTACTGATAGCAAACTCAGTTCACACAATGAGTGTCCGTGGTTCGATCGCTGGTATAGGTAGAAATGTTGGGCATGTTTCCTTACATCTGCTGTTCCTGTTCACAAAGCAGTAAGTAGGCACCTGCGTGTTTGTCGACAGGTGTGGGTCACATCCTCAGCTAATGAGCTGAGATGGTATGACAGAACTTTGCCTGTGAAATTAATTTGCGCAAAATAATCATGTGTGGATATCATCTCATTTCAACAACTTCGCAGAGGTAGTGACCAAGTTGACAATTTTTCTGACATAGGGAATAACAAATTTGGGAATAACAATGAAGCATATTTAAATAAAAAATCGTAATTATATTTTATAGCGTAAGTTCAGCGAGAAAAATGTCGTTGTATACTGAAGGTGTGTAGCTGTGTAGCTTTAAAATAAACTGCTTTACTATAGTGTCCCACAGTTACCAAAGGAAACTGTCAACTACTTAGAGGTCAGTCTCCTGGAGCAGTGAAAAAAAAATACCACTGGCAGGGATTGAACCCGGGATCAGAGAGTCATAAAACTCCAGACCGACGCCTTAGCCACTGGGTCAGCTAGGCCAGTGGCTAGCGCGTCGGTCTGGAGTTTTATGACTCTGTGATCCCTGGTTCTATCCCCGCCCGTGGTATGGTTTGTTTGCAATCGTATCATTACGAGGATGAATTAGCTGACACTTTTTGTGAGTTAAAACGAGTATGCGCTACCTACAATACGATGAATATGAGGTGCACAATAAACCAGCCACTTCGACACCAAAATCCAAAAAAAAATATCTAAAAAGAGGTAAACAGCGAGGTGGCCAGGATTGGTTGAGGTCACCTGTGTATAAGGCAGGTTGGTGCAGCAACTGTACCATAGGAAAGACAATGTACAGGATGTAGGAGTAGAATATATACACTCTCCTACACTATATATTTCAGCATAGGAGACTGCAAAAGTATAGAATCAATACTACAGATAAGTATGTACTATGTAAACAGACGATGGCTAAGACTTCTATCAAGAATTTAGGATAATCTTTTAATTAAGGCAGTGATGCCTGTCAATGCCTCAACTATTACTAGTACAAGTAACAGTACTGGATTATTACAACCATTAAAGCAAGAGTTTACATCACAACGTGTGAACTACTGCCCAGTAATGTCATTATGGTGGTATGTTCACTCACTGGACGAGTGGCACTGCCCAGTAATGTCGTTATGGTGGCATGTTCACTCACTGGATGAGTGGCACTGCCCAGTAATGTCATTATGGTGGTATGTTCACTCACTGGACGAGTGGCACTGCCCAGTAATATCGTTATGGTGGTATGTTCACTCACTGGACGAGTGGCACTGCCCAGTAATGTCGTTATGGTGGCATTTTTCACTCACGGGAAATGATGGCACGGGCCCAGTAATGTCATTATGGTGGTATGTTCACTCACTGACGAGTGGCACTGCCCAGTAATATCGTTATGGTGGTATTTTTCACTCACGGGGACGAGGGGCACTCCCCAGTAATATCGTTATGGTGGCATGTTCACTCACTGGATGAGTGGCACTGCCCAGTAATATCATTATGGTGGTATGTTCACTCACTGGACGAGTGGCACTGCCCAGTAATATCGTTATGGTGGTATGTTCACTCACTGGACGAGTGGCACTGCCCAGTAATATCATTATGGGAGTACGTTCACTCACAGAATGTACTGACGTTTCTTGTACTTTATTCAACACGGGAAGAGTAGTAATGGTCACTGCAATTATTACAGTGGATTATTATTCACAGCAACAATGGCATTGTCCAATATTTTCATTATGGATGAATTTTCTCCAAAAAAATGGCTGACACTGCCCAACACGGTCTTTAATATGCTATCTTCACTCACAGGATGATTTGGACTCCCCCTCAAAATCGTCTAAGTGAAGTAATCTTTTGCTTCATCATTTATTGAATTTGAAATATTAACTACTGTGACTGTGCACTTGAAGTCACAGTTTTCTCTCACTATCACAATATCTATAAGGTACATTAATTCCTTTTCCTTTCTAGGGCCATATATACGATGAATACAGTAATGTCGTACATAGGAGAGAGGAGCTCACGACGACGTTTTGGTCTGACTTAGACCGTTTACAAAGTCACACTAGGAGTCAGTATTAATAGGCAAGCTGGTTTCTTCTCTCCTTCCTGTTAGTGTGACATTGTAAATGGTCCAAGTCGGACCAAAACGTCGTAACCTCCTCTGTCCTATGTGCGCGTTATTTGTGTATTGTTCCAATTACGGTATTCTGACTGTTTTTTTCTGTAAAGTCGTAGCGAACGACTATCCATGAATAAAAAGAAAAATAAAGGGGATCGAACGGAGGTTCTCTGGGTATCAAGTCCTACGTTACAACATCCAGTTTCAGGACGGTGGGTGGAGGTTGCTGCAATATGTCGCAAGAACGACAAGGGTAAAAATTTACTATTGAAAATTGCCGTGGCTGGAAGGTCCAGTTGTGGACTGGCTGCCCAGAGGACCTGGATTTGATTCCGGTTTAATTTTTTTTTGCATTATTCATGGGCGGTCATTCATTATGAAGAACTGGATTCATGGATCATTTCTTAAGTCATGACAGTCTTCTTTTTATTGCGCAAACTATTGCTCAGGTGGAAAATTTGAAATACATGTTGAAAACCTCATAAAAATAAGTACCAAACAGCGCCAACAGATGGCGTATATGCGAAGGTGTCCAGTGGGAATGAACAAACAACAACTTTTATTTATTATCATTAAATCGTTAAAAAATTACTTCTCACAAAGAATATAAATATAATTGTGTACATAATTTGCTATATCCATCAAGCTATTGTGGTTGGTTATCCGTCATTTGTTGCTATAGTTGGACAAGACAGCGAGTACTATCGGCTTTGCTAATCTTCACCTTGGCTAATCTTAATCCTCACTTGTACGACAACATTACTCTCGCAATGACTTCTGGAGCTTTGGAATTTAATTATAATTATCGGGACTGATGTCAAGAGTATTTGTTCAGTAAAATGAGAAGTGGTAGAACCTGTATGGAGCAAGTTGACTCCCGGAACACTTCCTGGTGGGTGTTCCGGGGATCAACGCCCCCTGCCTCCCAGTCCGTGATCAGGCCTTCCTGGTGTAGCCCACCGGAAGGCCTGGTCAAGAATATCTGATCAACCAGGGTGTTACTACTGGCCGCATGTGGTCCAACGTACGAACCACAACCCGGCTGATCGGGTACTGACTTTAAGTATCTGTCCAGCTCCCTCTTGAAGGCAGTTAGGAGTCTTTTGGTAATTCCGCTTATGCCTGGTGGAGGATGTTAAACAGTCATGGGCCCCGGACACTTACTGTGTTTTCCCTTACTGTAACAATGGCTCTCCTACTTTTCACTAGGGAAGTATCTTGCACGGTTTGATCAGTCCCCTGCTTTTGTAAAGAGAGATTTCTGCGTGTAGATTGAGGACCAGTCCCTCTAGGATTTTTCAGGTGTACAATATGATGTATCTCTTCCGGAGTACAAGTCATGTGACACCAAACATTCCCAGTACTTAAGGTGTTTAACGGAACTTATATCTCCGGTAAAGGTTCTCTAAACATGTTCTAGATATGTTATTTCACGTGCCTTAAAGAATTAAAACCTAGAGAGAAGTGATTTTAAAATTATCATCACTTGTATGACATTGTTTGCTTTGAAGGTTCTCGTTATCCATCCTATGGTGTATAGAAATATACGTAACTGGATAAATATTATTAGAGCCAACTGGTAGAGTGGTTAACGCACTGGCCTGTTGAGAAGGACCAAACATAGGGACAATCAAATGATATATAGTCCGTAAACTTTAATACTGTAATGATTCTAGTGACCTTCCAAGAATTTCCTCTCTCCTCGGCACTCTCTGACTACTGATCCTGGACTCAGTGTGTGAGTGGTGCCAGGTCTCCCTCCGACTTTTTCAGCGTGCTCAGTCCTTGTCATGAGTGGCAGCCTTACTTTATATGATTTTCGTCTTAATTTTTTAAGGGGTGATAGGAGAAGACCATATATATATATATATATATATATAATATATATATATATATATATATATATATATATATATATATATATATATATATATATATAATATATATATATATATATATATATATATATATATATATATATATATATATATATATATATAATATATATATATATATATATATATATAGGAGGGTTGTTAATGTTGCAGTTTAAAAACTGTAGTGAAAAGCACCCTTCTGGCAAGACAGTGATGGAGTGAATGATGGTGAAAGTTTTTCTTTTTCGGGCCACCCTGCCTTGGTGGAATCGGCCAGAGTGATAATAAAAAAAATAATAAATATATATATATATATATATATATTATATATATATATATATATATATATATATATAATATTATATATATATATATATATATATAATTATATATATATATATATATATATATATATATATATATATATATATATATAATATATATATAAAGACAAAAATACATTGGCCAAACATTCACAAAAATACAACAGAAAGTAAAACAACATAGGTAACTCAGAGCTACATCTCGAATACTTCGTCCAGCTCCCCTGCGGTGGGCCGCGTGCCCAGAATGCTGCAGGCATTTCCCCTCTGGATCGCAACACTGAGTCTCTGAAAGAGAAAGCTGGTCACCCTGTGGTCCTTGGTTTCTATGATGAGCTTTTCACTCAGCTCTTTGAGGAACTTTAGAGCACACTTGCCCCATGCTCCAAGGGTCTCCGACCCTTTTGGAATGAAGTTATAGCAAGGGGGAAGGTCTTCATATTTTCGGATCTTCTGGGTCTCCCTGTGGCTGGAAGCTCCACCCCCTTCCACTATGGAGTATGGCAAGTAGGTGTCTGCCAATGTGGCAGCACAGGTGTAGTCTCAGGCAATCTGCTTTCCATCCTTCTAGGGTAGCATAGTGGCTCCATCAGGACGCAGAAGCTTGACCCAGTGTGGTGCAGAACACTGAAACTTGACCCAGTGTGGTGTAGAACACTGAAGCTTAACCCAGTGTGGTGTAGAACACTGAAGCTTAACGCCTGTTGGAAGTCCAAGCCCCTCGCACACAAAACCTCCTTTACCCCCTCCCTCCAACATTTCCTTGGCCGACCCCTACCCCCGCCTTCCTTCTACTACAGACTGATACACTCTTGAAGTCATTCTGTTTCGCTCCATTCTCTCTACATGTCCGAACCACCTCAACAACCCTTCCTCAGCCCTCTGGACAACAGTTTTGTTAATCCCGCACCTCCTCCTAACTTCCAAACTACGAATTCTCTGCATTATATTCACACCACACATTGCCCTCAGACATGACATCTCCACTGCCTCCAGCCTTCTCCTCGCTGCAACATTCATCACCTATGCTTCACACCCATATAAGAGCGTTGGTAAAACTATACTCTCATACATTACCCTCTTTGCCTTCAAGGACAAAGTTCTTTGTCTCCACAGACTCCTAAGTGAACCACTCACCCTTTTCCCCTCATCAATTCTATGATTCAACTCATCTTCCATAGACCCATCCGCTGAAACGTCCACTCCCAAATATCTGAATACGTTCACCTCCTCCATACTCTCTCCCTCCAATCTGATATCCAATCTTTCATCACCTAATCTTTTTGTTATCCTCATAACCTTACTCTTTCCTGGATGAGATTTTCGCCTTATAATCGGTGATACACACGTAAGAACATGTACCGTATATGCCACCTTTATATCAACAATGTATCTCTTAAATCTTCTGTACCATATTATGTAATAATATTTATACATATATATATATAAAATATATATATATATATATATATATATAAAATATATATTATATATATATATAAAATATATATATAATATATATATTATATATTATATATATATATATATATATATATAATTATATATAAAATATATAATATATATAATTTTATTTTATTATTGTTATTATTATTATTATTATTATTATTATTATTATTATTATTATTATTATTATTATTATTTTATATGTTGTCATTTACAATTTTTCCCTGAAAGAATTACTTCCAAATTCAAAACGATTTATTCACTATAAACATCAATAGCTTAAAACCTATACACAAAAACAATTTTTCTAACTTACAAATTTCCCCATAAAAAGTTATTCCTAAATTATTCTTTAACTTTACTGCTAAATAAAATAATTCATCATTAACAATTCCTGCCAATAAATAATTATTTAAAAAAATAATCTTCTCAACTCCCATGTGAAATATACTGGAAAAATATGACATATTTTATTAAACAAATTGGCAGAGGAAAAATATTTTTGTTTGAACTCTGACGAGCTTATTGAAGCTTAACTCAGTGTGGTGCAGAACACTGAAGCTTGACCCAGTGTGGTGTAGAACACTGAAGCTTAACCCAGTGTGGTGCAGAACACTGAAGCTTAACCCAGTGTGGTGCAGAACACTGAAGCTTAACCCAGTGTGGTGCAGAACACTGAACCTTGACCCAGTGTGGTGCAGAACACTGAAGCTTAACCCAGTGTGGTGTAGAACACTGAACCTTGACCCAGTGTGGTGCAGAACACTGAAGCTTGACCCAGTGTGGTGCAGAACACTGAAGCTTGACCCAGTGTGGTGCAGAACACTGAAGCTTAACCCAGTGTGGTGCAGAACACTGAAGCTTGACCCTAGTGTGGTGCAGAACACTGAAGCTTGACCCAGTGTGGTGTAGAACACTGAAGCTTAACCCAGTGTGGTGTAGAACACTGAAGCTTAACCCAGTGTGGTGTAGAACACTGAAGCTTAACCCAGTGTGGTGCAGAACACTGAAGCTTGACCCTAGTGTGGTGCAGAACACTGAAGCTTGACCCAGTGTGTGTGTAGAACACTGACGCTTGACCCAGTGTGGTGCAGAACACTGAAGCTTGACCCTAGTGTGGTGCAGAACACTGAAGCTTGACCCAGTGTGGTGTAGAACACTGACGCTTGACCCAGTGTGGTGCAGAACACTGAAGCTTGACCCTAGTGTGGTGCAGAACACTGAAGCTTGACCCAGTGTGGTGCAGAACACTGAAGCTTGTCCCAGTGTTGTGTAGAACACTGAAGCTTAACCCAGTGTGGTGCAGAACACTGAAGCTTGACCCAGTGTGGTCCAGAACACTGAAGCTTGACCCAGTGTGGTCCAGAACACTGAAGCTTGACCCAGTGTGGTGTAGAACACTGAAGTTTGACCCTAGTGTGGTGCAGAACACTGAAGCTTGACCCAGTGTGGTGCAGAACACTGAAGCTTGACCCAGTGTGGTGTAGAACACTGAAGCTTGACCCAGTGTGGTCCAGAACACTGAAGCTTGACCCAGTGTGGTGCAGAACACTAAAGCTTAACCCACTGTGGTGTAGAACACTGAAGCTTGACCCAGTGTGGTCCAGAACACTGAAGCTTGACCCAGTGTGGTCCAGAACACTGAAGCTTGACCCAGTGTGGTCCAGAACACTGAAGCTTGACCCAGTGTGGTGCAGAACACTAAAGCTTAACCCTGTGTGGTGTAGAACACTGAAGCTTGGCCCAGTGTGGTCAGGAACACTGAAGCTTGACCCAGTGTGGTCCAGAACACTGAAGCTTGACCCAGTGTGGTCCAGAACACTGAAGCTTGACCCAGTGTGGTGCAGAACACTGAAGCTTGACCCTAGTGTGGTGCAGAACACTGAAGCTTGACCCAGTGTGGTGCAGAACACTGAAGCTTGACCCAGTGTGGTGTAGAACACTGAAGCTTAACCCAGTGTGGTGTAGAACACTGAAGCTTGACCCTAGTGTGGTGCAGAACACTGAAGCTTGACCCTAGTGTGGTGCAGAACACTGAAGCTTGACCCTAGTGTGGTGCAGAACACTGAAGCTTGATCCTAGTGTGGTGCAGAACACTGAAGCTTGACCCTAGTGTGGTGCAGAACACTGACGCTTGAGCCAGTGTGGTGTAGAACACTGAAGCTTAACCCAGTGTGGTGCAGAACACTGAAGCTTAACCCAGTGTGGTGCAGAACACTGAAGCTTGACCCAGTGTGGTGCAGAACACTGAAGCTTGACCCTAGTGTGGTGCAGAACACTGAAGCTTGACCCTAGTGTGGTGCAGAACACTGAAGCTTGACCCAGTGTGGTGCAGAACACTGAAGCTTGACCCAGTGTGGTGCAGAACACTGACGCTTAACCCAGTGTGGTGCAGAACACTGAAGCTTAACCCAGTGTGGTGCAGAACACTGAAGCTTGACCCAGTGTGGTGCAGAACACTGAAGCTTAACCCAGTGTGGTGCAGAACACTGAAGTTTAACCCAGTGTGGTGCAGAACACTGAAGCTTGACCCAGTGTGGTGCAGAACACTGAAGCTTGACCCAGTGTGGTGCAGAACACTGAAGCTTGACCCAGTGTGGTGCAGAACACTGAAGCTTGACCTAGTGTGGTGCAGAACACTGAAGCTTGACCAAGTGTGGTGCAGAACACTGAAGCTTGACCCAGTGTGGTGCAGAACACTGAAGCTTGACCCAGTGTGGTACAGAACACTGAAGCTTAACTCAGTGTGGTAAGTAGGAGAGAGAAAGAAAGTAGTAAGTAGGAGAGAGAAAGAAAGTAGTTAGTAGGAGAGGGAAAGAAAGTAGTAAGTAGGAGAGAAGAAAGTAGTAAGTGGGAGAGGGAAAGAAAGTGGTAAGTAGGAGAGGGAAAGGAAGTAGTAAGTAGGAGAGAGAAAGAAAGTAGTAAGTAGGAGAGAGAAAGAAAGTAGTAAGTAGGAGAGGGAAAGAAAGTAGTAAGTAGGAGAGAGAAAGAAAGTAGTAAGTAGGAGAGGGAAAGAAAGTAGTAAGTAGGAGAGGGAAAGAAAGTAGTAAGTAGGAGAGGGAAAGAACGTAGTAAGTAGGAGAGGGAAAGAAAATAGTAATTAGGAGAGGGAAAGAAAGTAGTAAGTAGGAGAGAGAAAGAAAGTAGTAAGTAGGAGAGAGAAAGAAAGTAGTAAGTAGGAGAGAGAAAGAAAGTAGTAAGTAGGGAGAGAGAAAGAAAGTAGTAAGTAGGAGAGAGAAAGAAAGTAGTAAGTAGGAGAGAGAAAGAAAGTAGTAAGTAGGAGAGAGAAAGAAAGTAGTAAGTAGTAGAGAGAAAGAAAGTAGTAAGTAGGAGAGAGAAAGAAAGTAGTAAGTAGGAGAGAGAAAGAAAGTAGTAAGTAGGAGAGAGAAAGAAAGTAGTAAGTAGGAGAGAGAAAGAAAGTAGTAAGTAGGGGAGAGAAAGAAAGTATTAAGTAGGAGAGAGAAAGAAAGTAGTAAGTAGGAGAGAGAACGAAAGTAGTAAGTAGGAGAGAGAAAGAAAGTAGTAAGTAGGAGAGAGAAAGAAAGTAGTAAGTAGGAGAGAGAAAGAAAGGAGTAAAACAATGGAGGAGACAAAAGAGTCGTTTCCCTAATTACTAATAAGAAAAATAAATAAACATCTGTCTAGAGCCATTAGAGATTGTAGAGCTATTAGAGCTGTCGAGACCCGTCTAGAGCTGGAAGAGCTGTCTGGAGCCGTCTTTAGCTAGTAGAGCTGTTAAAGCTCTCCAGATCTGTCTAGAGACGCTAGAGCTGTCTAGAGCTGTTAGAGCTCTCTAGAGCTATCTAGACATGCTAAAGATGTCTAGAGCTGTTACAGCTGTCTAGAGATTGTGCTCTTATAGATGTCCTGAACTGTTAGAGAAGTTTGAACTGTTAAGAGCTTCTACGGCCGTTAGAGCTGTCTTGAGGTATTAGAGCTGTTATAGCCGTCTGGAGCTGTTAGAGCTCTCTTGAGCTCTTAGAGCTGTCTTGAGCTGCTAGAGCTGTTTAGAGATGTCTAGGGCTGTTAGAACTATCATGAGCTGTTAGAGCTGTCTTGATCTGTTAGAGCTGTTAGATTCTTAGACTGTCTAGCGCTATTAAAGTTGTTAGAGCTGTCTAGAGTTGGCAGAGCTGTCAGAGCTGTCTTGAGTTCTCTTCACATTGTTCACACAGATAACTCAAACACTGAGAGTGTCTCAGTAGTTAGATAACTCAGCTACTGAGAGTGTCTCAGTAGTTAGATAACTCAGCTACTGAGAGTGTCTCAGTAGTTAGATAACTCAGCTACTGAGAATCTCTCAGTAGTTAGATAACTACTGAGAGTGCCTCAGTAGTTAGAAAACTCAGCTACTGAGAGTGTCTCAGCGGTTAGATAACTAAGCTACTGAGAGTGTCTCAGAGAACTTAGCTGCTGAGAGTGTCTCAGAGAACTCAGCTACTGAGAGTGTCTCAGTATTTGAATAAACTACGCTGTGCTCTAGTTGTCATGTGTATTGCAACCCCTGAATGGGTTGCAATATATATTATGTATATTATGATTATGAATATAATGTATATATATAATTATCACCTTTTCATATAATTTTATATTGCTTATATTTGCGATAATAGCTAAATCGTAAATGTATTGCTTTATATTGTTATTGTTTGACTTAGCTAAATTTTGTGAGGTAGGATGTAACATATTATGTGCTCAGTTCAAGTCTTGATAGTCTAGCTACTGTAATTATCGCTTGTGGCGCGTTAGACTGCCGGCTTCTCGTTGTTGCTGGGCAGCAACCCACGGAGCTATCACGTGATCGACGGGGGGTGTCCTCACCTCGCCTGAAGTATTCAGTCTGGTCTAGACTCTCTTGGTGGTTGGACAGATTGTCTGTCTCATTATCCTTGTTAGTTCTGTAGAACTCTGTTCACAGAACATTGTATAGACTTAGTGATTTTCGACGTTGTACTGAGGTTGTGTCACATAGACATTCGAAACATCTCAGGTCCTGAGCTGTAGCTTCTGACTTAACTTGTACTGGTATCTGTGTATTATCACAGTCGGGGATTTTCTTATGCTGAACTTAGATTCAGTAGTATGGGAGTTTGGTGACTTTTGTGGAGGATCTGCAGATGGTCCCTACTTAGTGTCGTTATATTATCTCCTTGTTCCTGATTCTGTGTCGCAGTTGCTTGTTGTATTGCTATTGGGCTTGGCATTCTTTTTATTGTTCAAGCAGACTGTTCTGACTGCCAGTTGGTTAAGAAGTTAGTTTATTTGAGGACTTTGTCAGTCACTTGTTTAAGTCTAGTCGAGTTGTGAGACATAGCGAACTACTTAGAGCACTTACACACATACACACCTACTTGTACATATTTGCAATATCTTATTAAATGTTAATGTACCAGACGGTACTTAAGAATTATAAATGTGACATGTGCTTTCAGCACAATAATATTGTACTCGAGAGAAGTGATATTATTTTGATTAATTTAATTTAATTTAATTTGATAATATACCTCTAGACTTAATAAATTTATTAAATTTTAATTTCTCTAGTTAGTAGCCTACCAGTTGTAATCCTGAAGCACTATTGAATCATACTGAATTCTAATGGATAATTGGACAAGGATACTGACTACTTGTTACGAAAACCCAGTAACAGGCTGGATGCTAGAAGGGCAGACCTTTCTAGTGTTCACTGGAGATCTCTAAGCTTTTAGAATCGCGTTTTTTGTAACAATGTGTTATATGTTCTTCATGTGACAGGTAAACTGAGCAAGTGAATAATTGCATCTCTTGCAAAACTGAATAGCTCCTGACGAAGCACGGAAGTGCGAAAGGTCCTAAAGCTAGTGTTCCTCACCCCCTCCCCCTCCCTAGTGGCTTGCTTTGCGTTGTTAACAGTGAATATTTACAATTTTTTTGGAAATTTATTTTTGCCCCTAGTTCGATTGCTAATGCGCTCAGCTCACACTGAGGTCCGGAGTTCGAATCTCCGGTACGGCTGGAAAACATTAGGGACGTGTTTCCATAAGACACCTGCTGACCATGTTCACCCATCAGTGTAAAATGGGTACCTGGGTGTTAATGGACTGGTGTGGGTCGCATCCTGGGACAAAACTGACCTAATTTGCGGGAAATGCTCAGCATAACAAGCAACTTTCTATACAGTAGTATGTTGTTGATGTCAGTTATGGTCTACCTTGTACATGTACTTGTAGAAATAAAGATATATTTCCGTTTCCCTATTCGCCTTAAATCCCAATTTTTTTCTTTCCAATTACTTTCTACGCTTTTACTTTCTTCCCAATTACTTTGTACCCAATTACTTTCTACCTAATTGCCTTCTTCCTAATTACTTTCTTCCCAATTACTTTCTTCCGAATTACTTTCTTCCCAGTTACTTTCTTCCCAGTTATTTTCCTCCCAATTACTTTATTCACGAATACTTTCCTTCAAATTATTTTCTTTCCAGCAACTTATAAATTGTTTACTTATTAATTACCTTCCAAATTATTTTCTTCTCATCACATTGTTCCCATTTTTTTTCTTTCCAGTTAGTTTTTTTTTTTTTTACTTTGCTTTCATATCAAGTGTTCTTCTTAATTTATTCTTGGTTTCTTTATTACCAATTATTTCCCTCAAAATTTTTTTTTCTTAAGTACATTTCTCTGAAATTATTTTCTTCCAATTATTCCCTTACATATTATTTTTTTCCTGTTAATTTCTTCCCATTTATTTTAACATTAACTGTCACTGCCAAATATTTTCTTCCCTCTTTCTATTTATCTTCATCCCTAATTACTTTCTTATCAATAACTTTCTTCATTAATTCTTCTTATCAACTCATTTCTCTCTACTGAAATAAATGATGGATGCAGAAGCTCCTCATCCAGAGGGAAGTCAAGTTCTGCTCCACCATGTGGATGTTCTGCTCCACCATTTGGATGTTCTGCTCCACCATGTGGATGTTCTGCTCCACCATTTGGATGTTCTGCTCCACCATGTGGATGTTCTGCTCCACCATTTGGATGTTCTGCTCCACCATGTGGATGTTCTGCTCCACCATTTGGATGTTCTGCTCCACCATGTGGATGTTCTGCTCCACCATGTGGATGTTCTGCTCCAACATGTGGATGTTCTGCTCCACCATGTGGATGTTCTGCTCCTCTGTCACACCCATGTGCTGACTCCTTCCATTGCAAGAACCACCAGTACAACTAGATGAACAAGAACCCGAAAACCAAAGCCTAGTAATACAATACAAATGGAGATGGGATAGTAAATGGAGATGTGATAACATAGCGTTACCATTTAAGCAAATTGCTAAGGACTGGTGATAGAGGATTTCCTATTGCCATACCAAACTTCTGAGGTTAGATAGTAATGGGTAGCGCTACTCATCTTGTTAACATTCCCCCAAAAGGACTGTTTCTGGCAGTATCACATTCTGTGATTTAATTCTTGGGAAGATCTACTAACGTAAAGAAAAAATAATGGGCGTTTTTACATTTATAGCTTATCTTACAAGACACTTAGCATATCCGAGCATCTCTGCTTTATTCTGCTAGTATCTCTGCTAGTGGCACTGTTACTCATGCTGTAAGTATGCTGCCATGAAGAGACTATTGGACAGTGCCACTTGTCCTGTTAATTAACTTATAACAACACAGAGAGTATTGGATAGCACCAACCATTCTGTGATTGACCATATTACTTAAAAGACAATATATGGGGAGTGCCACTCATTCTCCGAGAGTACTGGGCAGTGCCAGCCATTCTGTGATTAACTACACAACTCAGTATTGGATAGAGCCATTCATCCTGAGTGGAAATACCAGAGCAACATATATCCCTTCAACAGTTACAGTTACATATATGCGTCGACTACGAATCCAAGAATATACTAAAAAAAAAACATCCTCTGCAGAACCAATAAAGGGAGTGAGATGGGTACAAGTGGTTTGGACTTTCCAAGGGAAGAAAATGGTTCACTTGAGATCCTCAAGACCAGCAGCAGGATTCTCGAAGATGCTATGACTTACTTAAATGTGCTGTCAGTTACTTGAAGATACTATTGCTTATTTAAAGATGCTGTCAGATATTTGATGATGCTCTCACTTAAACATGCTGTCAATTACTTGAATATGTTATCACTTACTTGAAGACGCTATCATTTTTTTACATCACTGATACTCTCCTGTAATATTTATTTAGCAGTTACATGCTTATTTAATAGAAATTAAACGTGTGGAACAGTCTATGATAGTCTACCCTCAAAACGAACTCGGAGTAATAAACGCTAACATGGGCAAAGTCTCCTCTACACCCACCTAAAAGAATGTTAAACCTACCGGTATTCTGTATGTACTGCAATTCGACGTCGATTTCCGACGGGCGAAACGTGCAGGAGAGGTGCTGGTTTAGTGTCATCAAATCCTCTTGAGGACCCATTACATAATGAGCAATCCAGGGATTTTGTATTGCGTTCTTACTTAACACTGCACAATTGACTCTACTAAATAGCTATCGAGTTTATACATTCCATCACTTGAATTATATAAGGCATTCCTATCATGTTTGACAAGAGAGAGGATTCAGCTATGTTTCCTTCCATAACGGAAATATTGGGTATTTGTCTCCTGAGCCGTCCTAACAGAGCACTAATGTTGGGCTAATCTGATATCAAGTGATTTACCTCTCTGCCTGATATACAACAGAGTGCATAGAGTGACCTAGTAAATGCCACTAATAATGTCAGATGGTGCATTCTTGTTCAACTTTTGCTTCACTGTCCATATGTTCTTGAAGAATATTTATACCGAGTTTTTATATTCCATCCACTATGCACGCTGGCTATATTTTCATTGTAAGACAAAACCAGCATATTTGTCCAGAAAAAGTACTTCCCTAGCTTCATTCCTGTAGAAAGTCTTCTTCATCGTCAACCATGCTTTCTCAACAAAATTCCTAGGATATCTCAGTTTAGTGGCTATGTTGAATATCTTATTAATTTCATCATCAAAATATTCCAGGCTACAAATACGTGTTTGTGTGTGTGTGTGTGTGTGTGTGTGTGTATTCACCTAGTTGTGGTTCCAAGGGTCGAGTCACAGCTCCTGTCCCCACCTCTTTGCTGGCCGCTACTAGGTCATTCTTCCCGTTCCATGAGTATTATCATACCTCTTCTTAAAGCTATGTGTGGATCCTGCCTCCACTACATCACTTCCAAGACTATTCCACTTCCCCACAACTCTGTGACGGAAGAAATACTTCCAAACATCCCTGTGATTCATGTGAGTCTTCAACTTCCAACTGTGACCCCTTGTTGCTGTGTCCCATCTCTTGAACATCCTGTCTCTATCCACCTTGTCAATTCCTCTCAGTATTTTGCATGCCGTTATCATAACCCCCCTATCTCTCCTGTCCTCCAGTGTCGTCATGTCAATTTTCTCTTGGCCTCTCCTAGTAGGACATACCCTTTAGCTCTGGGACCAGTCTAGTTGCAAACTTTGCACTTTCTCTAGTTTCCTTACGTGCTTGGCTAGGTGTGGGTTCTAAACTGGTGCTGCATATTCCAATATGGGCCTAACGTAAACAGTGTACAGGGTCCTGAACGATTCCTTATTAAGATGTCGGAATGTTGTTCTTAGGTTTGCTAGGAGCCCGTATGATGCAGTTATTTGGTTGATGTGCGCCTCACGGGTTATACTCACCCAAAGATTTGTTTCCTTGAGTGAGGTTTGTAGTCTCTGACCCCCTAGGCTGTAGTCCGTCTGCGGTCTTCTTTGCCCTTCCCCCAATCTTCATGACTTTGCACTTGGTGGGGTTGAATTCCAGGAGTCAGTTGCTGGACCAGGCCTGCAGCCTGTCCAGATCCCTTTGTAGTTCTACCTGGTCCCCGTCCGATTGAATTCTTCGCATCAACTTTACATCGTGTGCAAACAGGAACACTTTGGAGCCTATTCCTTCCGCCATGTCGTTCACAAACACCAGAAACAGCATCGGTCCTAGGACTGACCCCTGTGGAACCCCGCTCGTCACAGGCGCCCACTCATATGTCTCGTCACGTACCATGACTTGCTCTTGTTTTCCTGAAAGGTATTCCCTGATCCACTGCAGTGCCTCCCCTGTTATCCCTGCCTGGCCCTCCAGCTTTTGCACTAGTCTCTTGTGTGGAACTGTGTGTCAAGCACCTTCTTCCTGTCCTAGAAAATGCAGTCTACCCACCCCTCTCTTGTCTTACTGCTGTCACCCTGTCATAGAACTCCAGCAGGTTTGTGTCACAAGATTTCCCATCCCTGAAACCATGCTGGCTGTCTTTAGTAAGCTCATCCCTTTCTAGGTGCTCCACCACTCTTCTCCTCATGATATTCTCCATGACTTTGCATACTATACATGTCAGTGACACTGGTCTGTAGTTGAGTGCGTCTTGTCTGTCTCCTTTTTTAAAAACTGGGACTACATTTGCTGTCTTCCATACCTCAGGTAGTTGCCCTGTTTCTATAGATGTGTTGAAGTTGTTGTTAGTGGTACACATAGCGCCTCTGCTCCCTCTCTCAGGACTCACGGAGAGATGTCATCCGGCCCCATTGCCTTTGAGGTATCTAGCTCACTTAGCAGCCTCTTCACTTCTTCCTTGGTTATATGTATTGTATCCGACACTTGAAGGTGTACCCCACCTCTCCGTCTTTCTAGCACATCTTCTGTCTCCTTTGTGAGCACTTCATTGAATCTCATGTTAAACTCGTCACATACTTCATGGTCATTTCTTGTGATCTCCCTTCCTTCCTTCCTCATCCTGATTACCTGCTCCTTGGCTGTCGCTTTCCTCCTGATTTGACTGTACAACAGCTTTGGGTCAGATTTAGCTTTTGCTGTTATATCTTTTTCGTATTGCCGTTGGGCCTCCCTTCTCACCTGTGCATATTCGTTTCTGGCTCTATGATTAGTTTCCTTAGTCTCCTACTTTTGTCTTCTGTACTTCTTCCATTCTCTATTTCACCTGCTCTCCCTGGCCTTCTCATTATTTCTATTAACCTTGGGTACAAACCTCTCCTCAGCTTCCTTGCATATTGTCACATATTCCATCATCTCATTTACTGACTTCCCTTTCAGCTCTCTCTCCCACTGGACCTCCTGCAGGAAATTCTTCATGCCTGTGTAGTCTCCTCTCATGTAGTCTGACTTCATTTGTCCTGCCCTTCCTGCTTCCCTCTCCACTTGTAACTCTAATGTGTAATCGAAGCTCAGAACCACATGATCACTGGTTCCAAGGGGTCTTTCATATGCCATGTCCTTAATGTCTGCACTATCCAAGGCGAATATTAGGTCCAGTCTCGTAGGTTCATCCTCTCTCTCTGGTAGTGTCCTGTACGTGTTGGTGCATGAGGTTTTCCAGTACCACCACCATTGTCTTAGTCTTCCATGTTTCTGGGCCCCCATGTAGTTCCAGGATTTCCCAATTGATTTCCTTGTGGTTGAAGTCACAAATAATTAGCAGCTTTGACCTGCTTACGTGGATTCTTCTGGCCACTTCAGTGTGTCAACCATTGCTCTATTACTCTCATCATACTCCTGCTTTGGCCTCCTGCTGTTCTGTGCGGGTTATACATCACTGCAATTACCACCTTGGGACTCCCAGAATGAAGTGTTCCTGTTATGTAGTCTCTTGCTTCTCCTCTGTCTCTTCTCTCCAGCTTGTCAAACTCCCATCGGTTTTTGATGAGCAGTGCCACTCCACTACCCTCTCTGTTCCCTTTGTTTTTTTCTAAGGATCTGATACCCAGTTGGAAAGATGGCATCTGTTATCATCCCTGTGAACTTGGTTTCAGTGAGAGCTATGTCTGGTGATGCCTCTTTGACGGTTTCATGCCACTCCTCCTACTTGTTCGTTATTCCATAAGCGTTGGTGTACCATGCCTTAAGTTTCCTCTCCACCACTGTGTTCTGGGGGGTCTGTGAGGGGAAGGGACCTGGCAGTGTGTTTTGGGATTCTACAGTGTAGTGAGGTGAGGGAAGCTGTAGGTGTGGATTGTGGTTTGTGTTGGGATCGCGTGTTTGGTTGTGTGGTTCCAGTGGTGGTTCTCTGTGTGCCTGTGTTTGTTGCTCTGCCCTGCTCTCTCTGTCCTCTGCTGTTTCTGTCCTTATCTCTTCTAGCCCCTTTCCCTTCTGTGCCCTTTCCCTCAGATGTCGTTCTGATCTGGTTCTGCCTCGGTCTAGGAACACCCTACTGAATGTTGGCAATTCCTTCAGCAGTGATTTCTCTTGCAGGATCCTGTTTTGCATCCTTTCTGTCCTGAAAATCAGCTTGACTGGCTGGTTTCTCTCCTTAAAATGCTCCCCTATTCTCTGAAAATTTACTATTTCATTCATGTCCTCTTCGCCTGTTTCTTTGATGATGTTTTCCATCTCCTATTTTTCCTCCTGCCATCTTTCATTGTTTGTCCTCCCCTCTCTCCTGAAGTGAATGGATAAACACTGACTTTTCCCTTTCCCAGAGCCTCTCCCGCAGAGTCTCTGGGACCTGTTTGTACATGGCCATTGTGTGTGTATGTCGTGTCGAATAGGTAAAAGTGGACAATTACCAAGAACTCATTTAAAATTAAATCCTAAAATTTTCTCTTATACGTTTAAAGATGTTTTTTTTTCGTTGATGTTAAAGTAAAAGTAATTTTGTACCAAAAAATCTTAGAAAACTTTCCTAACCTTAATAAAACAAGCACAATTTAATTTAGCCTAATTCCTCACTCCTACAAGACGTATTCCTCCTTGCCCTATACACGACATCACAGCTTCACTATTTTCATCAACATTTAACAATTCCTCAAAATATTCCCTCTATCTTACAGATACCTTTAACTCTTCATTTAATAACTCTCCTCCCCTATTTTTAACTGTCAAACCCATTTGTTCCCTTGGCTTCCTAAAATTATTAATCTGGCTCCAAAACTGTTTCTTATTTTCAACAAAATTTGTTGATAACATCTCACCCACTCTCTCATTTGCTCTCTTTTTACATTGCTTCACCACTCTCTTAACCTCTCTCTTTTTCTCCATATACTCTTCCCTCCTTGCATCACTTCTACTTTGTAAAAACTTCTCATATGCTAACTTTTTCTCCCTTACAACCCTCTTTACATCATCATTCCACCAATCGCTCTTCTTCCCTCCCACACCCACTTTCCTGTAACCACAAACTTCTGTTGAACACTCTAACACTACATTCTTAAACCTACCCCATACATCTTCGACCCCATTGCCTATACTCTGACTAGCCCATCTATCCTCCAATAGTTGTTTATGTCTTACCCTAACTGCCTCCTCTTTTAGTTTATACACCTTCACCTCTCTCTTACTTGCTGCTTCTATTTTCCTTGAATACCATCTACCTTTTACTCTCACTGTAGCTACAACTAGAAAGTGATCTGATATATCTGTGGCCCCTCCATAAACATGTACATCTTGAAGTCTATCAAACAATCATTTATCTACCAATACATAGTCCAACAAACTACTGTCATTACGGCCTACATCATATCTTGTATACTTATTTATCCTCTTTTTCTTAAAATACGTATTACTTATAACTAAACCCCTTTCTATACAAAGTTCAATCAAAGGGCTCCCATTATCATTTACACCTGGCACCCCAAACTCACCTACCACGCCCTCTCTAAATGTTTCTCCTACTTTAGCATTTAGGTCCCCTACGACACTCTCTCACTTGGTTCAAAGGTTCCTGTACATTCGCTTAACATCTCCCAAAATCTCTCTCTCTCTTCTACACTCCTCTCTTCTCCAGGTGCATACACGCTTATTATGACCCACTTTTCACATCCGACCTTTATTTTAATCCACATAATCCTTGAATTTACACATTTATATTCCCTCTTCTCCTTCCATAACTGATCCTTCAACATTATTGCTACCCCTTCCTTAACTCTAACTCTCTCAGCTACTCCTGACTTAATCCCATTTATTTCTCCCCACTGAAACTCCCCTACCTCCTTCAGCTTTGTTTCCCTTATGGCCAGGACATCCAACTTCTTTTCATTCATAACATCAGCAATCATCTCTTTCTTATCATTCGCACTACATCCACGAACATTCAAGCATCTCAGCATCAAGCATCAAGCATCCCTTCACTAAATATTACCCTGCTCACACTCCAACAGATCGTCAGGTCCCAAGTATCATTCGTCTCCATTCACTCCTATCTAACACGCTCATGCACGCTTGCTGGAAGTCCAAGCCCCTCACCCACAAAACCTCCTTTACCCCCTCTTTCCAACCCTTTCGAGGACGACCCCTACCCCTCTTTCCTTCCCCTATAGATTTATATGCTTTCCATGTCATTCTATTTTGATCCATTCTCTCTAAATGACCAAACCACCTCAACAACCCCTCTTCTGCCCTCTGACTAATGCTTTTATTAACTCCACACCTTCTCCTAATTTCCACACTCCGAATTTTCTGCATAATATTTACACAACACATTGCCCTTAGACAGGACATCTCCACTGCCTCCAACCGTCTCCTCGCTGCTGCATTTACCACCAAGCTTCACATCCATATAAGAGTGTTGGTACTACTATACTTTCATACATTCCCTTCTTTGCCTCCATAGATAACGTTTTTTGACTCCACATATACCTCAACGCACCACTCACCTTTTTTTCCCTCATCAATTCTATGATTAACCTCATCCTTCATAAATCCATCCGCCGACACGTCAACTCCCAAGTATCTGAAAACATTCACTTCTTCCATACTCCTCCTCCCCAATTTGATATCCAATTTTTCTTTATCTAAATCATTTGATACCCTCATCACCTTACTCTTTTCTATGTTCACTTTCAACTTTCTACCTTTACACACATTCTCAAACTCATCCACTAACCTTTGCAATTTTTCTTTAGAATCTCCCATAAGCACAGTATCATCAGCAAAAAGTAACTGTGTCAATTCCATTTTGAATTTGATTCCCCATAATTTAATCCACCCCTCTCCCGAACACCCTAGCATTTACTTCTTTTACAACCCCATCTATAAATATATTAAACAACCATGGTGACATTACACATCCCTGTCTAAGACCTACTTTTACCGGGAAGTATTCTCCCTCTCTTCTACACACCCTAACCTGAGCCTCACTATCCTCATAAAAGCTCTTTACAGCATTTAGTAACTTACCACCTATTCCATATACTTGCAACATCTGCCACATTGCTCCTCTATCCACTCTATCATATGCCTTTTCTAAATCCATAAATGCAATAAAAAACTTCCCTACCTATATCTAAATACTGTTCACATATAATGCTTCAATGTAAACACTTGATCTACACATCCCCTACCCACTCTGAAACCTCCTTGTTCGTCCGCAATTCTACATTCTGTCTTACCTCTAATTCTTTCAATTATAACCCTACCGTATACTTTTCCTGGTATACTCAGTAAACTTATTCCCTCTATAATTTTTACAATCTCTTTTGTCCCTTTCCCTTTATATAAAGGGACTATACATGCTCTCCGCCAATCCCTAGGTACCTTCCCCTCTTTCATACATTTATTAAACAAAAGTACCAACCACTCCAACACTATATCCCCCCCTGCTTTTAACATTTCTGTCATGATCCCATCAGTTCCAGCTGCTTTACCCCCTTTCATTCTACGTAATGCCTCACGTACCTCCACCACACTTACATTCTGCTCTTCTTCACTCCTAAAAGATGGTATACCTCCCTGGCCAGTGCATGAAATTACCGCCTCCCTTTCTTCCTTAACATTTAAAGTTCCTCAAATATTCTCGCCATCTACCTAATACCTCCCTCTCCCCATCTACTAACTCCCCTACTCTGTTTTTAACTGACAAATCCATACTTTCCCTAGGCTTCTTAACTTGTTTAACTCACTCCAAAAATTTTTCTTATTTTCATTAAAATTTCTTGACAGTGCCTCTCCCACTCTTTCATCTGCTCTCCTTTTGCACTCTCTCACCACTCTCTTCACCTTTCTTTTACTCTCCATATACTCTGCTCTTCTTATAACACTTCTGCTTTGTAAAAACCTCTCGTAAGCTACCTTTTTCTCTTTTATCACACCCTTTACTTCATCATTCCACCAATCACTCCTCTTTCCTCCTGCCCCCACCCTCCTATAACCACAAACTTCTGCCCCACATTCTAATACTGCATTTTTAAAACTATTCCAACCCTCTTCAACCCCCCCACTACTCATCTTTGCACTAGCCCACCTTTTCTGCCAATAGTCGCTTATATCTCGCCCGAACTTCCTCCTCCCTTAGTTTATACACTTTTACCTCCCTCTTACTTGTTGTTGCCACCTTCCTCTTTCCCATCTACCTCTTACTCTAACTGTAGCTACAACTAAATAATGATCCGATATATCAGTTGCCCCTCTATAAACAGTACATCCTGGAGCCTACCCATCAACCTTTTAATCCACCAATACATAATCTAACAAACTACTTTCATTACGTGCTACATCATACCTTGTATATTTATTTATCCTCTTTTTTATAAAATATGTATTACTTATTACCAAATTTCTTTCTACACATAGCTCAATTAAAGGGTCCCCATTTACATTTACCCCTGGCACCCCAAAATTACCTACTACTCCCTCCATAACATTTTTACCCACTTTAGCATTGAAATCCCCAACCCCCCATTACTCTCACACTTGATTCAAAACTCCCCACGCATTCACTCAACATTTCCCAGAATCTCTCTCTCTCCTCTACACTTCTCTCTTCTCCAGGTGCATACACGCTTACTATAACCCACTTTTCACATCCAATCTTTATTTTACTCCACATAATCCTTGAATTTATACTTTGTAGTCCCTCTTTTCCTGCCATAGCTTATCCTTCAACATTATTGCTACTCCTTCTTTAGCTCTAACTCTATTTGAAACCCCTGACCTAATCCCATTTATTCCTCTCCATTGAAACTCACCCATCCCCTTCAGCTTTGTTTCACTTAAAGCCAGGACATCCAGTTTCTTCTCATTCATAGCATCCACAATCATCTCTTTCTTATCATTTGCACAACATCCACGCACATTCAGACTTCCCACTTTGACAATTTTCTTCTTCTTATTCTTTTTAGTAATCTTTACAGGAAAAGGGGTTACTAGCCCATTGTTCCCGGCATTTTAGTTGACTTTTACAACACGCATGGCTTACGGAGGAAAGATTCTTATTCCACTTCCCCATGGATATAAAAGGAAAAGTAATAAGACCAAGAACTATTAAGATAAAATCAAAGAAAACTCAGATGAGTGTGTATAAATAAACGTGTACATGTATGTGTAGTGTGACCTAAGTGTAAGTAGAAGTAGCAAAACGTACCTGTAATCTTGCATATTTATGAGACAGACAAAAGACACCAGCAATCCTACCATCATGTAAAACAATTACAGGCTTTCGTTTTACACTCACTTGGCAGGACGGTAGTACCTCCCTGGGTGGTTGCTGTCTATATATATATATATATATATATATATATATATATATATATATATATATATATATATATATATATATATATATATATATATATATATATATATATATATATATACACACACACGACAGAGCCAAAGTTGTCGTCCACGAGGCATCTGCCGGGTGTGCCACAGGGAATGTGCACTCAATCCCACAACTGGCAACATCCGTGCACACAATGGATGTCTAGGCTCCAGGAGAGCTCCAAATGAGAACAATCAACAGCCTCCCCGAGCAGACAGGGCTGACAGCTACCGTGACTTCACCTCTACAAAGGACCTCAAATCTGCAATCAAATTAATATCCACCAGGACTCTGACACACATTCCCAAAGCAGCTCGCCCTCAAGCTGCTAGCAAATTCATTGACCTTCTGAAGAAAGTCAACGATGCTCCTTCAAACAACAGATCCTGGCACAACTTGCTGTTTTTTGGCAATGCCTGTTTGGCTGTCCCACCAAGGAGGGACAAGTCACAAGCAACACATGTTATTAGGACAATAAATGCATTTCCCAGGGAAGGCAACCTCGTCCGTCTCCCCCCTAGGGCGACTAACACCCGCCGGGCAAATGTCAACAACAGGACACCCGATGCCTCAAAAATCAGAGACCAAATTAGGAAAAAAATAGAAGAGGGTAATACCATTGGAGCTCTGAGGCTTATAACCAGTGAGGATACCATCGCTCCCAAGGACGTAAGAACGGCGCAAGCTCTGAAGGACAAACATCCACCCAGGGCTCCCAGTACCAACATTGATCTCCCTGACATTCCAGCAGGCGAAGAACATTTAACCTTACTGGATGCTGATGTGTATAAAGCTGCTATGTCATTTCCACAGGGCTCAGCAGGAGGTTTCACCGATTTAAGGCCTCAACACTTAAAACAACTACTCAGTCCGGCACTTGGTGAGGCTTCAGAGAAGCTGCTGTCTGAACTCACCAAATTTTCCAACCTGTGCCTGGCTGGCAGTGTCCCAGAGGCCATCAGACTCCTTTTCTTTGGTGCCTCATTGTGTGCCCTCCGGAAAAAGGATGGCGGAATCAGGCCCATTACAGTCCGTATCACACTTCTGCGCCTAGTCGCCAAGGCTGCAGTAAGAAGGGTGAGTCAAGAGGCTGCTGCAATGCTGAAACCAACTCAGCTCGGTTTCGGCGTTCAACAGGGCTGTGAAGCAGCTGCCCACGCAGCATGAGTATATATCAAAAACATGTCCGATGAAAAAGCCTTGGTCAAATTGGACTTTGCCAAAGCTTTGAACTCAGTCAGAAGGGATGCTGCTCTCCAAGCAGTTTATAGAAACTTCCCTTCCATTTATCCCTTCATAGAATCGTGTTATAGTGTGACTTCAAAACTATTGTTTGGGGACCATGAAACTGACTCATGTGAGGGCGTGCAACAGGGGAACCCCCTTGCCCCCTTTCTATTTTTGGTCATCAAGGAAGTCACAGAAGCACTCTCCAATATCTGGTTCCTGGACGACGGTACCCTAGCTGGCACAACAGAATCTCTCCTAGAGGACATCAGTAAAATTAAAGATATGGGAGAAAGCCTGGGCCTTTCTTTAAACCCCACCAAATGTGAAATAGTTTCTACCAATCAACAGATGATCCAGAATATTAGTGCCGTTTTACCAGGAGCACGAGCCATTGATCCAGCCAATAGCACTCTCCTTAGTGCTCCTCTTGGGTCCAATTCCATCGATCTGATCCTAGAAAAAAAAGTCTCAGACCTCCGGACGATGGAAATCAGGATGAAAGACATTGACACACACGATGCCTTCTACCTACTCACCAGGTGCCTGTCAATTCCAAAACTTACCTACTTTCTGAGATGCTCCCCAGCCTTCAGCAGTCCAAAACTCAAGGAATATGACTCTCTCCTTAAGACCATGCTGTAGAGTGTATTGAATCTTTCCCTTGAAGATGGACAGTGGTTGCAAGCCTCACTTCCGGTCAGGCTTGGAGGGCTAGGAGTACGCAGATCCTCCCAGATTGCTCTACCAGCTTTCCTATCCTCTTCCATAGCATCAAACAAGTTGATTAGACAAATTCTTCCTGATACCCTCAGCGACTCAGCAGGAATAGAAGACCCTAGCTATGCCAGTGCCATCACTGAATGGGAGACTCTTGCTGCTAGAGCACCAATCCCTAGTACAGCACTGGCTCACAAACAGTCAAGCTGGGATGGCCCGATTGCTGAAAAGGTGCTTACCAACATGCTCAGGGCTGCAACATCAGATAGGGAGATTGCCCGTCTCCAGGCTGTGAGCGCAAATCACTCCGGGGACTTCCTCCAAACAGTTCCCATATCGGCAATGGGAACGCGACTCGACCCAAAGACCTTCCGTATTGCAGTGGCTCTGCTCCTTGCTGCCCCAATTCACACAGAATATACATGTATTTGCGGCGAAGCACAAGCAGACCAATACGGTCTACACGGTCTTAACTGTTACATAACCAAGGGCTGGCATGCAAGACACAATGAGGTCAACGACATCATTAAGAGAACCCTTGTTACAGTTGGATGCCCAGCCGAGAGGGAGCCCCGATCACTAGCAGCCAACAATACCCACAACTCAGCAAACCGCCCCGACGGGATCACCATCTATCCTTGGAAGAGTGGCAAGCTCTTAGCATGGGACTATACCTGTGTGTCCACACTAGCTGACACCTATATCCATCACAGTGTGGGGCGACAGGGAGGAACTGCTGACCACAGGGAGGAGTACAAGATCAGCAAGTACAGGGACATAAGCCAACAGTATCAATTTGTCCCTGACAGTATTCAGACATGGTCAAGGGTGTCTGGTTTTGTTCAGAGTGAACATCTGAATGGGGTAGAAATGTGACTTTGACGGTGGAATAATTGCTAGTGCCAGACAGACGGGATGGTTTGAGTATCATAGAAACTGTTCATCTCCTTGGATTTTCACGCTCAGCAGTCTGGAAAGCAGGGTCGTCCAACTACGGGCCCGCGGGCCACTCGTGACCCGCGGGCCACTCGTGGCTCGCGGGTAGATTTTTTTGTGGCCTCCGAGCACTCATATTAATATATTAAATTTTTCTTCCATAAAAAACAGTAAAGTATCTGCGATGCTTAGGTTATGTATGATAAATAATACCAGGTTACTAGAATAATAGCATCATGGTAGGGTTAGAATCCCACTCCATGACCATGATGAGTACTCAAGAAATCGTAGTGACAAGATTGCCAACAAACCATACCACGGGTGGGGCTTGAACCCGCGGTCAGAGAGTCGTAAAACTCCAGACCGACGCGTTATCCACTGGGTCACCTGGCTACAATAAGATTCAAGCAACTGGGTATATTTATACATCACAGGAAGGTTAGGATAGGCACCACTGTGACCACAAATGCAAGTTTTTTACAGATGAATCTCCCGCCAGGTGGCCGTGACGAACTCTAGCCCAAGTCCCCTCAAAGCCGCCATCATGACTCACGAAATCATAGTGACCCGAGTTTTACGACTATCTGACCGCAGGTTCAAGCCCTACCCGTGCTATGGTTTCCATGATTAACACAGAGTGGGGAAGTGTCCTGTACGCGTGTTCTTATATTGTAACAGTAATGTGGAGTTAGTTGGCTTGCTGAACCACACTATATCACACTGTATCACACTGTATCACACTATACTGCATTATCCACCAAGAAGCATTATGTAGCAAGGTATTACAGATGAGTGATGTCATGCAGTGTGTTGTTAGCATAATGAATTTAAGCAGAGGCAGTAATAAGCTAAAAGACAAAGAAAATTCCGATTTTTTGTTGAACTGAATGCAGAATTCAGTGACCTACCACTGCACTCAAGTATTAGGTGGCTGAGTGCTGAAGAAATGCTTCAGCACTTCCTTGCTCCTCGGAAAGATATCCTTTCATTTCTTGAAAATGAACAGCTGAGCAATACACAGGAGGCCTGGTCACAGACCGGGCCGCGGGGGCGTTGACCCCCGAAACTCTCTCCAGGTAAACTCCAGGTAAACAGGTGCACCAAACTCAGCTGCAAGATAAAGACTTTCTTTGTTGCCTGACATTACTAACAGATATGACAGCCCACTTGAATGTGATGAATCTGAGCTTACAAGGCAAACAACAAAATATTTCTCCACTAGTTGGAGACATTAATCTTTCTTTCTACAAGAAGGTGCAGTTGTGCCGTGTGTGTTTAAGAAAGAATGATCTTGTACACTTTACTTCTTGTCGTGAACTCATGGCAGGTGATATCGTGTCTAGCGTTTCATGTTTTTAAGGAAAGTTGAAATTTTATGTAGTGAGTTTGAAAAAAGAATAGAGACTTTGAAAAAGTGAAACCCAGTCTCCTTTTATTTAAGAACCCCCATGCAACTTAATGTGGTGACACAGTTACCAAAATTTCAGTTTGAACAGTGTGAACTGCAGTATCACCCACTGTTGCTTGCAAAGAAAAGTAAAAATCAGGAGAGTTTCTGGAAGTTGGTCTGCAAGGATACGTTCCCCAAGCTGAGAGACTTTGCACTAAAGTTGCACTCTCCCACAGGGTCACCAAATGGACAAGACCCAGGCCGGGACAATACCAGCATACCACATCAGCTGCACTCAGTGTTCGGAAGTACATATATATGTGAATGTACGTTTTCTACCATGAAGCAAGTAAAATTTGAAACCAGAAATCAAATGGGAAATGATACACTGGACGAGTGTCTTCGACTTGCCACTACCAACATCAGAATCGATATGGAGACTGGTACAAGAAAAGTCTCGACCCCAGACATCTCATTAGTAGGTAAGAATATGGGTAGCATTATTTCTGTATAAATTCAGAGCCTTTAACATTATAAGTCGAGGGCCACAAATTAAATTTACATATATATATATATATATATATATAATATATATATATATATATATATATATATATATATATATATATATATATATATATATATATACAAGACAAGCCACTGGGGGTGGAAATAATTAGCTTAAGTACATTCACACTTCTCGGTGCATCAGGAGCTGTGCAGTGTTGCAAAGGCAACAAGAGAAGTAGGGTAAGTTTTCAGAGAGTGGTAGTGTGGAGCCAGCCAGCAACATTGCACAGCTCCCACAGGACCACGCAATCCTACAAGAATCACGCATCTAACAGAGCTAGGTGTTTTACTGTAATCCGAGGACATACGGTGGTATGTGTGCTCTGAGCTAATTTCATTGTACTCCCCGTTTGGTGTACTAGCCTCCACGAGCACAGGATTACGGTAAAACACCTAGCTCTGCTGGTTCGTGGTTCTTGTAAGATTGCATGGTCCTGTGAGATAGAGCGTCATGCGTGATTTTCACTCACCATGGGGCAGGCCAAAATGACAGGGGTTTCAATCCTCGGCTAGTCGCAGTGTTGTTATTGATTCATTATCACTCATTTCCGGTTACAATAATATAAAATACTGCTCATGGAGGCTAGTACACCAAACGGGGAGGAGAATGAAATTTGCTCAGAGGCACCCACGACACATGTCCTCGGATCACGGTAAAACACCTAGCTCTCCTGGGTGTTTGATTCTTGTAGGATTGCGTGGTCCTGTGGGTTAGAGCGTCATGAATGATTTTCGCTCACAATGGGGAGGGCCAAAATGGCATGGGTTCGAATCCTCGGCTCGTTCGTGATTTTATATACATATATATATATATATATATATATATATATATATATATATATATATATGCAAGGAATTCGCGAGAGCATGCGAAATATACACAAACACTGATCTCTGGCTGAAGGAGACTCGAACCTACGAACCTTAGGACAAGGTACGCATTGCTTTACCAATCTACCCACACTGGACAATAATACCTTGGCGTGTAGCATGCGCTACACGTTTGATCCAAGGCAGCCAGCTTTCAGGGAGAAGGCTTACAGCTTTTCATCTCATCCCCTGCATGCTTCAGCCTTACTAGAGATTTGAACAATGCAAGGAATTCGCGAGAGCATGCGAAATATACGCATGCGAAATATACGCATGCCTCTTTCCACCGAGAAGGTCATTTACGCTGTACTAGGCAGTGCTGAAAGATGCGAATTAGAGGTGCTGCTAGCTGGTCTGCACACCTAACTCGCAGCTTTCAGCACTGCCTTATGCAGTGTAAATGACCTCTGTGGATAGAGGCAAATGTAGTCTCTGTCTCTCTGTTTCTCTCTGTCTGTCTGTCTGTCTGTCTGTCTGTCTGTCTCTCTCTCTCTCTCTCTCTCTCTCTCTCTCTCTCTCTCTCTCCTCTCTCCTCTCTCTCTCTCTCTCCTGTCTCTCTCTCTCTCTCTCTCCTCTCTCTCTCTCTCTCTCTCTCTCTCTCTCTCTCTCTCTCATAATCACACAATGTTCCAGTTCTCTGTCCTTCATAATTTTCATTAGTGACATTTTTTCATACCATGGTCTTCCCTCTCAGTTCTTCATCGCACACACACCAATTTACATACTGATTACCGTCGTCCTGGCAAAAGAAAGCAGCACTATCACAATATTCATGCTAATGTTGTGTAATTAGCATGTAAATGTGGCACTGGCAGCAACTTTACCTAAAATCTGAATTACATTTTAATAACCAAAGATGAACAGGAATATTGTGAGCTAACGTGATTGTGCTCGCGCAATATTGCGTTCCAACGTGATTGTACTCGCTCAGTATTGTCATCTGACGTGATTGTACTCGCACAATTTTTTCATATAATGTGATTGTACTCCCACAATATTCTATCCAAACATGATTGTAGTCCTAACGTGACTGTCATCAAACGTGATTGTACTCGCACGATATTGGTAATATTGTAATGCACAATACTGGGAGAATTGTGATCAAACACTGAATAGAATATTAGTCTGACAATATTGTAAATATTGTCATCACTCACACTATTTAGAATATAGTGAGCACCTGGATTGGAGGGTGGGTAGAGAGCCTTATGCTATTCTAATTCAGAGTTTGTTATAATTGTTGATACTGTCTTGTTATAAAATATGATACTCGTCCACTTTTCGTTTTTATAAGTCATTTGAGGTTATTAACAAAGCCAGAAGATACAACACCAAAGCTGCAACACAGTACAAACAACTCTCGACAACACAGCGGCAACACAGTACAAACAACTCTCGACAACACAGCGGCAACACAGTACAAACAACTCTCGACAACACAGCGGCAACACAGTACAAACAACTCTCGACAACACAGCAGCAACACAATACAATCCTCGACAACACAGCTGCAGCACAGTACAAACAACCCTCGATAACACAGCTGCAACACAATACAAACAATGTCATGTTGGGGGGTATCGGAATGAATAGGATATAAGTGGGGGATATGGGAGTAAGGGTTTATGTAGGCAGGGGAGAGGCAGGGGAGAGGCAGGCGAGGTGGTAGGAGAGGTGATTAGCGGAGGTAGGTAGGTAATGACAGGTCAGTGGTGACCACCACGACACTCTCATTAACTCTACACTACTCACTAACATATGCCTCGCCCACTCTTCACTCAAAAACATAATAAAATATAAGAAATAGGAATAGCAAATAACGGGGACAGTGAATATTACTATTCTACTCAAACACAGTTTATTATTAAGTCTTTGTACAATAATATATTTGGGAAGAGGAGAACATTATTGTGGTTTAGACAAATGGGGTGGTACATATAAGCAGTGAGGCAGGGAACACAATCAACTTGACGAGAATGAATATAACTTACAATATAGTACAGAGGACAGTTCACTACAGGAACTAAGCTACAGGTCCCAAGACCTACACAGCACGAGTACTGCGCCAAGCCAGTACTCTGCCCACTGCCTCCAACAGTCTCCTCCAGAGACTTCAGCAGCCTTCTCCCGAGCCCTGCACCCCAGCAGCAGCTCCGCTCGAATCTCCTGATCATGCTCTTCCTTGGGCTTTTATGGTGGTCCAAGCACCCTCCACAATGAGGTGTGCACACGTGCTGTTGATCTGACGCCGAGGTCTGACGCCGTCCAGAACAAAAGACCTCAGTCTTAAGCCGGAAAGGCGTGTATCTGACAGACATTTGCCAAGGCAAGGTGACCATATAATTGGTTAAATTAGGTCTCCCCAGAGACCTCACAAGCCCAGCTGAACTACATCACATCCCCCTTTCTCCCCCAATTTATAATATCTGAGAACTAGGACAATTTGTCCTAAGTTATTAGACTATTTTAATCCTAACCCCTTAAATCTATTACAATACAAAGACAAAATTATACATAATACTAAATTATTCCACTACATATATTTCCCTCAACCTTCTCATCTACCACAAGGCAGTATAATCAGTACACCTGGCAGTTGACCAGCATAATAGTTGCTCTCTTGTGCAAAGCCTCCTTACCCATCATTTCTCCTTAAACCTAAATATCGGGCTCCAGTGCCTTCCCTACTTCTACTAGAAATGCACTAGCCAATGCTAGTCACCCTCGCACGTTAACCATTGGGCCAAACCTCTCTAGGCTTCAATGGCATGGAAAACTGCTCCAACGGGTTGCATTCTTTCAAGTAACTGCAACTGGACCACTTCACGACCACCAAGGTCGCATTTTCGGCACACTTCACATGCGCACTACAACATCTGAAAATCGAGACAGGGCAGGCATCGCAGCTAAGACCCTCCATTATCCTATGCCACTACTAGGATTCACTGGCCTCATAAAACAAGGCGGCCATAATCACTGGACCGTTTTCAAGGTCACCTTATTTCACACAGGTAACACTAACACTTCTGGCAAGTCAAAGTAGGCTGGGGACATCTCACACTCTCAACTGTCTCTCATGGCTGGCAGGACATCCCCGCATACCGGTCGTACAGGTCGACCAACAAGGCAGGATACACCTCCATTCCGCCCTTGAAAGCAGGCTGGTCCCAGCAGCTGGAGTCCATCTCCGCGGCTCACTTCCTTCCACATCTCGGAGGATGGCAGCTTTATCACAGTAGATTTTCCTGTCCTGGCACACCAGCCAGAATCCCTCACACACCACTGCAGCATCACCGCCATCTCCTCCTTTTGAGCTAGGCAGCATCGCAGCACGTCCGTATCACAGCAGCACACAGCACGGCCACAGCATCGCAGCACGGTCCCAGCATCACAGCACGGCCGCAGCATCTCAACATCACCGCACGACCGCAGCATCTCAACATCACAGCACGGCCGTATCACAGCAGCACACAGCACGGCCACAGCATCGCAGCATGGCTACAGCATCGCAGCACGGTCGTATCACAGCAGCATACAGCACAGCCACAGCATCGCAGCATGGCTACAGCATCGCAGCACGGCCACAGCATCGTAGCAGCATCACAGCAGCCGACATCAGCAGTAGCAGGCTATGGTCAGTTGCTGGAGGTGAGGTGAGGTCACTTCAGGTCATCAACAGCAGGTGCGGTCCGCGGGTGATGGTCACAGAGGCTGGGTGACGCAGACAGACACCCACTACAATTGATGACAGACCAGGGCAGCAATACATCTACTGGGGCACATCAGCTGGGTGACTGGGCACATCAGCTGGGTGACTGGGCACATCAGGTGGACAGCAATCATAGGCAACTCTTCAATGGGTGATAGTTGTGGGTGAGTCTTCCAAGGCGGGCTGGGTGACTCCTCGTTCCTCTGTAAATATTCAATTTCGGCCAGTAATTGCTTCCCCCAAAAGTCTCACCCAAATACTGATATTCTCCACCATTTATCTCAAACCAACAACCAACTCCACCAAATATAATATTACACCCAAACAATTACTCAGACCCACCGTCTGAAAAAATGTCAGTTAAGGTCACTAGGATTATAATATCACACTGATATTTACTTTAACTTTACACACACAAGAAAAAAAATGGTAGCATAACAAAAGTATAACCGAGCAGTCAAAAATAAGGCACATGGGACTGGTTCCTACTATAAAAATAAGAAGAACGACAACCGCTTAGACACCATGTCATGTTGGGGGGTATCGGAATGAATAGGATATAAGTGGGGGATATGGGAGTAAGGGTTTATGTAGGCAGGGGAGAGGCAGGGGAGAGGCAGGCGAGGTGGTAGGAGAGGTGATTAGCGGAGGTAGGTAGGTAATGACAGGTCAGTGGTGACCACCACGACACTCTCATTAACTCTACACTACTCACTAACATATGCCTCGCCCACTCTTCACTCAAAAACATAATAAAATATAAGAAATAGGAATAGCAAATAACGGGGACAGTGAATATTACTATTCTACTCAAACACAGTTTATTATTAAGTCTTTGTACAATAATATATTTGGGAAGAGGAGAACATTATTGTGGTTTAGACAAATGGGGTGGTACATATAAGCAGTGAGGCAGGGAACACAATCAACTTGACGAGAATGAATATAACTTACAATATAGTACAGAGGACAGTTCACTACAGGAACTAAGCTACAGGTCCCAAGACCTACACAGCACGAGTACTGCGCCAAGCCAGTACTCTGCCCACTGCCTCCAACAGTCTCCTCCAGAGACTTCAGCAGCCTTCTCCCGAGCCCTGCACCCCAGCAGCAGCTCCGCTCGAATCTCCTGATCATGCTCTTCCTTGGGCTTTTATGGTGGTCCAAGCACCCTCCACAATGAGGTGTGCACACGTGCTGTTGATCTGACGCCGAGGTCTGACGCCGTCCAGAACAAAAGACCTCAGTCTTAAGCCGGAAAGGCGTGTATCTGACAGACATTTGCCAAGGCAAGGTGACCATATAATTGGTTAAATTAGGTCTCCCCAGAGACCTCACAAGCCCAGCTGAACTACATCACAACAACCCTCGACAACACAGCGGCAACACAGTACAAACAATCCTCGACAACACAGCGGCAACACAGTACAAACAATCCTCGATAACACAGCTGCAACACAGTACAAACAATCCTCGACAACACAGCTGCAACACAGTACAAACAATCCTCGACAACACAGCGGCAACACAATACAAACAATCCTCGACAACACAGCTACAACACAGTACAAACAACCCTCGATAACACAGCTGCAACACAATACAAACAACCCTCGATAACACAGCTGCAACACAATACAAACAACCCTAGATAACACAGCTGCAACACAATACAAACAACCCTCGATAACACAGCTGCAACACAATACAAACAACCCTAGATAACACAGCTGCAACACAATCAAACAATCCCCGACAACACACAACTTCAACACAATACAAACAACCCCGATGACACAGCTGCAACTCAAACAAACAACCTAGATATCACAGCTGCAACACAATACAAACAACCCTCGATAACACAACTGCAACACAATACAAACAACCCTAGATAACACAACTGCAACACAATACAAACAACCCTAGATAACAGAGCTGCAACACAGTACAAACAACCCTCGATAACACAGCCGCAACACAGTACAAACAACCCTCGATAACACAGCCGCAACACAGTACAAACAACCCTGGATACCAGAGCTGCAACACAATGCAAACAACCCTTGATAACAGAGCTGCAACACAATACAAACAACCCTCGATAACACAACTGCAACACAATACAAACAACCCTCGATAACACCCCTGCAATACAGTACAACCAACCCTCGATAACACAGCTGTAACACAATACAAACAACCCTAGATAACAGAGCTGCAACACAGTACAAACAACCCTCGATAACACAGCCGCAACACAGTACAAACAACCCTGGATACCAGAGCTGCAACACATTACAAACAACCCTTGATAACAGAGCTGCAACACAATTCAAACAACCCTTGATAACAGAGCTGCAACACAATACAAACAACCCTTGATATCAGAGCTGCAACACAATACAAACAACCCTCGATAACACAAGCTGCAAGACAGTACAAACAACCCTCAGTAATAATAATAATAATATAATAATAATAATAATAATAATAATAATAATAATAATAATAACAATATAATAATAATAATAATAATAATATAATAATAATAATAAATAATAATAATAATAATAATAATAACAATAAAATAATAATAATAATAATAATAATAATAATAATAATAAATAATAATAATAATAATAATAATAATAATAATAATAATAATAATAAACAATAATAATAATAATAATAATAAAATAATAATAATAATAATATAATAATAATAATATATAATAATAATAATAAATAATAATAATAATAATAATATCTTTATTTACTACAAATACATGTACAATGTATACAGACCGTAATTGACATCAATAACATACTACTAAATAGAAAGACGCTTGTTATGCTGAGCATTTCGGGTAAATTAGATCAGTTTTGTCCCAGGATGCGACCCACACCAGTCCACTAACACCCAGGTACCAATTTTAAACTGATGGGTAAACATGGACAACCGGTATAAGGAAACACGCTCAATTTTTCCACCCTTGCTGGGAATCGAACCCGGACACTTAGCGTATGAAGTGAGAGCTTTATGTACCAGGCCACGAGCAAGAAACTGAATATATTACACAACAAACTGGAAACGTTAAGCAAGAAACTGTTCCTTTCTTCTATCTTTCTATCTTCCCTTCCTTCTGTTCTTAGTTTCATCCTTCTTTCTTCCTTCCTACGTTCCTACCTTCCTTCTTTCCCTTCTTCCTTTCTTCCTACCTTCTTTCCCTTCTTCCTACCCTCCTTCCTTCCTTCCTTTCTACCTACCTTCCTTCCTTCCTTTTTCTGTCCTTCTTCCCTCCTTCTTTCATTTCTTTCCCTCTCTCCCTCCTTCCTTCCTTTTCTCTTTCCTTCTCTTCTTTCTTCCCTCCTTCCTTCCTTCTCTTCTTTCTTCCCTCCTTCCTTCCTTCTCTTCTTTCTTCCCTCCTTCCTTCCTTCTCTTCTTTCTGCCCTCCTTCCTTCCTTCTCTTCTTTCTTCCCTCCTTCCTCCCTTCCTTCCTACCTTCCTTCCCTCTTCTCTCCTTCCTTCCCTCCTATATTCTCTTCTTCCTTATTCCTTCCTCTCTTCTTACCCTCATGTCTACCTTCTTTTCTTCCTCCTTCCAACCCTCCCTTCTTCCCTCTTTCTTTCCTCCATTCCTTCCTTCCTTCATTCCTTCCTTCCTTCCACCCTTCCTTCCTTCCACCCTTCCTTCCTTCCACCCTTCCTTCAAAAAAAAATTATTGTTTTATATATTGAAAATAATCAGAGCAAACCCACAACAAATACACACATATAATGCAATAATCCCGAAGCGATGAAGGATGCAAAATAAGCACAGTGGGAGTTGAATGACAGTTCAAGGCCTTTCATGTTGCAATCAACACATCATCCGGAGCTTGCAATGTTATAGAAATAGTGTGAGAAAGTCCAGGATGATTCGTTTAGGGGAACCACACTCCAGAGACTCCTTCCTGGAAATTACTCAGGGACCCCATTCCATTCTGGAAATTATTCAGGGATCCCTTTCCTTCCTGGAAACATCTCAGGGACCCCTTCCTTCCTGGAAATTACTCAGGGACCTTCTTCCTACCTGGAAATTACTCATGGCCCCCTCCTTCCTGGAAATTACTCAGGGGGCCTCCCTTCCTGGAAATTACTTAGGGCCCTCTCTTCCAGGAAATTACTAAGAGCCCCCTTTTATTCCTGGAAGTTACTCAGGGTTTCCCTTCCTTTCTGGAAGTTACTCAGGGCCTCCTTTTCTTCCTGAAAATTACTCAGGGGCCCCCTGATATCTCCCTGGGAATTACTTAGAGCCCTCCTTCCTTCCTGGAAGTTACTCAGGGGGCCATTTCTTTCTGGAAGTTACTCAGGGGCCCCCCTTCCCTCCTGGAAGGTGCTCAGGGGCCCCTTCCTTCCTGAAAGTTACTCAGGGCACCCCGTCCTTCCTGAAAGTTACTCAGGGCCCCCCATCCTCCTGAAAGTTACTCAGGGCCCCCCATCCTTCCTGAAAGTTACTCAGAGCCCCGCATCCTTCCTGAAAGTTACTCAGAGCCCCCCGTCCTTCCTGAAAGTTACTCAGAGCCCCGCGTCCTTCCTGGAAATCACTCAAGCCCATCTCCCTCCTGGAAATTACTCAAGCCCCCTCCCTCCTGGAAATTTCTCACGCCCCCCTCCCTAGAGGGCCGAGCTCCCTCGGTTAAGAACCGCAGCACTAAAGAAACTTATTCAGTTTTAACGAAAGCAAGGAAGGAGATAGACTGCTGTAAGGTGTAAGAATTATATACATGTTTCTTTCCATCTGTTAATAAAGACGCTGTTACAAGAGTCTGGTGTCTTCCTGTTGCTACTTAACCAGAAGGAAAAAACAAACATTATATTATAATTTTGAACTGGAATATTAGATAAAAGTGGAAACTCTAATGGATATCGGGAATGAGTTTTTTTTTGTGTGTGGTACTCATCTATTTGTCGTTGCAGGGGTCGATTCACAGACCCAGGCTCCGCCTCTTCGTTGGTCACTACTAGGTCTATTCTCTTCTCCATGATCTTTATCGTATCTCTTCTTAGCTATGTATGAATCCTGCCTCCATTACGTCACTGGCAATTCTATGGCTGAAGAAATACTTTCTTACACCCATGTGACTCATCTGAATTTTCAACTTCCATTGTGACCCCTTGATGCTGTATCCCATCTCGGAAGTAAACTGTCCCTGTCCACCTTGTCAATTCGTCTCAGTATTTTGTATGTCGTTATCATGTCCCAAATCCCTCCCCCTCCCCCAAGCCCTCTTGTCTTCCAGTATCGTCAGGTTGAGTTCCCTTAACCTCTCCTAGTATCACACACCCTTATCTCCAGGACTAGTCTTGTTGCAAACCTTGGCGCTTTCTTTAATTTCTTCAGGTGTTTAACCAGGCGTGGGTTCCATATTGGTGCTGCATACTCCAATATGGGCCTGACATACACGGTGTACATTCGCGTGTATTACTCTTTACTCACGTGTCGTAATGATATTCTTAGGTTTGCCAGGCGCCCATATACTGCAGCACGTGTGTGTGTGTGTGTGTGTGTGTGGTGTGTGTGTGTTGTGTGTACAAAGGGAAGGGCAGATTCATTGATTTGTTTCATCGTAAGAGATAATAACTTTGTGTGATATCATGATGGGGCACTGACCACATCTCGGCTGGAAGCTGCCAGATCTTTCTCCGTTCTCTCAGAGGATGATTCTTTGACGACAGAATGAACGTAGAAAATGGGTTGGATAGGAGAAAGGTGTAGGTGGGAGAACTGGAGCATCTACCTGCACTAAGAGATAGTAACGTGAGGGTGATAGAGGCACTCACAATAGTCTCTCTGTAACTCAGCACATGAAATAAACTGACCTACAAAGTCACTGTCTGACGAGACATGATGGATAAGGCAGCACCAGGAGGCTGTTATTGGGGAGAGATTATCTGAGCATTACACACAATGCCTATTTATCATTCGAGTTGGAGAGTCACAACATCACTCAAAGAAATAAAGAAAAATAGTCGGTACTTCACTCGAAAAGTTAAAAAGTCACCAGAAAGCACTTGAATAGGGTTAGCTTTCCCAGCCCTAATATTGTTTGCACGTTATAAATTCCGACAGAAGAAATAAGTACAAATTAGGGGGTTCCCTCCTCGACATGTGTTACTATTAATTATACCAGTAGAACCTTGAAAAGTTGTCATAAGCTTTCCCCCTCTTATGTGCGGGTTTATTTATGTGTTTCCATGGTCAAGATAAAGAAATTTAAGAAAAGTGGTGGAGTTCTCTTCACTTATGTGTGTAAATCAATCTGTAGGACTGAAGTAAAGAAGACTGTGCTTCTTTCAGTTTAAACAGTTAAGTCACTTTCAACAGTAATAATGCGAACATTTGTGTGAGTGGATCTAATGGATCACTGTAAGTTTCTGAAATCATGTTGTGAATCAAAGATAAATTGAAGGAGTGAAAGATTTTCAGAAAGTGATATGGTACAATGGATCGATGCGTGATACTGGTATACCCTAGGCTATTCTGCAAGAAGTGGGACCTGCAACAGCAGCAGGAACATTTTAATGAGGTAAAACATTTTCTGCATATATTGCTAAGGTAGGCAGCAGATACGATGGGACGAGAGGTACACTCACTATACTCAGTGCCTAAACACAGCAGATTTTAACTGGGACTTTCTTAAATTCAGTAAACAGACATAGTACCAGTATTCAAACTGACTAAAACCAGGTTAATAACTGACTTATACCAGTATTAACTGACTATATACCAGTATTAACTGACTATATATCCGTGTTTCTAACTCTATACCAGTGTTTACTGATTCTATTCTACTGTTTACTGACTCTATTCTACTGTTTACTTACTCTGTACCAGTGTTTACTGACGCTATATACCAGTGTTTACTGACGCAGTATACCAGTGTTTACTGACGCTATATACCGGTGTTTACTGACGCTATATACCAGTGTTTACTGACGCAGTATACCAGTGTTTACTGACGCTATATACCGGTGTTTACTGACGCTATATACAGGTTTTTACTGACGCTATGTACCAGTGTTTACTGACTCTAAATACCAGTGTTTACTCACGCTATGTACCGGTGTTTACTGACGCAGTATAACGGTGTTTACTGACGCTATATACCAGTATTTACTGACGCAGTATACCTGTGTTTACCAGCACTGGTATCTGCCAGCTCCAGCTGTCTCGCGGGCAATTTCCTTCCGTGGAACCCCCCTCCCCTCCCCCCCTCCCTCCCCCTCCGCTAATGATGGCTTGCATTTTTTGTCAGCATGTTGGTTATCGCTGACATTATTCCTACAATATGAGTTCAGTTATTCTGGATTCCCATAACGAGAAGTTTTTCTCAGGATAAACTTTTTTCCCCTCGTGCGCCTCTGCCATAAAATTTACAAACTATTTTTTTTTTTTAAGTGATTCTGGTTTTTTTTTTTTTAAGACATTATCTTTTTAAGTTTCGTTTTATGCTCGTTTTAACGTTAATTATTGATGTTAAAATTCTGGAAAAATGTTTAATATCTTACACGTTGATTTTTGTTGGAATATGAGAGAATTTTTTATTTGAGTCTGTGATTTTTGTTCAAATATTTAATATTTACTGTGCGAATATGTGACGATTTTTGTACGAATATTCGTGGATATTTGCTTTAATATGTTGCGATTTTTGTTGGAATATTTGATTATTTTTTTCGAGTTTGAAAAGTTTTTTGGTGTTCTCTTATGTGTTGTAATATCTGCTGCTTTATTTGTGTTATGATAAGACTTTCTGTTGCTTTATCTGTTGCAGTATCAGTTCGCTTCTGTTTGGCAACCGTTGATTATGATTATCTGTGCGTGTGTGTCTGCACTTACCTAATTGTACTCAGGTAACTGTGGTTGCAGGAGTCGATTCATTACTCCTGGCGCCGCCTCTTCACTGGTCGCTACTAGGTCACTCCTCCCTGCTCCGAGAGCTTTATTCTACCTCTTCTTAAAGCTGCGTTTCGATCTTGAATTCACTACTTCCATTTCCAAACTATTCCACTTCCTGACCGCTCTGAGACTGAAGAAATATTTCCTAACATCCCTGTGGCTCATCTTCTACTTTCAACTGTGACCCTTTGTTGATGTGTCCCATGTCTGAAACATCCTGTCTGTCCACCTTGTCGATTCCTCTCAGTATTTCATATGTTGTTATATCCCCCCTCTATCTCTCCTGTCCTCCAGCTCCGGAACTAGCCTTGATGCAAAACCTTTGCACTTTCTCTAGTTTCCTTACGTGCTTGGCTGTGTGTGATTTCGAAACTGGTGCTACATAGTCAAATATGGGCCTAACGTACACAGTGTACAGGGTCCTGAATGACTCCTTATTAAGATGTCGGAAGACTGTTCATAGGTTTGCCAGGCGCCCGTATGCTGCAGCAGTTATTTGGTTGACATGCGCCTCAGGAGATGTGCCCGGCCCTTCTCCCAATCTTTATGACTTTGCACTTGGTGGGTTGACCTCCAGGAGCCAGTTGCTGGACCAGGTCTGCAGCCTGTCCAGATCCCTTTATAGTTCTGCCTGGTCCCCATCCTATTGAATTCTTCTCATCAACTTCACGTCATCTGCAAACATGGACATTTCGCAGTCTATTCCTTCCGTCATGTCGTTCACAGATACCTGAAACAGCACCGGTCCTAGGACTGACCCCTGGGGAACTCCGCTCGTCACAGGTGCTGTGGCATGCAAAGAGTACATAACCTTTATTCGGAGCATGTACGCACCCTCATTAAAAGGCTACCTCCCAACCAGCGAACCAGGTAGCTAAGAATTTGATGATTTCGGGGCCACATCGTCAAATCAGAACCTAGGTTCAGCCAATCATATCGTGGAACGAGCAATTGTAAAAGTGAGGTGGACACCACTCACATTCTCACCCTTGTCATTTTCACCCAGCCTCTGGTTGAACACGGTTGTCCATTTTGTCTCCAGGCTGTGTCTTTGAGTTTCCTTAACCGTGTTGTACACATACATTTCCAACTGTATATAGTATACATACTTGTAAATACCTATAATCGCACTTGGTGAAGGAAAATATAATTCAAAGTCACTCAGCCGTGTTTTTTCCTGCTCTTTGCTCCCCTTTATACCCAGGATAACAGGCCTTATTGTTCCTGGGTTGTAATAGGCGCCGACTCTGACACCTCGCCACGTACCATGGCTTGCTGTTGTCTTCCTGACAGGTATTCCATGATACATTGCAGTGCTTTCCCTGTTATCCCTGTCTGGTCCTCCAGCTTTTGCCCTAATCTCTTGTGTGGAACTGTGTCAAACGCCTTCTTACAGTCCAAGAAATGCAATCTACCCACCCCTCTCTCTCTTGTCTTACTTCTGTCACCCTGTCATATAAGTCCAGTAGGTTTGTGACACAGGAATTTCCGTCCCTGACACCGTGCTGGTTGTCGTTGATAAACTCATTCCTTTCTATGTGCTCCACCACTCTTCTGATAATCTTGTCCATGACTTTACATACTATATATTTCAGTGACACTGGTCTGTAGTTTAATGCTTCGTGTCTGTCTCTTTTTTTAAAAATTTGAACCACATTTGCTGCCTTCCATACCTCAGGTAGTCGCCCAGTTTCGATAGATGTGTTGAAGATTGTTGTTAGGGGTACACATAGCGCCTCTGCTCCCTCTCTCAGGACCCGTGGAGAGATGTTGTCTGGTCCCACTGCCTTTGAGGTATCAAGTTCACATAGCAGCTTCTTCACTTCCTCTTCCTCGGTTATGTGTATTTCGTCCAGCACTTGTTGGTATATCCCTTGTTAGTGTACTTCCCTATTCTGACTTCCTGGAGTCCTTTCTCTCTCCACTGTAAATACTTTTTAAAATCTCACGTTGAGCTCCTCACATATTTCTTGGTCGTTTCTTGTGAGCTTCCCACATTCCTTCCTCAGCCTGATTACTTGGTCCTTAACTGACGTTTTCCTCCTCATGTGCCTGTACAACACCTTTGAGTCACACAAGAATGCTATACAGTACCGACAAGATGAAAATTGAGACACATTTGCAACATCTGGGTATCTTTAATTTAGTGGTTTCGCCATCCATTGGTTTTTATCATTACAGACTGTAGAACACAATTTGAGGATAGAACTACGTGCAAAAGATTACCTCATATTTTGTATATAGTTTCTACTGTCTTCAAATTATGCCCTAGAATTTGTATTGATAAAACCAAAGGATGGCAAAACATCTACAATGAAATACCCAGATGCTGTACATGTGTCTCAATTTTCAGCTTCGAGTCAGACTTGACTTTCCATGCAAAGTTATTTCCATATTGTCGCATCAGTGACACAGGTTTGTAGTTTAATGCTTCGTGTCTGTCTCCTTTCTTAAAAATTGGGACTACATTTGCCATTTTCTATATCTCAGGTAGTTGCCCAGTTTCGATGGATGTGTTGAAGATTTTTGTAAGTGGCACACACAGCATCTCTACTCCCTCTCTAAGGACCCATGGAGAGATGTCTGGTCCCACTGCCTTTGAGGTATCAAGTTCACATATCAGCTTCTTCACCTTCTCCTCGGTTATGTGTATTTCATCCAGCACTTGTTGGTGTACCTCCCTATTTTGATTTCCTGGAATCCTTCCTATCTCCACCCTAAATACTTCTTTAAATCTCATGTTGAGCTCCTCATAAACCTCTTCATCGTTTCTTTTGAACTTCCCACCTCCCTTCCTCAGCCTGATTATCTTGTCCTTGACTGTTGTTTTTCTCCTGATGTGGCTATACAACAGCTTCGTGTCAGACTTGACTTTCGATGCTGTCATTTTGATATTGTTGCTGAGCCTCCTTTCTTATCTGTTCATATTCGTTTGTGGCTCTTCTGCTAATCTCTTTATTTTCCTGGGTCCTTTGTCTTCAGTACTTTTTCCATTCTCTAGTGCACTTAGTGTTTGCCTTCCTACACCTTTGGGTGAACCTAGGACTCGTTCTGGTCTTCCCATTATTTCTGTTTCCTTTGGGAACAAAACTCTCCTCTGCCTCCTTCCTGCTACCCCCCTCCACTTGTAGCTCAACTATGTAATCAAAGCACAGAAGCACATGATCACTAGCTCCTCGAGGCCTTTCGTACGTGATATCCTCGTTATTCGAACTACTCAAGGTGAATACTAGGTCCAGTCTTGTTGGATCATCCTCTCCTCTCTCTCTGGTAGTATCTCTAGCATGTTGATGCATGAGGTTTTCAAGTACCATATCCATCATCTTGGCTCTCCATGTTTTGGGACCCCCTTGGGGCTCCAGGTTTTCCCAGTCAGTCTCCTTGTGATTGAAATCACCCATAACTAGTAACTTTGCTATCCTCGTGTGGGCTTTTCTGGCCACCTCGGCTCTCGTCTTATTC
>NC_069423.1:44477667-44502667 GCF_026875155.1 Cherax quadricarinatus | reverse complement strand
CTGTTGTCTTTCATATGTTCTCTCATATGTTGAGGATTTAACAGTGTAATTTTTTTTGTAATACAGTGAGATATAGATGGGGCAGAAAATTTATATAATAATAATGCAAACCACTCTACATCCTGTCAGCTGTAGCAACCATGCTATGAAATATGGGTTCAGTTTCACCTCTCATCCTCAGACCAAATTATATTTCTTGACTATTCTTTTGGAATAGTGAGTGAACATGGATGCACACACACACGAGTGGGGAAGGAAGCTAGAAGAGCTTTGCATGAAAATGGAGGAGAGGATAGTTGCAGAGAGCAGGAAGTGGGAGATGCAAGTCACAGCACCAGAAGCCAAGATACAGAGATTAGAAGAGGAACTGAAAAAATCTGAAACAACCTGAAGAACTAAAGAGCAATGTGGGCATGACATCAGAAACTGCTACTTCATTCACAAAGGGACTGTAGGGAACAAAAGAGTGAAACTGTATGCAGAGGCACTATCAGACCATCATGGAGCCCGAGGAATAAAAGAGGATCACATCAGGAACAATCGAGGGGACTGTAGGAAATGAAAGAGTTAAGCTATTCGTACATGCCCTAACAGACCACATCAGTGCCCAGGGAAGGCTGAGAAGGGAAAATGAGAGACTACTGGGCCCAGGGATAACGTATAGTGAAGAGATTGAAGAAAGGAAAACTGCAATGAAGGCAACTAAATCGAATATGCAGTGGGAGAATGAAAGGAGAGATCAGTTTTTATTTATGGGCTCCAGGAAGTTGAAGGGGAAACTTAAGAAGCAAGAAGACAGGGGGGAAAAAAGTGATTAAAAGCATCATGGCAAATTTTCGGAGAATAGGGGAATTTGCAAGAGAAAGAAACAGGTCAGTAAAAGTGATTTTCAAGGAAAGACTAAGGGACATGCTGGTGTACTGGAAGGTGTATCTCGACCGTGACAAAACACAAGAAGAAAGGCAGAAACTGAAAGTGAGAGTACAAATACGAAAGGAGGAAAGAGAGATGAAGATAGAGATGGCCAGGAGAACCCAAACTCAGGGGGAAGATCAAATACAAACTCACTCACAACCACCTACAGAAGCCCCCCAACCAGGACAACCCCAATGCAACCAAATATTTTAACCCAAAACAAACATGCTATACCCAGTGCCCCCACCTACCTTATTGCAATCTCCACCATCATAGCAACCACCCATAGTTCCTCATCAGGTCCCCCACTTCCCCAACCCTAACGATATCAAATCCGCAGGAAAGACAGAGGGTGCAGAGGGGGAGGAGTTGCACTGCTCATTAAAAACTATTGGGGATTTCAGGGAATGGACAGAATGGATGGAATGGGCGAAAGGGACTACAAGGTAGGAACAATCCAGTCCGAGGGCCAAAAGGTGGTGATTGCAGTAATGTACAATCCATCACAGGACTGCAGGAGGCCAAGAGAAGAATAAGACGAGAGCCGAGGTGGCCAGAAAAGCCCACACGAGGATAGCAAAGTTACTAGTTATGGGTGATTTCAATCACAAGGAGACTGACTGGGAAAACCTGGAGCCCCAAGGGGGTCCCAAAACATGGAGAGCCAAGATGATGGATATGGTACTTGAAAACCTCATGCATCAACATGCTAGAGATACTACCAGAGAGAGAGGAGAGGATGATCCAACAAGACTGGACCTAGTATTCACCTTGAGTAGTTCGAATAACGAGGATATCACGTACGAAAGGCCTCGAGGAGCTAGTGATCATGTGCTTCTGTGCTTTGATTACATAGTTGAGCTACAAGTGGAGGGGGTAGCAGGAAGGAGGCAGAGGAGAGTTTTGTTCCCAAAGGAAACAGAAATAATGGGAAGACCAGAACGAGTCCTTGGTTCACCCAAAGGTGTAGGAAGGCAAACACTAAGTGCACTAGAGAATGGAAAAAGTACTGAAGACAAAGGACCCAGGAAAATAAAGAGATTAGCAGAAGAGCCACAAACGAATATGAACAGATAAGAAAGGAGGCTCAGCAACAATATCAAAATGACAGCATCGAAAGTCAAGTCTGACACGAAGCTGTTGTATAGCCACATCAGGAGAAAAACAACAGTCAAGGACAAGATAATCAGGCTGAGGAAGGGAGGTGGGAAGTTCAAAAGAAACGATGAAGAGGTTTATGAGGAGCTCAACATGAGATTTAAAGAAGTATTTAGGGTGGAGATAGGAAGGATTCCAGGAAATCAAAATAGGGAGGTACACCAACAAGTGCTGGATGAAATACACATAACCGAGGAGAAGGTGAAGAAGCTGATATGTGAACTTGATACCTCAAAGGCAGTGGGACCAGACATCTCTCCATGGGTCCTTAGAGAGGGAGTAGAGATGCTGTGTGTGCCACTTACAAAAATCTTCAACACATCCATCGAAACTGGGCAACTACCTGAGATATAGAAAATGGCAAATGTAGTCCCAATTTTTAAGAAAGGAGACAGACACGAAGCATTAAACTACAAACCTGTGTCACTGATGCGACAATATGGAAATAACTTTGCATGGAAAGTCAAGTCTGACTCGAAGCTGAAAATTGAGACACATGTACAGCATCTGGGTATCTTCATTGTAGATGTTTTGCCATCCTTTGGTTTTATCAATACAAATTCTAGGGCATAATTTGAAGACAGTAGAACTATATACAAAATATGAGGTAATCTTTTGCACGTAGTTCTATCCTCAAATTGTGTTCTACAGTCTGTAATGATAAAAACCAATGGATGGCGAAACCACTAAATTAAAGATACCCAGATGTTGCAAATGTGTCTCAATTTTCATCTTGTCGGTACTGTATAGCATTCTTGTGTGACTCAAAGGTGTTGTACAGGCACATGAGGAGGAAAACGTCAGTTAAGGACCAAGTAATCAGGCTGAGGAAGGAATGTGGGAAGCTCACAAGAAACGACCAAGAAATATGTGAGGAGCTCAACGTGAGATTTTAAAAAGTATTTACAGTGGAGAGAGAAAGGACTCCAGGAAGTCAGAATAGGGAGGTACACTAACAAGGGATATACCAACAAGTGCTGGATGAAATACACATAACCGAGGAGGAGGAAGTGAAGAAGCTGCTATGTGAACTTGATACCTCAAAGGCAGTGGGACCAGACAACATCTCTCCACGGGTCCTGAGAGAGGGAGCAGAGGTGCTATGTGTACCCCTAACAACAATCTTCAACACATCTATCGAAACTGGGCGACTACCTGAGGTATGGAAGGCAGCAAATGTGGTTCAAATTTTTAAAAAAAGAGACAGACACGAAGCATTAAACTACAGACCAGTGTCACTGAAATATATAGTATGTAAAGTCATGGACAAGATTATCAGAAGAGTGGTGGAGCACATAGAAAGGAATGAGTTTATCAACGACAACCAGCACGGTGTCAGGGACGGAAATTCCTGGTCACAAACCTACTGGACTTATATGACAGGGTGACAGAAGTAAGACAAGAGAGAGAGGGGTGGGTAGATTGCATTTTCTTGGACTGTAAGAAGGCGTTTGACACAGTTCCACACAAGAGATTAGGGCAAAAGCTGGAGGACCAGACAGGGATAACAGGGAAAGCACTGCAATGTATCATGGAATACCTGTCAGGAAGACAACAGCAAGCCATGGTACGTGGCGAGGTGTCAGAGTGGGCGCCTATTACAACCCAGGAACAATAAGGCCTGTTATCCTGGGTATAAAGGGGAGCAAAGAGCAGGACAAACACGGCTGAGTGACTTTGAATTATATTTTCCTTCACCAAGTGCGATTATAGGTATTTACAAGTATGTATACTATGTACAGTTGGAAATGTATGTGTACAACACGGTTAAGGAAACTCAAAGACACAGCCTGGAGACAAAATGGACAACCGTGTTCAACCAGAAGCTGGGTGAAAATGACAAGGGTGAGAATGTGAGTGGTGTCCACCTCACCTTCACAATTGCTCGTTCCACGATATGATTGGCTGAACATAGGTTCTGATTTGACGATGTGGCCCCGAAATCATCAAATTCTTAGCTACCTGGTTCGCTGGTTGGGAGGTAGCCTTTTAATGAGGGTGTGTACATGCTCCGAATAAAGGTTATGTACTCTTTGCATGCCACAGCACCTGTGACGAGCGGAGTTCCCCAGGGGTCAGTCCTAGGACCGGTGCTGTTTCAGGTATCTGTGAACGACATGACGGAAGGAATAGACTGCGAAATGTCCATGTTTGTAGATGACGTGAAGTTGATGAGAAGAATCCAATAGGATGGGGACCAGGCAGAACTATAAAGGGATCTGGACAGGCTGCAGACCTGGTCCAGCAACTGGCTCCTGGAGGTCAACCCCACCAAGTGCAAAGTCATAAAGATTGGGAGAAGGGCCGGGCACATCTCCTGAGGCGCATGTCAACCAAATAACTGCTGCAGCATACGGGCGCCTGGCAAACCTATGAACAGTCTTCCGACATCTTAATAAGGAGTCATTCAGGACCCTGTACACTGTGTACGTTAGGCCCATATTTGACTATGTAGCACCAGTTTCGAAATCACACACAGCCAAGCACGTAAGGAAACTAGAGAAAGTGCAAAGGTTTGCATCAAGGCTAGTTCCGGAGCTGGAGGACAGGAGAGATAGAGGGGGGATATAACAACATATGAAATACTGAGAGGAATCGACAAGGTGGACAGACAGGATGTTTCAGACATGGGACACATCAACAAAGGGTCACAGTTGAAAGTAGAAGATGAGCCACAGGGATGTTAGGAAATATTTCTTCAGTCTCAGAGCGGTCAGGAAGTGGAATAGTTTGGAAATGGAAGTAGTGAATTCAAGATCGAAACGCAGCTTTAAGAAGAGGTAGAATAAAGCTCTCGGAGCAGGGAGGGAGTGACCTAGTAGCGACCAGTGAAGAGGCGGCGCCAGGAGTAATGAATCGACTCCTGCAACCACAGTTACCTGAGTACAATTAGGTAAGTGCAGACACACACGCACAGATAATCATAATCAACGGTTGCCAAACAGAAGCGAACTGATACTGCAACAGATAAAGCAACAGAAAGTCTTATCATAACACAAATAAAGCAGCAGATATTACAACACATAAGAGAACACCAAAAAACTTTTCAAACTCGAAAAAAATAATCAAATATTCCAACAAAAATCGCAACATATTAAAGCAAATATCCACGAATATTCGTACAAAAATCGTCACATATTCGCACAGTAAATATTAAATATTTGAACAAAAATCACAGACTCAAATAAAAAATTCTCTCATATTCCAACAAAAATCAACGTGTAAGATATTAAACATTTTTCCAGAATTTTACACATCAATAATTAACGTTAAAACGAGCATAAAACGAAACTTAAAAAGATAATGTCTTAAAAAAAAAAAAACCAGAATCACTTAAAAAAAAAAAATAGTTTGTAAATTTTATGGCAGAGGCGCACGAGGGGAAAAAAGTTTATCCTGAGAAAAACTTCTCGTTATGGGAATCCAGAATAACTGAACTCATATTGTAGGAATAATGTCAGCGATAACCAACATGCTGACAAAAAATGCAAGCCATCATTAGCGGAGGGGGGGAGGGGGGTGAGGGGAGGGGGGGTTCCACGGAAGGAAATTGCCCGCGAGACAGCTGGAGCTGGCAGATACCAGTGCTGGTAAACACAGGTATACTGCGTCAGTAAATACTGGTATATAGCGTCAGTAAACACCGTTATACTGCGTCAGTAAACACCGGCACATAGCGTGAGTAAACACTGGTATTTAGAGTCAGTAAACACTGGTACATAGCGTCAGTAAACACCGGTATATAGCGTCAGTAAACACCGGTATATAGCGTCAGTAAACACTGGTAAATCGCGTCAGTAAACACTGGTATACTGCGTCAGTAAACACTGGTATATAGCGTCAGTAAACACTGGTACAGAGTAAGTAAACAGTAGAATAGAGTCAGTAAACAGTAGAATAGAATCAGTAAACACTGGTATAGAGTTAGAAACACGGATATATAGTCAGTTAATACTGGTATATAGTCAGTTAATACTGGTATATAGTCAGTTATTACTGGTATATAGTCAGTTAATACTGGTATATAGTCAGTTAATACTGGTATAGAGTCAGTAAACCCTGGTGTTTTAGGCAATGAGTTTGTGAGTGACCTGCTGCGTCCCATCGTTCTTGCTGCCTTACCTAGCAATATATGCAAGAATAACGTTTTACCTCTTAAAAATTTCTTGCTTGCTGTTTGCAGGTCCCACTTCTTGAGAATAGGCAAGGGTTACCAGTTCTCTCGATCCCTTGTACCATTATCACTTGTCGAAAATTCTTTCCATCACTTACAATATTATTTTGATTCACAACAATTATTTTCAGAAACCTTATCAGTATCCTGTAGATCACTCACAGCAAAGTCGCCATTATTACTGTTACAGTGACTTAACTGTTTAACTGAAAGATGCACAGTCTCTCTTTACCTTCAGTCATCAGACTGATTTACAAACACATAAGTGAAAATTAACTTCCACCACTTTTCTTAAATTTCGTTATTTTGACCAGTGGAAAACACATAAATAAACCCGCACATAAGAGAGAGAGACTTATGACAATGTTTCGGTCCTACATGGATAATTAAATAGTCACACACAAGTGCGAAGGGAGGGAACTCCCCCTCAAATGTACTTATATCTCTGTTCGGAAATATATAACGTGCAAACAATACTAAGGGGCTGGGGAAAGCCCTAAACCCTATTCAAGTGTTTCTTGGTACTTTTTAACTTTTCGAGTGAGTACCGACTATTTTTTTTATTTTTTGAGTGATGTTGTGACTAACTGAAGAAAATTAGCATTTGTGTGTAATAGCAGATAATTTCTCAGATAACAGCCTCCCTGGTGCTGCTTATCCAACTGTCTCGCCGACAGTGACTTTGTAGGTCAGTTTATTTCATGTGCTGGTGTACAGGAAGACTGTTGTGAGTGTCCTTTCTCCAGCCACTCCGTTACCTGAGCTCAATATGTGCAGGTAGATGCTCCAGTTCTCTCCCTCTAACCTTTCTCTATGCCGAACCCTTTTCTACGTCCATTCTGTCGTCAAGAATCATCCTCTGAGAGAGATAGAGAGAAAGATCTTGGCAAGCTTCCCAAGCCAGAGATGTGGTCAGTGCACCCATCACACTCACACAAAGTTATTATCTCTTACGATGAAACAAATCAATGAATCTGCCCTTCCCTTTGTTACACACACACACACACACACACACACACACACACACACACACACGTGCTGCAGTATATGGGCGCCTGGCAAACCTAAGAATATCATTACGACACGTGAGTAAAGAGTAATACACGCGAATGTACACCGTGTATGTCAGGCCCATATTGGAGTATGCAGCACCAATATGGAACCCACGCCTGGTTAAACACCTGAAGAAATTAAAGAAAGCGCCAAGGTTTGCAACAAGACTAGTCCTGGAGATAAGGGTGTGTGATACTAGGAGAGGTTAAGGGAACTCAACCTGACGATACTGGAAGACAAGAGGGCTTGGGGGAGGGAGAGGGGAAATTTTGGGGCATGATAACGACATACAAAATACTGAGACGAATTGACAAGGTGGACAGGTACAGTATACTTCCGAGATGGGATACAGCATCAAGGGGTCACAATGGAAGTTGAAAATTCAGATGAGTCACATGGGTGTAAGAAAGTATTTCTTCAGCCATAGAATTGCCAGTGACGTAATGGAGGCAGGATTCATACATAGCTAAGAAGAGATACGATAAAGATCATGGAGAAGAGAATAGACCTAGTAGTGACCAACGAAGAGGCGGAGCCTGGGTCTGTGAATCGACCCTGCAACGACAAATAGATGAGTACACACACACAAAAAAAAACTCATTCCCGATATCCCATTAGAGTTTCCACTTTTATCTAATATTTCCAGTTCAAAATTATAATATAATGTTTGTTTTTTCCTTCTGGTTAAGTAGCAACAGGAAGACACCAGACTCTTGTAACAGCGTCTTTATTAACAGATGGAAAGAAACATGTATAATAATTCTTACACCTTACAGCAGTCTATCTCCTTCCTTGCTTTCGTTAAAACTGAATAAGTTTCTTTAGTGCTGCGGTTCTTAACCGAGGGAGCTCGGCCCTCTAGGGAGGGGGGCGTGAGAAATTTCCAGGAGGGAGGGGGCTTGAGTAATTTCCAGGAGGGAGATGGGCTTGAGTGATTTCCAGGAAGGACGCGGGGCTCTGAGTAACTTTCAGGAAGGACACGGGGCTCTGAGTAACTTTCAGGAAGGATGCGGGGCTCTGAGTAACTTTCAGGAAGGACGGGGGGCCCTGAGTAACTTTCAGGAAGGACGGGGGGCCCTGAGTAACTTTCAGGAAGGAAGGGGCCCCTGAGCAACTTCCAGGAGGGAAGGGGGGCCCCTGAGTAACTTCCAGAAAGAAATGGCCCCCTGAGTAACTTCCAGGAAGGAAGGAGGGCTCTAAGTAACTCCCAGGGAGATATCAGGGGGCCCCTGAGTAATTTCCAGGAAGAAAGGGAGGCCCTGAGTAACTTCCAGAAAGGAAGGGAAACCATGAGTAACTTCCAGGAATAAAAGGGGGCCCTTAGTAATTTCTTGGAAGAGAGGGTCCTAAGTAATTTCCAGGAAGGGAGGCCCCCTGAGTAATTTCCTGGAAGGAGGGGGCCATGAGTAATTTCCAGGTAGGAAGAAGGTCCCTGAGTAATTTCCAGGAAGGAAGGGGTCCCTGAGATGTTTCCAGGAAGGAAAGGGATCCCTGAATAATTTCCAGAATGGAATGGGGTCCCTGAGTAATTTCCAGGAAGGAGTCTCTGGAGTGTGGTTCCCCTAAACGAATCATCCTGGACTTTCTCACACTATTTCTATAACATTGCAAGTTCCTGATGATGTGTTGATTGCAACATGAAAGGCCTTGAACTATCATTCAACTCCCACTGTGCTTATTTTGCATCCTTCATCGCTTCGGGATTATTGCATTTATATGTTGTGTATTTGTTGTGGGTGTGCTCTGATTATTTTCAATACATAAAACAATAAATTTTCTTTGAAGGAAGGGTGGAAGGAAGGAAGGAATGAAGGAAGGAAGGAATGAAGGAAGGAAGGAATGAAGGAAGGAAGGAATGGAGGAAAGAAAGAGGGAAGAAGGGAGGGTTGGAAGGAGGGAAGAAAAGAAGGTAGACATGAGGGTAAGAAGAGAGGAAGGAAATAAGGAAGAAGGAAATAAGGAGGGAAGGAAGGAGAGAAGAAGGGAAGGAAGGTAGGAAGGAAGGGAGGAAGGAGGGAAGAAAGAAGATAAGGAAGGAAGGAGGGCAGAAAGAAGAGAAGGAAGGAAGGAGGGAAGAAAGAAGAGAAGGAAGGAAGGAGGGAAGAAAGAAGAGAAGGAAGGAAGGAGGGAAAAAGAAGAGAAGGAAAGAGAAAAGGAAGGAAGGAGGGAGAGAGGGAAGAAATGAAAGAAGGAGGGAAGAAAGGACAGAAAAAGGAAGGAAGGAAGGTAGGTAGAAAGGAAGAAAGGAAGGAGGGTAGGAAGAAGGGTAGGAAGAAGGGAAAGAAGGTAGGAAGAAAGGAAGAAGGGAAAGAAGGAAGGTAGGAACGTGGGAAGGAAGAAAGAAGGATGAAACAAAGAACAGAAGGAAGGGAAGATAGAAAGATAGAAGAAAGGACAGTTCTTGCTTAACGTTTCCAGTTTGTTGTGTAATATATTCAGTTTCTTGCTCGTGGCCGGGTTTAGATAAAGCCTCACTCATACGCTAAGTGTCCGGGTTCGATTCCCAGCAAGGGTGGAAAAATTGACGTGTTTCCTTATACCGGTTGTCCATGTTTACCCATCAGTTTAAAATTGGTACCGGGGTGTTAGTGGACTGGTGTGGGTCGCATCCTGGGACAAAACTGACCTAATTTACCCGAAATGCTCAGCATAACAAGCGCCCTTTCTATATACAGTAGTTGTTGATGTCAACACGGTCTGTAAAACATTGTACATGTATTTGTAGTAAATAAAGATATTATTTTTATTATTATATTATATTATTATTTTTAAATTTATTATTATTATTATTATTTTTAAATTATTATTATTGTTTATTATTATTATTATTATTATTATTATTATTATTATTATTATTATTATTATTATTATTATTATTATTATTATTATTATTATTATTGTTATTATTATTATTATTATTATTATTATTATTATTTTATTATTTTATCATTATTATTATTATTATTTATTATTAATTATTATTATTATTATTTTTAATTATTTTAAATTACTGAGGGTTGTTTGTATTGTGTTGCAGCTGCGTTATCGAGGGTTGTTTGTACGTGTTGCAGCTGTGTTATCGAGGGTTGTTTGAAACTTTTGTTCCCAGCTGCGTTATCGAGGGTTGTTTGTACTGTGTTCAGCTGTGCTATCTAGGGTTGTTTGTATGGTGTTGCAGCTGCGTTATCGAGGGTTGTTTGTATTGTGTTGCAGCTGTGTTATCGAGGGTTGTTTGTACTGTGTTGCAGCTGTGTTATCGAGGGTTGTTTGTATTGTGTTGCAGCTGCGTTATCGAGGGTTGTTTGTATTGTGTTGCAGTTGTGTTATCGAGGTTTGTTTGTACTGTGTTGCCGCTGTGTTTTCAAGGACTGTTTGTACTGTGTTGCAGCTGTATTGTCGAGGATTGTTTGTACTGTGTTGCCGCTGTGTTGTCGAGGATTGTTTGTACTGTGTTGCAACTGTGTTATCGACGGTTGTGTGTATTGTGTTGCAGCTGTGTTATCAAGGGTTGTTTGTACTGTGTTACAGCTGTGTTATCGAGGGTTGTTTGCATTGTGTTGCAGCTGTGTTATCGAGGGTTGTTTGTACTGTGTTGCAGCTGTGTTATCAAGGGTTGTTTGTATTGTGTTGCAGCTGTGTTATCGAAGGTTGTTTGTATTGTGTTGCAGCTGTGTTATCGAGGGTTGTTTGTACTGTGTTGCAGCTGTGTTATCGGGGGTTGTTTGAAATTGTGTTACAGCTGGTTATCAAGGTTGTTTGTACTGTTTTTGCAGCTGTTTTTATCGTGAGTTGTTTGAACTGGTTGCAGCTGTGTTAACGAAGGTTGTTTGTATTGTGTTGCAGCTGTGTTATCGAGGGTTGTTTGTACTGTGTTGCAGCTGTGTTATCGAGGGTTGTTTGTATTGTGTTACAGCTGTGTTATCAAGGGTTGTTTGTACTGTGTTGCAGCTGTGTTATCGTGAGTTGTTTGTACTGTGTTGCAGCTGTGTTATCGAGGGTTGTTTGTATTGTGTTGCAGCTGTGCTATCGAGGGTTGTTTGCACTGTTACAGCTGTGTTATCGAGGGTTGTTTGTACTGTATTGCAGGGGTGTTATCGAGGGTTGTTTGTATTGTGTTGCAGTTGTGTTATCGAGGGTTGTTTGTACTGTGTTGCCGCTGTGATGTCGAGGATTGTTTGTACTGTGTTGCCGCTGTGTTGTCTAGGATTGTTTGTACTGTGTTGCCGCTGTGTTGTCGAGGATTGTTTGTATTGTGTTTGCCGCTGCGTTGTCGAGGATTGTTTTGTACTGTGTTACCGCTGTGTTGTCGAGGATTTTTTTGTACTTTTTGCCGCTGTGTTGTCGAGGATTTTTTTGAAACTGTTTTTGCCCGCTGTGTTGTCGAGGGTTGTTTGTATTGGTGCAGCTGTGTTTCGGGGGTTGTTTGTACTGTGTTGCATCTGTGTTATCGAGGGTTGTTTGCATTGGTAGCAGCTGTGTATATCGAGGTTGTTTGTACTGTGTTGCAGCTGTGTTATCGAGGGTTGTTTGTATTGTGTTGCAGCTGTGCTATCGAGGGTTGTTTGTACTGTGTTACAGCTGTGTTATCGAGGGTTGTTTGCACTGTATTGCAGGGGTGTTATCGAGGGTTGTTTGTATTGGTTGCAGTTGTGTTATCGGGGGTTGTTTGTGTTGTGTTGCACTCTGTTATCAAGGGTTTTTGTATTGTGTTGCAGCTCTGTATCCGGGGTTTTGTTTGTACTGTTGTTGCGGCTGTGTTATCGGGGGTTGTTTGTACTGTATTGCAGGGGTGTTATCGAGGGTTGCTTGTACTGTGTTGCAGCTGTGTTATCGAGGGTTGTTTGTACTGTGTTGCAGCTGTGTTATCTAGGGTTGTTTGTATTGTGTTGCAGTTGTGTTATCGAGGGTTGTTTGTATTGTGTTGCAGCTGTGCTATCGAGGGCTGTTTGTACTGTGATACAGCTGTGTTATCGAGTGCTGTTTGTACTGTGTTGCAGCTGTGTTATCGAGGGTTGTTTGTATTGTGTTGCAGTTGTGTTATCAAGGGTTGTTTGTATTGTGTTGCAGCTGTGTTATCGAGGGTTGTTTGTACTGTGTTTCAGCTGTGTTATCGAGGGTTGTTTGTATTGTGTTGCAACTGTATTATCTAGGGTTGTTTGTATTGTGTTGCAGCTGTGTTATCAAGGGTTGTTTGTACTGTGTTGCACCTGTGTTATCGAGGGTTGTTTGTACTGTATTGCACGGGTGTTATTGAGGGTTGTTTGTATTGTGTTGCAGTTGTGTTATCTAGGGTTGTTTGTACTGTGTTGCCGCTGTGTTGTCGAGGATTGTTTGTACTGTGTTGCTGCTGTGTTGTCGAGGATTGTTTGTACTCTGTTGCCGCTGGTGTTGTCGAGGATTGTTTGACTGTGTTCCCGCTGTGTTGTCGAGGATTGTTTTACTGTGTTTGCCGCTGTGTTGTCGAGGGTTGTTTGTACAGTGTTCCCCGCTGTGTTTGTCGAGGATTGTTTGTACTGTGTTGCCGCTGCGTTGTCGAGAATTGTTTGTACTGTGTTGCCGCTGTGTTGTCGAGGATTGTTTGTATTGTGTTGCAGCTGAGTTATCGAGGGTTGTTTGTACTGTGTTTGCACTGTGTTGTCGAGGGTTTTGTATTGTGTTGCAACTGTGTTATCGAGGGTTTTTTGTATTGTGTTGCAGCTGAGTTATCGAGGGTTGTTTACATTGTGTTGCAGCTGTGTTATCGAAGGTTGTTTGTATTGTGTTGCAACTGTGTTATCGAGGGTTGTTTGTATTGTGTTGCAACTGTGTTATCAAGGGTTGCTTGTACTGTGTTGCAACTGTGTTTTCGAGGGTTGTTTAAATTGTTTTTGCAGCTGTGCTATCGGGGGTTGTTTGTACTATTTTTACAGCTGTGTTATCGGGGGTTGTTTGTACTTTTGTTGCAACGTGTTTCGGGGGTTTTGTTTCTGTATTGCAGGGGTTTTATCGAGGGTTGTTTGTATTGTGTTGGCATTTGGTTATCGAGGTTGTTTGTTTTTGTTTGCAGCTCTTTTATAAAGGGTTGTTTGTACTGTGTTGCAGTTCTGGTATCCAGGGTTGTTTGTACTGTGTTGCAACTGTGTTATCGTGGGTTGTTTGTACTGTATTGCAGAGGTGTTATCGAGGGTTGTTTGTACTGTGTTGCAGCTGTGTTATCTAGGGTTGCTTGTACTGTGTTGCAGCTGTGTTATCTAGGGTTGTTTGTATTGTGTTGCAGTTGTGTTATCGAGGGTTGTTTGTATTGTGTTGCAGCTGTGTTATCTAGGGTTGTTTGTATTGTGTTGCAGCTGTGTCATCGAGGGTTGTTTGTATTGTGTTGCAGCTGTGTCATCGAGGGTTGTTTGTATTGTGTTGCCCCTGTGTTATCGAGGGTTGTTTGTATTGTGTTGCAGCTGTGTTATCGAGGGTTGTTTGTACTATGTTGCCGCTGTGTTGTCGAGGATTGTTTGTACTGTGTTGCCGCTGTGTTGTCGAGGGTTGTTTGTATTGTGTTGCAGCTGTGTTATCGAGGGTTGTTTGTATTGTGTTGCCCCTGTGTTATCGAGGGTTGTTTGTATTGTGTTGCAGCTGTGTTGTCGATAATTGTTTGTACTTTGTTGCCGCTGTGTTGTCGAGGGTTGTTTGTATTGTGTTGCAGCTGTGTTATCAAGGGTTGTTTGTACTATGTTGCCGCTGTGTTGTCGAGGATTGTTTGTACTGCTTTGGGCCGCTGTGTTGTCGGGGGTTGTTTGTATTGTGTTGCAGCTGTGTTATCGAGGATTGTTTGTACTGTGTTGCCGCTGTGTTATCGAGGGTTGTATGTACTGTGTTGCAGCTGTGTTGTCGAGGGTTGTTTGTTTTGTGTTGCAGCTGTGTTATCGAGGTTTTTTTACTGTGTTGCAGCTGTGTTTTCCGGGGATTGTTTTATTGTGTTCCCGGGCTGTGTTGTCGAGAATTGTTTGAAACGGGGTGTTGCAGGTGTGTTGTCGAGGATTGTTTGTACTGTGTTGCCGCTGTGTTGTCGAGGATTGTTTTGTACTTTGTTGCCACTGTGTTGCGGAGGTTGTTTGTACTGTTTTGTCGTGGATTGTTTGTACTGTGTTGCCGCTGTGTTGTCGAGGATTGTTTGTACTGTGTTGTCGCTGTGTTGTCGAAGATTGTTTGTACTGTTTTTGCCGCTGTGTTGTCGAGATTGTTTGTACTGTGTTGCCGCCTTGTTGTCGGGGGTTTGTTTGCACGTGTTGCCGCTGTGTTGTCGAGGATTGTTTGTACTGTGTTCCCGCCTTGTTGTCGAGGATTGTTTTGTACTGTGTTGCCGCTGTGTTGTCGAGGGTTGTTTGTACAGTGTTGCCGCTGTGTTGTCGAGGATTGTTTGTACTGTGTTGCCGCTGCGTTGTCGAAAATTTTTTGTTTGTACTGTGTTGCCGCTGTGTTGTCGAGGATTGTTTGTATTGTGTTGCAGCTGAGTTATCGAGGGTTGTTTGTACTGTGTTGCAGCTGTGTTGTCGAGGGTTGTTTGTATTGTGTTGCAACTGTGTTATCGAGGGTTGTTTGTATTGTGTTGCAGCTGAGTTATCGAGGGTTGTTTACATTGTGTTGCAGCTGTGTTATCGAAGGTTGTTTGTATTGTGTTGCAACTGTGTTATCGAGGGTTGTTTGTATTGTGTTGCAGCTGTGTTATCGAGGATTGTTTGTACTGTGTTGCCGCTGTGTTATCGAGGGTTGTATGTACTGTGTTGCAGCTGTGTTGTCGAGGATTGTTTGTACTGTGTTGCAGCTGTGTTGTCGAGGGTTGTTTGTATTGTGTTGCAGCTGTGTTATCGAGGGTTGTTTTTACTGTGTTGCAGCTGTGTTTTCGGGGATTGTTTGTATTGGGTGTTGCCGCTGGTTGTCGAGATTGTTTTGTACTGGTTTGCAGGTGTGTTGCGAGGATTGTTTGTACTGTTTTTGCCGCTGTGTTGTCGAGGATTGTTTGTACTTTGTTGCCACTGTGTTGTCGAGGGTTGTTTGTACTGTGTTGTCGTGGATTGTTTGTACTGTGTTGCCGCTGTGTTGTCGAGGATTGTTTGTACTGTGTTGTCGCTGTGTTGTCGAAGATTGTTTGTACTGTGTTGCCGCTGTGTTGTCGAGGATTGTTTGTACTGTGTTGCCGCCTTGTTGTCGAGGGTTGTTTGCACTGTGTTTCCGCTGTGTTGTCGAGGATTGTTTGTACTGTGTTGCCGCCTTGTTGTCGAGGATTGTTTGTACTGTGTTGCCGCTGTGTTGTCGAGGGTTGTTTGTACAGTGTTGCCGCTGTGTTGTCGAGGATTGTTTGTACAGTGTTGCCGCTGCGTTTGTCGAGAATTGTTTGTACTGTGTTGCTGCTGTGTTGTCGAGGATTGTTTGTACTTTGTTGCCGCTGCGTTGTCGAGAATTGTTTGTACTGTGTTGCCGCTGTGTTGTCGAGGATTGTTTGTATTGTGTTGCAGCTGAGTTATCGAGGGTTGTTTGTACTGTGTTGCAGCTGTGTTGTCGAGGGTTGTTTGTATTGTGTTGCAACTGTGTTATCGAGGGTTGTTTGTATTGTGTTGCAGCTGAGTTATCGAGGGTTGTTTACATTGTGTTGCAGCTGTGTTATCGAAGGTTGTTTGTATTGTGTTGCAACTGTGTTATCGAGGGTTGTTTGTATTGTGTTGCAGCTGTGCTATCGAGGGTTGTTTGTTCTGTGTTACAGCTGTGTTATCGAGGGTTGTTTGTACTGTGTTGCAACTGTGTTATCGAGGGTTGTCTGTACTGTATTGCAGGGGTGTTATCGAGGGTTGTTTGTACTGTGTTGCAGCTGTGTTATCTAGGGTTGTTTGTATTGTGTTGCAGTTGTGTTATCGAGGGTTGTTTGTATTGTGTTTCGGCTCTGTTATCAAGGGTTGTTTGTACTGTGTTGCAGCTCTGGTATCCAGGGTTGTTTGTACTGTGTTGCGGCTGTGTTATCGTGGGTTGTTTGTACTGTATTGCAGAGGTGTTATCGAGGGTTGTTTGTACTGTGTTGCAGCTGTGTTATCTAGGGTTGTTTGTACTGTGTTCAGCTGTGTTATCTAGGGTTTTTTTGTATTGTTTTTGCAGTTGTGTTTATCGAGGGTTGTTTGTATTGTGTTGCAGCTGTGTTTATCTAGGGTTGTTTGTATTGTTTTTGCAGCTGTCATCGAGGGTTGTATGTATTGTGTTGCCCCTGTGTTATCGGGGGTTTGTTTTTTTTTTGTGTTGCAGCTGTGTTATCGAGGGTTGTTTGTACTATGTTGCCGCTGTGTTGTCGAGGATTGTTTGTACTGTGTTGCCGCTGTGTTGTCGAGGGTTGTTTGTATTGTGTTGCAGCTGTGTCATCGAGGGTTGTTTGTGTTGTGTTGCCCCTGTGTTAACGAGGGTTGTTTGTATTGTGTTGCAGCTGTGTTATCGAGGGTTTTTTTGTACTATGTTGCCGCTGTGTTGTCGAGGATTGTTTGTACTGTGTTGCCGCTGTGTTGTCGGGGGTTGTTTGTATTTTTTTTGCAGCTGTGTTATCGAGGATTGTTTGTACTGTGTTTGCCGCTGTGTTGTCGGGATTGTTTGTACTGTATTGCCGCTGTGTTGCGAGGATTGTTTGTACTGTATTGCCGCTGTGTTTCGAGGATTGTTTGTTTTGTGTTGCAGCTGTGTTGTCGAGGATTGTTTGTACTGTATTGCAGCTGTGTTATCGGGGGTTGTTTGTACTGTGTTGCAGCTGTTTTTTTCGAGGATTGTTTGTACGTGTTGCAGCTGTGTTGTCGAGGGTTGTTTGTATTGTGTTGCCGCTGTGTTGTCGAGGATTGTTTTGTACTGTGTTGCAGTGTGTTGTCGAGGATTGTTTGTACTGTGTTGCCGCTGTGTTGTCGGGGTTGTTTGTACTGTGTTGCCACTGTTTTTGTCGAGGGTTTTTTTGTACTGGGGTTGCCCGTGGATTGTTTGTACTGTGTTGAGCTGTGTTGTCGAGGATTGTTTGTACTGTGTTGTCGCTGTGTTGTCGAAGATTGTTTGCACTGTGTTGCCGCTGTGTTGTCGAGGATTGTTTGTACTGTGTTGCCGCCTTGTTGTCGAGGATTGTTTGTACTGTGTTGCCGCTGTGTTGTCGAGGTTGTTTGCACGTTTGCCGCTGTTTTTGTCGGGGAAATTGTTTGTACTGTGTTGCCGCCTTGTTGTCGAGGAAATTGTTTGTACTGTGTTGCCGCTGTGTTGTCGAGAGTTGTTTGTACTGTGTTGCAGCTGTGTTGTCGAGGATTGTTGTACTGTGTTGCCGCTGTGTTGCCGAGAGATGTTTGTACTGTGTTGCCGCTGTGTTGTCGAGATTTATTTGTACTGTGTTGCCGTTGTGTTGTCGAGGATTGTTTGTACTGTGTTACAGCTGTGTTGTCGAGAGTTGTTTGTACTGTGTTGCCGCTGTGTTGTCGAAAGTTGTTTGTACTGTGTTGCCGCTGTTTGTCGAAGTTTTGTTTGTACTGTGTTGCCGCTGTGTTGTCGAGAGTTGTTTGTACTGTGTTGCCGCTGTGTTTTCGAGAGTTGTTTGTACTGTGTTGCCGCTGTGTTTTCGAGAGTTGTTTGTACTGTGTTGCCGCTGTGTTGTCGAGAGTTGTTTGTACTGTGTTGCCGCTGTTTTTGTCGAGGATTGTTTGTACTGTGTTGCCGCTGTGTTTTCGAGAGTTGTTTGTACTGTGTTGCCGCTGTGTTTGTCGAGAGTTGTTTGTACTGTGTTGCCGCGTGTTGTCGAGATTTTGTTTGTACGTGTTGCCGCTGTGTTGTCGAGAGTTGTTTGTACTGTGTTTCCCGTGTGTTGTCGAGAGTTGTTTTGTACTGTGTTGCCGCTGTGTTGTCGAGAGTTGTTTGTACTGTGTTGCCGCTGTGTTTTCGAGAGTTGTTTGTACTGTGTTGCCGCTGTGTTGTCGAGGATTGTTTGTACTGTGTTGCCGCTGTGTTGTCGAGGATTGTTTGTACTGTGTTGCAGCTTTGGTGTATCTTCTGGCTTTGTTAATAACCTCAAATGACTTATAAAAACGAAAAGTGGACGAGTATCATATTTTATAACAAGACAATATCAACCATTATAACAAACTCTGAATTAGAATAGCATAAGGCTCTCTACCCACCCTCCAATCCAGGTGCTCACTATATTCTAAACAGTGCGAGTGATCACAATATTTACAATATTGTCGGACTAATATTCTATTCAGTGTTTGATCACAATACTCCCAGTATTGTGCATTACAATATTACCAATATCGTGCGAGTACAATCACGTTTGATGACAGTCACGTTAGGACTACAACAATGTTTGGATAGAATTGTGGGAGTACAATCACATTATATTAAAAAATTGTGCGAGTACAATCACGTCAGATGACAATACTGAGCGAGTACAATCACGTTGGAACGCAATATTGCGCGAGCACAATCACGTTAGCTCACAATATTCCTGTTCATCTTTGGTTATTAAAATGTAATTCAGATTTTAGGTAAAGTTGCTGCCAGTGCCACATTTACATGCTAATTACACAACATTAGCATGAATATTGTGATAGTGCTGCTTTCTTTTGCCAGGACGAGGTAATCAGTATGTAAATTGGTGTGTGTGCGATGAAGAACTGAGAGGGAAGACCATGGTATGAAAAAATGTCACTACTTATGAAAATTATGAAGGACAGAGAACTGGAACATTGTGTTGTTTTAGAGAGAGAGAGAGAGAGAGAGAGAGAGAGAGAGAGAGAGAGAGAGAGAGAGAGAGAGAGAGAGAGAGAGAGAGAGAGAGAGAGAGAGAGAGAGAGAGATGAATGGGACGATGTTGGCACCTGGAGAAGAAGTTGATATCCTTGGGGTGAAATTTGACTCCAAACTAACCATGAAGAACCATGTTGTAAATCTTGCAAACAAGGCAGCCAGGAAGCTTACAGCACTTCGCCGTATCTCACATCTGCTTGACAGTAGGGGTTGCAAGATCCTGTACGAGGCACAAGTACGCTCACACCTTGAGTATGCTCCACTTTCTTGGTTTGCCTGCCCGCCCATCTCATCTGCGACTGCTTGACAGAGTAGAGAACAGAGCAAGACGTCTCATCTCTCGCCTGGACCCATCCTGGATGGATCTGTCATTTCAGCAGAGCCTTCAACATAGGAGGGATGTGGGTGGCCTTACTGTTATGTACAAGGCCAATATTGTCAAAATACCACACTTGGATCCACTTCGAGGACAGCGCGAAACAAGCTTTTATGCCACAAGACGGGCAGAAAGCAGCAACTTCACTCTGGCTGTACCCTTCTCCAAACACCACTCCATCTGAGATCATACATACCCAGGATGACTCGAGTATGGAACACATTCGTACAGCATAATGATGTCAACGAGATAACGTCAGTTGATCAAATGAAAATGCTGGGGCCACAGATGGCTCCAACTTCATCCTTTTCCCTACTTGTATGTCTCATAACAAAAAAAAATGCTTTCAAATGAGCTGATGTAGGTAACAGCTCTTAGCTTGTCAATAAAGTTAGGAATCCTTAACCTGTAATAGCTTGTCAATAAACCTAGGGATCCTTAACCTTGTCAAACCATGTGTAAAAAAAAAAAAAAAAAAAAAAAAAAAAAAAAAGAGAGAGAGAGAGAGAGAGAGAGAGAGAGAGACAGACAGAAGACAGACAGAGGAAAAGAGAGAGACAGAGACAGAGACTACATTTGCCTCTATCCACAGAGGTCATTTACACTGCATAAGGCAGTGCTGAAAGCTGCGAGTTAGGTGTGCAGACCAGCTAGCAGCACCTCTAATTCGCATCTTTCAGCACTGCCTAGTACAGCGTAAATGACCTTCTCGGTGGAAAGAGGCAAATGTAATCCCTGTTCACAAAAAGAAGAGCAGAGCAGAAATCAGAAACTAAAGACCAGTGTCACTCCTGTCAATCACTGGTAAGATCCTGGAGACAATAATCTCAGGACAAATGACAGAGTTTTTTGACTACCACTCACTACTTTGTGATCGTCAATATGGCTTCAGGAAAGGTTACTCTACTGCTGACCTGTTGTTAAACCAGTCCACTAAGTGGCACCAGTCACTGGATGAATCCAAAGTCAGCTGTGTGGTAGCACTGGACATTGCTGGCGCTTTCGACCGGGTGTGGCACCAGGGCCTCTCAGCAAAACTGCAAGCACTGGGAATTGCAGGCTCTACGCTATGTCTCCTCAGTGATTACCTTCATGGTAGATCTCTAAGAGTAGTTCTCAAAGAAACAGAATCAGCAAGACATCCTATTAGGGCAAGTGTTCCACAAGGAAGCGTACTGGGACCATTGTTATGGAATGTCTACTTCAACGACCTTCTTCATCTCATCCCAGAACCACATGCATATGCAGACGACTGTACACTGACATTCACTTATCCAAGAGAAGAAATGCCAGCTGCTCTAAGCTACATCAATCACCAGCTGAGAGCTATATCAGCGTGGGGAAATAGATGGCAAGTAACATTTGCACCTGAGAAAACGCAAATGATGATGGTCTCTAGGCACCATGATGGCAATGCTGGTGCAGTAGTAAGGATGAATGGGAGGGTGATGGCACCTGGAGAAGAAGTTGATATCCTTGGGGTGAAATTTGACTCCAAACTAACCATGAAGAACCATGTTGTAAATCTTACAAACAAGGCAGCCAGGAAGCTTACAGCACTTCACTGTATCTCGCATCTGCTTGACAGTAGGGGTTGCAAGATCCTGTACGAGGCACAAGTACGCTCACACTTGAGTATGCTCCACTTTCTTGGTTTGCCTGCCCGCCCATCTCATCTGCGACTGCTTGACAGAGTAGAGAACAGAGCAAGACGTCTCATCTCTCGCCTGGACCCATCCTGGATAGATCTGTCATTTCAGCAGAGCCTTCAACACAGGAGGGATGTGGGTGGCCTTACTGTTATGTACAAGGCCCCATATTTGTCAAAGTACCACACTTTAAATCCACTTCGAGGACAGCGTGAAACAAACTTTTATGCCACAAGACGGGCAGGAAGCAGCAACTTCACTCTGGCTGTACCCTTCTCCAGAACATCACTCCATCTGAGATCATACATACCCAGGAAGACTCGAGTATGGAACACATTCGTACAGCATAATGATGTCAACGAGATAAAGTCAGTTGATCAAATGAAAATACTGGCCCACAGATGGCTCCAACTTCACCCTGTTCCCTACTTGTATGTCTCATAACAATAAAAATGCTTTCAAATGAGCTGATGTAGGTAACAGCTCTTAGCTTGCCAATAAAGTTAAGAATACTTAACCTGTAATATAGCTGTCAATAAAGCTAGGGATCCTTAACCTTGTCAAACCCTGTGTAAAAAAAAAAAAAGAGAGAGAGAGAGAGAGAGCAGACATGGCAGTTCAGGCTGTTTGCTGAGAACTATCTACTTCTGTCAAGATTAAGGACAATCATGTATTACATAGCTGAGTGAGTCTTGGATTAAATGGCAGATGGTCGTTTAATTCAGGTTGTTCCGTAGGGCAAAGGCCTACCAGAACTGCCTGAATTCTTGGTAGCATTAATTAAATAAGATCCAGGAAACATTTCTGCTGGTCTATGTTGCCATAATAGCATCTCTCAGTTGCTGCAGATTTATTATTATTATTATTATCTCACTGGTCGATTCCCACCAAGGCAGGGTGGCCCGAAAAAGAAAAATTTTCACCATCATTCACTCAATCACTGTCTTGCCAGATGGGTGCTTTACACTACAGTTTTTAAACTGCAACATTAACACCCCTCCTTCAGAGTGCAGGCACTGTACTTCTCATCTCCAGGACTCAAGTCCGGCCTGCCGGTTTCCCTGAATCCCTTCATAAATGTTACTTTGCTCACACTCCAACAGCACGTCAAGTATTAAAAACCATTTGTCTCCATTCACTCCTATCAAACACGCTCACGCATGCCTGCTGGAAGTCCAAGCCCCTCGCACACAAAACCTCCTTTACCCCCTCCCTCCAACCTTTCCTAGGCCGACCCTACCCGCCTTCCTTCCACTACAGACTGATACACTCTTGAAGTCACTCTGTTTCGCTCCATTCTCTCTACATGTCCGAATCACCTCAACAACCCTTCCTCAGCCCTCTGGACAACAGTTTTGGTAATCCCACACCTCCTCCTAACTTCCAAACTACGAATTCTCTGCATTATATTCACACCACACATTGCCCTCAGACATGACATCTCCACTGCCTCCAGCCTTCTCCTCGCTGCAACATTCATCACCCATGCTTCACACCCATATAAGAGCGTTGGTAAAACTATACTCTCATACATTCCCCTCTTTGCCTCCAAGGACAAAGTTCTTTGTCTCCACAGACTCCTAAGTGCACCACTCACCCTTTTCCACTCATCAATTCTATGACTCACCTCATCTTTCATAAAACCCATCCGCTGAAACGTCAACTCCCAAATATCTGAATACATTCACCTCCTCCATACTCTCTCCCCCCAATCTGATATCCAATCTTTCATCACCTAATCTTTTTGTTATCCTCATTACCTTACTCTTTCCTGTATTCACTTTTAATTTTCTTCTTTTGCACACCCTACCAAATTCATCCACCAATCTCTGCAACTTCTCTTCAGAATCTCCCAAGAGCACAGTGTCATCAGCAAAGAGCAACTGTGACAACTCCCACTTTATGTGTGATTCTTTATCTTTTAACTCCACGCCTCTTGCCAAGACCCTCGCATTTACTTCTCTTAATCTATAAAGATATATTAAACAACCACGGTGACATCACACATCCCTTGTCTAAGGCCTACTTTTACTGGAAATAATTTCCCTCTCTCCCTACATACTCTAACTTGAGCCTCACTATCCTCGTAAAAACTCTTTACTGCTTTCAGTAACCTACCTCCTACACCATACACCTGCAACATCTGCCACATTGCCCCCCTATCCACCCTGTCGTACGCCTTTTCCAAATCCATAAATGCCACAAAGACCTCTTTAGCCTTATCTAAATACTGTTCACTTATATGTTTCACTGTAAACACCTGGTCCACACACTCCCTACCTTTCCTAAAGCCTCCTTGTTCATCTGCTATCCTATTCTCCGTCTTACTCTTAATTCTTTCAATAATAACTATACCATACACTTTACCAGGTATACTCAGCAGACTTATCCCCCTATAATTTTTGCACTCTCTTTTATCCCCTTTGCCTTTATACAAAGGAACTATGCATGCTCTCTGCCAATCTCTGCAGATTTGTCGGATGCATATTCATGTTGCGAATCTTCCGTTCTATCACATCCAAAAATTTACGCCAAATACCGACTTTTCCATCTGCACATCCCAGCAAATATCGCGATTCGTCAAACCAAGCAATGTTTTTCCAACCATCAACTGTCCAGCTCAGGTGTAGCCTCAGTTTCGTGCTCTTAGCTGTCAGGAGCGGAATCCGGTGTGGTCTTCTGGTGTTGTAGTCTATCCACTTCGAGATTCAATGCGTTGTACGTCCAGAGATGCTCCTCTGTATACCACTGCTGCTACACATGATTACTTGAGTTACTGTCGTCTTCCTCTCAGCTTGAACCAGTGTGGCCCTTCTCCTATGACCTCGTTATTAAGACTTTTTGCCCACTGAACTGCCGCTTTCTGGAAGTTTTTTGTTTTTTTTTCACACCATTCTTAGTAAACTCTAGACCAGGGTGGTCCAACTTCTTTGTCACCGTGGGCCACTTCAGCATTAAAATTACAGTGAAACATATTGGTGAACAGTATTTAGATAAAGGGTATTTATGGATTTGGAAAAGGCTTATGAAGGGTGGATAGGTGGGCAACATGGCAGATGTTGCAAATGTATGGAATATGAGGTAGATTATTGAAAGCGGTGAAAAGTTTTACGAGGATAGTGAGACTCATGTTAGAGAATGTAGGCGAGAGGGAGATTATTTCCCAGTAAAAGTAGACCTTAGACAAGGCTGTGTGATGTCTCCATGGTTGTTCAATATATTTATAGATGGAGCTGAAAGAGAAGTTAATGCTCGGGTGTTGGCAAGAGGTGTGGGGTTAAAAGATAAAGAATCTAACACAAAGTGGGAGTTGTCACAGTTGCTCTTTGCTGACGACACTGTGCTTCTGGGAGATTCTGAAGAGAAGTTGCAGAGGCTGGTGGATGAGTTTGGTAGGGTACGTAAAGAAGAAAATTAATAGGGAAAATAGGAAGGAGTAAGGTGATGAGGATAACAAAAAAAATAGGTGATGGAAGATTGGAGAGTATGGAGGAGGTGAATGTGCTCGGATATTTGGGAGTGGACGTGTCAACACATGGGTCTAAGAAGGCTAAGGTGTATCACAGAATTAACTAAGGGAAAAAGTGAGTGGTGCACTGAGGAATCTGTGGAAAGAACTTTATCCATGAAAGCAAAGACGGGAAGTATAGTTATACCAACGTTCTTGAATGGGTGTGAGGCAAGGTTGGTGAATGCTGCAACAAGGCTGGAGGCAGTGGAGATACGATGTCTGAGAGCAATGTGTGGTGTGAACATAATGCAGAGATGTGGGATTACCAAAACTAGTATCCAGAGGGCTGAGGAAGGGTTATTGAGAGGGTTTGGACATTTAGAGAGGATGGAATGAAACAGAATGACTTCTAGAGTGTATAAATCTGTAGTGGAGGAAAAGTTGGGTAC
>NC_069423.1:44457667-44475167 GCF_026875155.1 Cherax quadricarinatus | reverse complement strand
GCCTCTGCTTAAATTCATTATGCTAACAACACACTGCATGACATCACTCATCTGTAATACCTTGCTACATAATGCTTCTTGGTGGATAATGCAGTATAGTGTGATACAGTGTGATACAGTGTGATATAGTGTGATTCAGCAAGCCAACTAACTCCACATTACTGTTACAATATAAGAACACGCGTACAGGGCACTTCCCACTCTGTGTTAATCATGGAAACCATAGCACGGGTAGGGCTTGAACCTGCGGTCAGATAGTCGTAAAACTCGGGTCACTATGATTTCGTGAGTCATGATGGCGGCTTTGAGGGACTTGAGCTAGAGTTCGTCACGGCCACCTGGCGGGAGATTCATCTGTAAAAAACTTGCATTTGTGGTCACAGTGGTGCCTATCCTAATCTTCCTGTGATGTATAAATATACCCAGTTGCATGAATCTTATTGTAGCCAGCTGGCCCAGTGGATAACGCGTCGGTCTGGAGTTTTACGACTCTCTGACCGCGGGTTCAAGCCCCACCCGTGGTATGGTTTGTTGGCAATCTTGTCACTACGATTTCTTGAGTACTCATCATGGTCATGGAGTGGGATTCTAACCCTACCATGATGCTATTATTCTAGTAACCTGGTATTATTTATCATACATAACCTAAGCATCACAGATACTTTACTGTTTTTTATGGAAGAAAAATTTAATATATTAATATGAGTGCTCGGAGGCCACAAAAAAATTTACCCGCGAGCCACGAGTGGCCCGCGGGCCCGTAGTTGGACGACCCTGCTTTCCAGACTGCTGAGCGTGAAAATCCAAGGAGATGAACAGTTTCTATGATACTCAAACCATCCCGTCTGTCTGGCACTAGCAATTATTCCACCGTCAAAGTCACATTTTTACCCATTCAGATGTTCACTCTGAACAAAACCAGACACCCTTGACCATGTCTGAATACTGTCAGGCACTAAGGCGGTGCCACGTGATTGGCTGATTGAATACTGGCCATAACGAGCAGGTGTACATGTGTACCTAATAAAGTGGCCACTGACTGTATATTGCCTTCTGTTTGAATTACTGTACACACTTTATACACATTACATTTCTACAAATAAAACATCTCGTGTGTCATAAATCAATAAACTTTTGTTTACAAACAACGATAAAGTCCCTAATTCTTCCCAGTTTTCAAAAAAGGTCGCCCCTAAATAAAAACTATGAATCACCATTTATTTGCGTTACTACTCATAAGTAGCAACTCAGGAAAGTAGCGATTTGCACTCAAATTAATGAAAATATTAATCACAAAGAATTTACTTTAGTAATCGTAAGTAGCAACTCAGAAAATTACTAACTGTCAACTCTATACATGGCGTCTGTATTATTTTCCGCATTGTATTTTGACAGTGGAGAGTATCAGTGAGCACCGCTTGTTCTGCCAATATTTTTACAGGTATAGCCTAACAGTGTGGGTTTTATTGTCAATATTTGACATTTTTTTTCCCCCCCCTGATTCCAGGTATTAGTACTTAAAAATGAAGAACCGAAGTAAAACTGGATCACTGTACTGGAAAATATCAAGACTGAAACTATTGTAAGGAATGACAAAAATTATTGTAAATACAACTTATGGAATGTATAAAGATGAACAGTACTGATACAACAAACGTTTCAAACAGGGATAAAAAGTGAGCTGCATGAATGTCCTCAGTGAAGGGAATTGCAAACCACAAATTATCATTGTCAGCATCACGTTCTGAACAGGATTCTCCGTTTGTTAATGATGAAAATCTGGGTTAAAACCAGTTCTCAAAACATCGAGTATCCAATTGTATCCAAACTGTGAAGAATTATTAAAACTAGCACATTTGTTAATGAACTGAAGATATCATCTATATATCAGGATGGTGAGATGATATCATGTTTTGTACTATGTAACACGAGTGTTCAGATTCTTTGAAGAAAAGAACACTTTCCATGATTAAGTTTCAGAAAACTCCAGACATCAACAATGCCAGGTGGAATTCAAGAGTCATTCTAGCTATTCTTGCGTTCATTCTTATTCCTACAAGATGGAAGAATTTTGAGAAGATTAGCAGATCAATTTCATTCACCTGGACAGATTATTGGTTGACTTATCAAATGTACCATGAAAATGACTTCAAAAATTTGCCAGAAATATTGAAACCTTCACAAGATATTAGGAAAATTAAAAGATGCCATTAATGACACTCTTTTGATTGGGACTTGCACACGAGTAAATAAAATTATCAAAGCTTATTTCTTGTGAAGCATTAAAAAATTTGTTTGGCAAATAATTTGTTAGTGGGATAGATTGTGAAGGACCTGCCTAGTATGGGCCAACAGGCCTACTGCAGCGTTCCTCCTTTCTTATGTTCTTACTCACTGAACAATCACTGGAAGCAGGAGCCGTCCGCACTCAATATACCAAGAAGTAATCAGTAATATATGTACAAAAATGTTGGTTTAGAAAGACACTTAAGCAAACACTATGACATATTTATTAGAAAACGTTTCGGTCCTGGGACCTTGATCACTTCTAACATACAGAGATAGAAATACATTATTTATATAGGCGGAGAGTGAGGTGTGAATGACGCACGGTGACCTGAAGAATGTCATGCCTGGTATGAGGAATGGTAACGATGAAATCATTAACTCCTGTTGTTGGGTTGTGGTGCTTAAGTATCATTATGCCAATGTTTCGAATTTGTAGTTTTCCAGTGTTACTTTCTAAAGTGTAGGTAGAAGCGATTAGTGAGCTTCTACACCGTCGGCATCTGAGGTCTGTCGGTGAGAACAATTGTGAATTAAGACACATTGCACATCTGGTTTCTTTGTTGTAGACGTTTCGCCAGCCAGTGCTTTATCAATACAAATTCTAGACATAACAAGACAGTAGAACTATGTACAGAAGAATTGAGGTAATCAATTCCCTCAACCTAGGAGTAGTGCGAGATACCCTTATGTTGCACATGTGTCCTTAATTTCATCTTTCCGTATTAAATACCATTCTTACACAACCTTGTCAGACACTGCAACATCCTGGAAACTTGATTCTGAGACCATGTACATAACCTTCACGACTACACACACTACTACACAACTAACCCATCTCTTTGGAAGACCTACTTTTCCAACTGGGGAAACCGCCTACCATGACTATGCCCCGTCGCTACACTGACGTTGCATATAAGCGCCAGGCTCCTTTCTTCCGCTTCAGAATCTCCACACTACGGTGCTCTTCGCACCTACTCCTAGTGAGGGACTGATTACCTCACTTCTGTACATAGTTCACTGTCTTCAAGTTATGTCCTAGAATTTGTATTGATAAGCCACTGAATTGGGCGAAACGTCTACAACAAAGATACCCGATTTTTGCACATGTGTCTTAATTTCATATTGGCGTATATAACCATTCGTACAGAACGAATTGTCCTCATTCCAGCTCATCAAATCCCAGGATCTCTGTGAGGACACAGGCGACCTATTTCGTTCTCTGTTAGAGCATATTCCGATGCTTATTCAGGCGGATTGCAAGATCTCTGCCTGTCTCGCCTACATATTTCTTGGACAAATCCACAGGTGAGTGTAACCCTGCTAATAGAAGTTAAGTGTGGGCTGCGTTTCGTAGTGAGGACTTTGATAGATGAATTATATATGGTGGAAACGGTTTATGTTGCTCACAACATGCCCCCGCGATATTTCTCAACAAGATCAATGCCGCCGAACCATCAATAAAGTCTCCCTGAACTCGAAAACGAAGGCAAACTTCCTTTCCTCGACTTTTCTCCTGTGCCAGATCACCCGGACATGACAAACGTCTCTTCAATGAACGATAACCTACCAACAAGGACGATCACACCAAACACCCGCACTAAAAGAGAGTCCTCATTGGCTACTTCTGAGAGCTCTTCGCATCTCCAGCCCTTGTTTTTTCTTGAAGAAGAAGTGCTTACATAACACAACCTTACCCTTCTTCATTCCCACTTTCTCATCCGAGATTGCAGACTCAGGCACTATTATCCTCAACAAACTCGCCCATGGACGGACCCCTCAAAGCAGTTCATAGTCTCCCATTTGGTGATGTGCCACGAATTCCGACGGGCATCTTGCTAAGTGCAACATCAGCGTTTCCACCATAAACACATCATCTATCAAAGACCCACTATGAAACGCAGCCCCACCACCTCTAACTTCTACAGCCGGCGTCTACACTATCCCCTGTGATCGTCCCAAGAACTATGTAGGGCGAGACCAGGCAAGATCTTGCGTCCGCCTGAATGAGCAACGAAATGCCTCTAACAAGACGACGTAAGGTCTCCTGTGTCCCCACAGAGACTCCACGGGGCATTTGGATGACTGAATGAGCACAACTCGTACTCACCGAACAGACCTCAGACGCCGACGGTGCCAAAGCCCACTATTCCGTCACGACACTATCAGAACGTAAACTGGAAACCACAAAAATTCAAAACATTGGCATACATGAACTTAAGCACACCAACCCAAAACACAGAGTCACATGATTTCATCGTCTCCCGTCCTCATCCCAACATGACATCTTCAAGACAAAGGTCACTCACACCTCACTCTCGCCTAAAATATAAATGTCTTTCTAACCACTGTATTAAAGTGATCAAGGTCCCCAGACCAACGTTTCTAATAAATATGTTATAAGTTTGCTTACTGTCTTTCTAAACCAAACTTGTCGGTATTTCTTACCAGGTTATACCACAAAAATTGTAAAAAATGATGCTGTAAGATGTTTTATTTATTAATATTACATGCAATATGCATTCAAGTTTCTTGTTTTTGTTACTCGTTTTTTCATTTACTGGCGAGCATATCTTTAAAGAATTGAAAATGAAAGGTCATTTCTCTGGCTTGAGCAAAACTTCTCTGATTAAGGTAAAACAATATTGCGTTGTAAAAGAGTTGTAACCCTAATACACATACATATCTTCTACTAAATTCACTTAAATTACAAAGTCCTGCTGTGTCACCTTTATTTCCTGTTTTAACTAACACTGGCACTCAAACGTTCATTATCTTGGTTTAACTAAAACTGACTGATACTACACTTTCACTATCTTGGTTTAACTAACACTGATACTATAACTAACAAAATTATATCAAGCACCAGTATAACCACAGTACATACACTGGTAACTAGATTTTCCGAAATTTAACCCTAATAGTAAATTTCTCCAAAAGCAAAAAAGACAGAAGATAGTCAGCCATCAGTCTGGAAGGAAGCATGAAATACCATCAGTCCCTCAACTGAGAGGAAGCATGAAACCTTCAGTCCCTAGCTGGAACGGAAAGCATGAAGACGAACAGTCCCTCAGTCTGGAGAGGAAAGCAGAAGACGATCAGCCCTCAGTCTGGAGAGAAGGAAAGGCGATCATCCCCTCAACTGAGAGGAAGCATGAAGACATCAGTCCCTCAGTCTGAAGGAAGCATGAAGACATCAGTCCCTCAGTCTGAAGGAAGATGAAGACGACAGTCCCCTCATCTGGAGATGAGCATGACGGCGATCACCCTCAATCTAGAGGAACATGAAACCATCATCCCCACATCCTGGAGAAAGCATAAGACGATCAGTCCCTCTGTCCCTGGAGAGGAGCATGAAGGCGATCAGTCCCTCATCTGAGAGGAACATGAGAAGAATCAGTCCCTCATCTGAGAGGAAGCATGAGACATCATCCTCAGCTGGAGAGGAATCATGATGACGAGCATCTCGTCTGAGAGAAGCATGAAGACGAGCAGTACCCAGTCCTAGAGGGAGGGGGAGCATGAAAACGATCAGTCCCTCATCTGGAGAGGAAACATGAAGACGATCAGTCCCTGCAGTCGGAAGGAACATGAAGAAGATCAGTCCTTCAGTCTGGAGAGGAAGCATAAACGACATCCTTCAGTCTGAGAGGAAGCATGAAGAAGATCAGCCCCTCAACTGAGAGAGCATGAAGACGATCAGTCCCTCGTCTGGAGAGGAAGCATGAAGACGAATCCAGTCCCTCAGACGGAAGGAAGCAAGAAGACATCAGTCCCTCCAGTCTGGAGAGGAAAAAACATGAAGACGATCAGTCCCTCATCCTGGAGAGGAAGCAGAAGACGATCAGTCCTCATCTGGAGGAAGCATGAAGACGATCATCCCTCATCTGGAAGGAAGCTGAAGACGATCATCCCTTCATCTGGAGAGGAAGCATGAAGACATCAGTCCTCGTCTAGAAGTGCTCACCTCCACTACTTCTCTGGTCCCCTGTGTTCGAAGACGAGCTGCTCTCGACTGAATAGGCTGAATATACCACCGTTACAACTCACTACGGACCATAAAAAAACACAACACCATTATAACGCAACACCATCAAAACACATTATAAAAGAACACCATTATAGCACAACATCATTATAATCACACATTGCAACACAATACGTTCAAACACATCATTATAACAGGCCCATTATACACAATACCCTTATATACCAGAACCCTTTAAATCAATACCATTATAACACAATACCATTATAACACAACACCATTATAACTCTACACCATTATAACACAACACCATTACAAAACAATGATGTTAAAACACATAATTATAACACAACACCATTATAACGCAACACCGTTATAACACAACACCATTACAACACAACACCATTATCACACAGCACTATCACAACGCAATACCAATATTTCTCTAAGATAAATCACGTCACAGCAACAAAGCCACAATTACTGTAATGTAATTCTGCTAAATTGGCTGGTTCCTTAATACTGTTATAACAAGTAATGTAATTAAGGAATCTCATGATTGATTAAAACCAATCAGAAAGGAATTTACCACTGATCTTAATTTTTGTTGCTGCTTGTCCTTGATCAGTTAGTGCAACAACAACATTGTCTGTCCCTGATCAGCTGATGCAACAACAACATTGTCAGTGGATCAGCTGATCAACAACAACATAGTCATGATCAGCTGATGCAAACAACAACATTGTCCCTGATCAGCCTGAATGCAACAACAACATTGTCAGTGATCAGCTGATGCAACAACAACATTGTCAGTGATCAGCTGATGCAACAACAACATTGTCCCTGATCAGCTGATGCAACAACAACATTGTTTGCCATTGACACTGAACAACACCTTTGTCTTTCGATTAGCTGATACAGAAGCACAATAACAACAACAACTTCGCACTTCTGCCATCTTACCTAATTCCTAGTAAGTGTGAATCATGAAAAAACTGTTGACGGTCTATGTTGATGATCTAATGTTGAATGATAATGTGATGATGGCCTTCATTAAATATTCTCTTTTGATAATGTTCTCTTTGTAGATGATAATTCTTGATGTTTCGTTGCGATGGAGTTGTTTGAGATGTCACTGTCATGAAGGATCGATCAGAGGTGTTTTACATATATATCTATATATATATATAAAATAATTTAAATATATTATATATAAATAATATAGATTATATATATATATATATACAAACACTGATCTCTGGCTGAAGGAGACTCGAACCTACGAACCTGGGAACAAGGTACGCAGGGCATTACCATCTACCACACAGACAATACCTGGGCGGACAGCTTGCGCTACACGTTTGATTCCAAGCAGCCACTTGCAGGAGAAGGCTTACACTTTTCATCTCATCCACTGCAAGCATCACCTTACTAGAGATTTTAACAATGCAAGGATTTCGCGAGGCAGGCGAAATAATACACAAATCGTGTTATAGTGTGACTTCCAAACTATTGTTTTGGGGACCATGAAAATGACTCATGAGAGGGCGTGCAACAGCGAGCTCATAACAGTTCCGACCAAATCTCTTCTAGAGGACATCATAAAATTAAAGACATGGGAGAAAGCCTGCCTTTCTTAAAACCCCACCAAATGTGAAATATTTTTCTACCAATCAACAGATGATCCAGAATATTATGCCGTTTAACCAGGGAGCACAGTCATTGATCCAGCCAATAGCACTCACCCGTGCCCTCTTGGTCCAATGCCATCGATCGATCCTAGGAAAAAAAGTACCTCAGACCTCCGGACGATGGAAAAGCAGGATAGTAGACATTGTCAAACACGATGCCTTCTACTACTCACCAGTGCTGTCAGCCCCACTCCAAAAACTTTACCTATTTTCTGAGATCCCCCACCTCAGCAGTCCAAAAACTCAAAGAATATGAACTCTCTCCTGAAGGCCATGGTAGAGAGTGTATTGAATCTTCCCTTTGACTATGACATGGGTTGCAAGCCTTCACTTCCGGTCAGCCCTCAGCTAGGAGGGCTAGAGTACGCCAGATCCTCCCAGATTGCTCTACCAGCTTTCCTATCCTCTTCCATAGCCATCAAAAGAGTATGATAAGACAAAATTCTTCCAGACACCCTCAGTGACTCAAGCAGGAATAGAAACCCTAGCTATGCAGCGCCATCAACCGAATGGGAGACTCCTTGCTGCTCCAGCACCAAACCCTAGGTCAGCACTGCTCACAAAACAGACAACTGGGATGGCCCAATTGCTGAAAGGTGCTTGCCAATATGCTCAGGGCTGCAACATCAAATAGGGAGATTGCCCTCTCCAGCTGTGAGTGCAAATCAAACCGGGGAACTACCTCCAAACAGTTCTCATAATCGCAATGGGAACGCGACTCGACCCTAAGACCCTCCGTATTGCAGTGCCTCTGCGCCTTGCTGCCCCAATCCACACATAATATATGTTTATTTGCGGCGAAGTGCAAGCAGACCAATACGGTCTACAGGTCCTTTAACGTGTTCCAAAACCAAGGGCTGCATGCAAGACACAATGAGGTCAACGTCACTAAAGAGAACCCTTGCTACAGCTGGATGCCCTGCGAGAGGGAGCCCAGCGTATTCACTTGCAGCAAACAATACCCACAACCCAGCAAGACTGCCCCGACGGGATCACCATCTATCCTGGAAGAATGCAACTCTTAGGCAAGGGACTATACCTGTGGTGTCCACACTGGCTGCAACTATATCCATCACAGTGTGGGCGACAGGGAGGAGCTGCTGCCCACAGGAGGAGTACAAGATCATGCAAGTACAGGGACATTAGCCAACAGTATCATTGTCCCCTGTGGATCATAGCTTGGGATCATGGGGAAAAAATGCCCACACGTTTTCCCTTAAAGAATTGGGTTCCAGCCTCATCGACACCACCAAGGGACCCAAGGGCAGCCACTTCATTTTCCAGCCTCAGCGTGGCCACCAGAGGGGAAATGCTTCTGCATACTTGGCTCACAATCCAGCCTCGAGGAGCTTGGAGAAATTCATGATCTTTGACACATGTGTGCCATTGATTCATGTTGATGTTTTTTTTCTGTAAATGTATGTTGTTTATTAATAAATGTTCACATAGAATAAAAAATATATAGGGAGTGTAGGAGAAGAACATATTCCAAACGAGCTCCGGGGAGAACCTTCATTATCCCTGAGGTCCTTTATTGTCTTTCTATGAGGAGAGGGTCCCCATTCCAGCTATAGAGTGACTTCCCTCGATATATATATATATATAAATATATACATATATATATAAAAATATAATTATATATATATATATATATATATATATCTATAATATATACAAATATACATATATATATATATATAATATATATATATAAAAAATATAATCTATAATATCTATATATATATATATATATATATATATAAATATATATACTATTATATATATTAAAATATATATATATATAGGGATGTTCCACCTCTATTACTGAACTGGGACCCACCTCCTCAGAAAGACAATAAAGGTACTCAGGGAAAACTCATCTCCCGAGTCCGTTTGAATATTTTTCTTCTCCTACCACCCCCTATATTGATATTCTATGTGAACATTTATATTAATAAACAAATACATTACAGAAAAACATAAACATGAATACAATGGCAACAATGTTATCAAAGATCCATGAATTTCTTCCAGCTCCTCCGATGCGGACGCGAGCCAAGATGTCAGGCAAACATTTCCCCTGTGGATGGCTACGCAGAAGTGCTGGAACATGAAAAGTAGCTGCCCATGTCCCTGGGTGTCGATGAGTCTGGAACCCAATCTTTAAGGAAACGTGGGTGGCATTGTGTTCCCATGAATCCCAAGGTCTCTGATCCCAAGGACAAATTGATAACGGTTTGGCGATGTCTCTGTACTTGCTGATCTTGTACTCCTCCCTGTGGTCAGCAGTTCCTCCCTGTCCCCCACACTTGATGGATATAGGGGTCAGCCAGTGTGGAACACACAGGTATAGTCCCATGCTAAGAAGCTTGCCACTCTTCCAAGGATAGATGGATCCGTCGGGCGTTTGCTGAGTTTTGTGGGTATGTTGGCGCTAGTGAATCGGGCTCCCTCATCGGCTGGGCATCCAACTGTAACAAGGTTCTCTTAATGGAGTCATTGACCTCATTGGTCTTGCATGCCAGCCCTTGGTTTTTGTAACATAAGACCCATGAGACCTGTATTGGTCTGCTTGAGCTTCGCCGCGCATATACATGTATATTTTTGTGGTGAATTGGGGCAGCTAGGAGCAGAGCCACTGCAATACGAAGGTCTTTGGGTCGATCGCGTTCCATTGCCGATATGGGAACTGATTTTGGAGGAATTCCCCGGATTATTTGCGCCTCACACCGGAGACGGGCAATCGCCTATCTGATTGTTGCAGCCCTGAGCATGTTGGCAAGCACCTTTTCAGCAATCGGGCCATCCCACTTGACTGTTTGTGAGCCATGCTTGTCTAGGGATTGTGCTCCTATCAGCACGAGTCCCCATTCAGTGTTGGCACTGGCATAGCGAGGGTCTTCTATTCCCGCTGAGTCGCTGAGGGTATCAGAAGAATTTGTTCTAATCAACTTGTTGGATGCAAGGAAGAGGATAGGAAAGCTGGAAAGCAATCTGGAAGGATCTCGTACTCTAGCCCTCCAACCCTGACCGGATGTGATGCATGCAACCACTGTCCATCTTCAAGAAAGATTCATACACTCTATAGCATGGTCTAAGGAGAGAGTCATATTCCTTGAGTTTTTGGAGTGCTGAAGGCTGGGGACATCTCAGAAAGTAGGTACAAGTTAGTGGAATTTGACAGCACCTGGTGATAAGGTAGGAAGGCATCGGTGTTCAAGTCTTTGAATACTGCTTTCCATCTCCGGAGGTCTGAACTTTTTTTTCAAGGATTAATCGATGGAATTGGACCCAAGAGAGCACCGAGGAGAGTGCTAATTGGCTGATCAATGGCTCGTGCTCCTGATAAAACCGGCGCCTAATATTCTGGATCATCTGTTATTGGTAGAAACAATTTCACATTCGTGGGGTTTAAAGAAAGGCCCAGGCTTTTCTCCCATTCTTAATTTTACTGATGTCCTCTAGGAAGATTCGTTGTGCCAGCTAGGTACCATCGTCCAGGAACCAGATATTGAGGCTCGCTGGAGAGTTGCTTCGGTGACTTCCTGATGACCAAAAATCAATGGGGCAAGAGGGTCCCCTGTTGCACCCTCACATGAGCCAGTTTCAGTCCCCAAACAATATTTGGAATCAAACTAATAACACATCTAGAGGGATAAATGGAAGTGAAATTTTCTATAAACCTGCTTGGAGAGCAGCATCCTTCTGACGGAGTTTAAAGCTTTGCCAAAGTCCAATTTGACAAGGCTTATTCCATCGACATGTTTTGATATATACTCATGCTTGCGTGGTCACTCTTCACCAGCCCTGAGGAACGCCGAAACCAGCTGAGTTGGTTACAGCATTGCAGCAAGCCTCTTGACTCACCCTTCTTACTGCAGCCTTGCGACTAGGCGCCCGAGTGTGAACGGACTGAATGGGCTAAGATTTCCGCCATCCTTTTCCGGAGGCACACAATGAGCACAAATAAAAGGAGTCTGATGGCCTCCTGGACCGCCAGCCAGCACAGGTTGGAAATTTGGTGAGTTCAACAGCAGCATCTCGAAGCCTCACCAAGTGCCGGACTGGTAGTTTTGTTTTAAGTGTTTTGAGGCCTTAAATCGTGAAACATCCTGCTGAGCCTGTGGAAAATGACATAGCCGCCTTTTTATACACATCAGCATCCATAAGGTTAAATGTTCTTCGCCTGCTGAATGTCAGGAGATCAATGTTGGTACTGGGAGCCCGGTGGATGTTTGTCATTCAGAGCTTGCGCCGTTTCTTACGTCCTTGGGAGCATGGTATCCTCACTGGTTATAACCTAAGCTCAATGTATTACCACTTCTATTTTTATTTCCTAATTTGGTCTCTGTTTTGGAGGCACCGGGTGTCCTTTTTGTTGACATTTGCCCGCGGGTGTTTGTCGTCCTAGGGGGGACGGACAGGCTGCCTCCCTGGGAAAAGCATTTTATTGTCCTAATAACATGTGTTGCTAGTGACTTGTCCCTCCTTGGTGACAGCCAAAACAGGCATTGCCAATAAAGCAGCATGTTGGCCAGGATCTGTTGTTTGAAGGAGCATCGTTGACTTTCTTCAGAAGGTCAGAGAATTTGCTAGCAGCTTGAGGCGAAGCTCTTTGGAATGTGTGTCTGAGTCCCGGTGGATGTAATGATGCAGATTTGAGGTCCTTTGTAGAGGTTAAGTCACGGTAGCTTCAGCCCTGTCTGCTGGGGGAAGCTTGTTGATTGGTCTCGTTTGGAAGCTCTCCTGGGAGCCTAGTCACCATTGTGTGCACGATTTGCCATTGTGGGGATGAGTGCACATTCCCTGGTGCACACCCGCAGAAGCCTCGTGGACGTCACTTTAGCTCTGTCGTGTGTGTGTTTATATATATATAATAATATATATATATAAATTATATAATATATATATATATATTTTTATATAAAATATATTTAATATAAAAATGTATATATATATATATATATATAAAATATTTTTTAAAAATTTAAAAATATATATATTATAAAATATAATATATAATTTTATATATAATTATATATATATATAAAATTTAATATATATATATATAATAATATAATATTATAATATTATATTATAAACCATCTAAGGTTTTTTTTTCTTTTTTCTTTAAAAAACTCTTGTTTTTTGTTATTTTCTCTCTATTGTCCTGGGGAAGTGAAAAAGAATCTTTTCTTCGTAAGCCATGTGTGTCGTATGAAAGCACTGAAAAGGCCGGGAGCAATTGGCTATAACCCTTCTCATGTACACATTAACTGAAAATCAAAGAAGAAAAACTTCCCAATAAATCTGGATGCTTGAATGTTCGTGATGTAGTGCGAATGAAAAAGAAAGAGATATTGCGATGTTATGAATGAAATAGAAGTTGATGTCCCTGGCCTTAATGGAAACAAAGCTGAAGGAGGTAGGGGAGTTTTCAGTGGGGAGAAAAATAAATGGATTAAGTCAGGAGTAGCTGAGAGAGTAAGTTAAGGAAAGGGGTAGCAATAATGTTGAAGGATCAGTTATGGAAGGAGAGAGGAATATAAATGTGAAATTCAAGGATTATGTGATTACAAATCAAGGTCGAATTGAAAAGTGGGTCATAAATAAGCGTGTATGCACCTTGAGAAGAGAGATGTAGATGAGAGCGAGATTTTGGAGATGTAAGCGAATGTAACAGGAACCTTAATAGAGACACCCAGTGAGAAAGGTCGTAGGGACCATAAAGCTAAACTGTAGGAGAAACATTTAGAGGGCGTGGTAGGTGAGTTTGGGGTGCCAGGTGTAAATGATCATGGGAGCCCTTGATTGAACTTTGTATAGGAAAGGGTTTTAGTTAAAGTAATACGTATTTTAAGAAAAAGACGATTAAATAAGTTAACAAGATTGATGAGGCGTAAGGAAGTAGTTTTTGGTTTGGACTATGTATGTAATAAAAGATAGTTTGGATAGACTTCAAATGTACATGTTTATAAGGCCACAGATAACCAGATGCACTTTCTAGTTGTAGTACAGTGATAGTAAAGGGAGGTAGATGGGATACAAGGAGAATAGAAGCAGCAAGTAAGTGCGAGGTGAAGTGTATAAACTACAAGAGGAGGCAGTCAGGGTAAGATAAAACAACTAATGGAGGATAGAAGGGCTATCACGTATAGGCAATGGGGTCGAAGATGTATGTGGTAGGTTATAAGAATGTAGTGTTAGAGTGTTCAACAGAAGTTTGTGTTACAGGGAAAAGTGGGTGTGAGGGAAGAAGAGCGATTGGTGGAATGACGATGTAAAGAGAGGTTAAGTGAGAAAAAAAGTTAGCATATGAGAAGTTTTTACAAATTAAAGTGATGCAAGGAGGGAGAGTATATGGAAAAAAGAGAGAGGTTAAGAGAGTGTGAAGCAAGGTACAAGAGATCAAATTAGAGATGGCGTGAGATGTTATTCAACAATTTTTTGAAAACAGAAGAACAGTTTTTTGGAGCCAGATTAATAATTTGAGGAAACCAAAGGAACAAAGGGTTTGACAGTTAAAAATAGGAGGAGAGTTATTAAATGAGAGTTAAAGGTATCTGGAAGATGAGGGAATATTTTGAGGAATTGTTAAATGTTGAATAAAATAGTGATGCTGTGATGTCGTGTATAGGGCAAGGAGGAATAACCGTCTTGTAGGAGTGAGAATTAGGCTAAATTAATTTGTGCTTGTTTTAATAAGGTTAGGAAAGTTTTACTAAGATTTTTTGTACAAAAATTACTTTTACTTTACATCAACGAAAAAAAAATCTTTAACGGATAAGAGAAAATTTTAGATTTAATTTTAAATGAGTTCTTGGTAATTAGGTCCACGTTTTACTATTCGACACGCATACACACAATGGCCAGTAACAAACAGGTCCGCAGAGGGTAACTCTGCGGGAGAGGCCTGGGAAAGGAAAAGTCAGTGTTTATCCCTTCACTCAGAGAGGGAGGGACAAAACAATGAAAGATGGCAAGAGAAAAAATAGGAGATGGAAAACATCATCAAAGAAACAGCGAAAGGACATGAATGAAATAAAATTTTCAAGAAGGGGACATTTTAAGGAGAGAAACACCATCCAAGCTGATTTTTCGAGGACAGAAAGGATGCAAAACAGATACCTGCAAGAGAACTAACTGGCTGAAGGAATTGCCAACATTCCATATGGTGTTCCTAGACCGAGGCAGAACTAGAACAGAACGACATCAGAGGGAAAGGGCACAGAATCGAAAGGGGCCTAAAAAGATAAGGACAGAAAACAGCAGAGGACAGAGAGACAGGGCCAGAACAACAAAACGCACAGGCACACAGAGAACCACCACTGAATCCACACTACCAAACACCCAGCGATCCAACACAAACCACAATCCACACCTACAGCTTCCCTCACCTCACTACACTGTAGACCCAAAACACACTGCCAGGTCCCCTTCCCCCTCACGACCCCGCCAGAACACGGTGGGGGAGAGGAAACTTTAAGCATGTACAAACCAACCGCTATGGAATAACGAACAAGCAGGAGGAGTGCATGAAACCGTCAAAGAGGCATCACCAGACAGAGCTATCACTGAACCAAGTATCACAAGGATGATAACAGATGCCATCTTTCCAACTGGGTATCAGATCCTTAGAAAAAAAAAAAGGAACAGAGAGGGTAGTGGAGTGGCACTGCTCATCAAAAACCGAGGGGAGTTTGACAAGCTGGAGAGAAGAGACAGAGGAGAAGCAAGAGACTACATAACAGGAACACTTCATTCTGGGAGTCCCAAGGTGGTAATTGCAGTGATGTATAACCCGCACAGAACAGCGGGGCCCCCCCAAGCAGGAGTATGATGAGAGTAATAGAGCAATGGTTAAACACACTGAAGTGGCCAGAAGAATCCACGTAAGCAGGTCAAAGCTGCTAATTATTTGTGACTTCAACCACAAGGAAATCAATTGGGAAAATCCTGGAACTACATGGGGGCCCAGAAACATGGAAGACTAAGACAATGGTGGTGGTACTGGAAAACCCTCATGCACCAACACGTACAGGGACACTACCAGAGAGGGGAGGATGAACCTACGAGACTGGACCTAATATTCGCCTTGGATAGTGCAGACATTAAGGACATGGCATATGAAAGACCCCTTGGAACCAGTGATCAGTGGTTCTGACTTCGATTACACATTAGAGTTACAAGTGGAGAGGGAAGCAGGAAGGGCAGGACAAATGAAGTCAGACTACATGAGAGGAGACTACACAGGCATGAAGAATTTCCCTGCAGGAGGTCCAGTGGGAGAGAGAGCTGAAAGGGAAGTCAGTAAATGAGATAAATGGAATAGTGACAATATGCAAGGAAGCTGAGGAGAGGTTTGTACCCAAGGTTAATAGAAATAATGAAAGGCCAGGGAGAGCAGGTGAAATAGAGAATGGAAGAAGAAACAGAAGACAAAAGTAGGAATAAGGAAACAATCATAGAGCCAGAAACGAATATGCACAGGTGAGAAGGGGAGGCCAACGGAAAATACGAAAAAGATATAACAGCAAAAGCTAAATCTGACCCAAAGCTGTTGTAAAAGTCAAATCAGGAGGAAAGCGACAGCCAAGGAGCAGGGAAACAGGATGAGGAAGGAAGGAAGGGAGATCACAAGAAATGACCATGAAGTATGTGACGAGTTTAACATGAGATTCAATGAAGTGCTCACAAAGGAGACCCGAAGATGTGCTAGAAAGACGGAGAGGTGGGGTACACCTTCAAGTTCGGATACAATACATATAACCAAGGAAGAAGTGAAGAGGCTGCTAAGTGAGCTAGATACCTCAAAGCAATGGGGCCGGATGACATCTCTCCGTGAGTCCTGAGAGAGGGAGCAGAGGCGCTATGTGTACCACTAACAACAACTTCACCACATCTATAGAAAAAGGGCAACTACCTGAGGTATGGAAGACAGCAAAAGTAGTCCCAGTTTTTAAAAAAGGAGACAGACAAGACGCACTCAACTACAGACCCAGTGTCACTGACATGTATAGTATGCAAAGTCCCTGGAGAATATCATAGGAGAAGAGTGGTGGAGCACCTTTGAAAGGGATGAGCTTACTAAAGACAGCCACATGGTTTCAGGGATGGGAAATCTTGTGACCAAACCTGCTGGAGTTCTATGACAGGGTGACAGCAGTAAGACAAGAGAGGGGTGGGTAGACTGCATTTTCTAGGACAGGAGAAGGTGCTGACACACAGTTCCACACAAGAGACTAGTGCAAAAGCTGGAGGGCCAGGCAGGGGTAACAGGGGAGGCACTGCAGTGGACAGGGAATACCTTTCAGGGAAAAAAAGAGCAAGTCATGGTACGTGACGAGACATATGAGTGGGCGCCTGTGACGAGCGGGGTTCCACAGGGGTCAGTCCTAGGCCGATGCTGTTTCTGGTGTTTGTGGGAAAGACATGGCGGAAGGAATAGGCTCCAAAGTGTTCCTGTTTGCACACGATGTAAAGTTGGGTGCGAAGAATTCAATCGGAAAGGGGACCAGGTAGAACTACAAAGGGA
>NC_069423.1:44428213-44457167 GCF_026875155.1 Cherax quadricarinatus | reverse complement strand
ACCCCCAAAACAATAGTTTGGAAGTCACATTATAACACGATTCTATGAAGGGATAAAGGGAAGGGAAGTTTCTATAAACTGCTTGGAGAGCAGCATCCCTTCTGAATGAGTTGAAAGCTTTGGCAAAGTCCAATTTGACCAAGGCTTTTTCATCGGACATGTTTTTGATATATACTCGAGCTGCGTGGGCTGCTGCTTCACAGCCCTGTTGAACGCCGAAACCGAGCTGAGTTGGTTTTAGCATTGCAGCAGCCTCTTGACACACCCTTCTTACTGCAGCCTTGGCGACTAGGCGCTGAAGGGTGTTACCCACTGCAGTGGGCCTGATTCTGTCATCCTTTATCCTGAGGGCACGCAATGAGGCACCAAAGAAAAGGGGTCTGATGGTCTCTGGGACACTGCCAGCCAGGCACAGTTGGAAAATTTGGTGAGTTCAGACAGCAGCCTCTCTGAAACCTCACCAAGTGCTGGATTGAGTATTTGTTTTAAGTGTTAAGGCCTTAAACCGGTGAAACCTCCTGCTGAGCCCTGAGGAAATGACATAGCAGCTTTATACACATCAGCATTCTGTAAGGTTAGAAGTTCTTCGCCTACTGCAATGTCAGGGAGGTCGATGTTGGCACTGGGAGCCCTGGGTGGATGTTTGTCCTTCAGAGCTTGTGCCGTGCTGACGTCCTTGGGAGCGATGGTATCCTCACTGGTTATAAGCCTCAGAGCTCCAATGGTATTACCCTCTTCTATTTTTTTCCTAATTTGGTCTCTGATTTTTGAGGCATCAGGTGTCCTGTTGTTGACATTTGCCCGGCGGGTGTTAGTCGCCCTAGGGGGGAGACGGACGAGGTTGTCATCCCTTGGGAATGCGTTTATTGCCCTAATAACATGTGTTGCTTGTGACTTGTTCCTCCTTGGTGGGACAGCCAAACAGGCATTGTTAGGTAAGACACATATGCAACAGTTAGGTATCTTTATTTCGAAACGTTTCGCCTACACAGTAGGCTTCTTCAGTCGAGTACAGAAAAGTTGATAGAAGCAGAAGAGACTTGAAGACGATGTAATCAGTCCATCACCCTTAAAGTTTTGAGGTGGTCAGTCCCTCAGTCTGGAGAAGAGCATTGTCCCATAGTATGAAACAATATTGGGAGGAAGTGACAGGATGGAGCCTTATATAGCGCCAGGAGGTGAGACTTAGGTCACTAGAAGAGGTAAGAACGCAGATGTTGGGAGGTCAGGTCCCTCTCAAATCCAGCCGTTCTCACTAGTAGAGGTTGTCGAAGTTGATTGCAGGTCTGTACCAAGATACCCTTGTGTTGCAGTGTCTGACAGATTGAACATTAAAATGGTATAAAATACCGACAGGTTGTTAGGTAAGACACATATGCAACAGTTAGGTATCTTTATTTCGAAACGTTTCGCCTACACAGTAGGCTTCTTCAGTCGAGTACAGAAAATTTGATAGAAGCAGAAGAGACTTGAAGACGATGTAATCAGTCCATCACCCTTAAAGTTTTGAGGTGGTCAGGCCCTCAGTCTGGAGAAGAGCATTGTCCCATAGTATGAAACAATATGGAGAGGAAGTGACAGGATGGAGCCTTATATAGCGCCAGGAGGTGAGACTTAGGTCACTAGAAGAGGTAAGAACGCAGATGTTGCAATGGGTCTGATTCCCCCATCCCTCTTCTTCAAAGCACATAGTGAGGCTCCAAAAAAGAAAGGTTTAATTTCTTCTGGGATTCGCCCAGCCAGGCAATTGTTGACGAAAGTTGTTAACTCGGTGAGAAGAATTGATGCAGATACACCGAGTACTGGATTTACCATCTCTTTGAGGTGCTGAGGTCGAATTCCAGTGTAACCTCCTGCAGATCCTGCTGGAAATGACACGATCGCCTTATAGACTTCCGATTCTGGCAAAATTAATTGTTCAGTGATGGGGTCTTCCTCAGGGTTGTCGTTGATGGCTATGGTGTCCCTGGTTGGATGCTTGTCTCTTAGTGCTTGGGCCGTGGTCTCATCCTTGGGGGCTACAGTGTCGTCACTTGTAATTATTCTTATTGCTCCCACTGTGTTACCTTCTTCAATTTTTTTGCTAACCTGTGCGCAAATTTTCTCGTTTTCGGTAGGACTTTTCTTGGGTCTGCCTCTTTGATTCCTGCGATGATGGGCCAGAGGGACACAGTTATCCGTTCTTGGGTAGTTGCGTACTGCCTTGATAACTGACGTGGTTAGCAGTTTGCCTCGTCTTTCAGGAACTGCAAGACAGACATTGCCGAACAAGAGAAGGTTGCGCCATGCTTGGATGGTGCCTCGGGCATCTAAGTTGATGGAACCTCCATTCACCCGCTTAAGAAGGTCTGTGAATTTCCCTGCTGCATATGGGCGAGCCGCTTTAGGGATGTGGGATAGTGTACTACTAGCAGTGGATTTGAATGCCAACAGAAGGTTATCGCAAGTGACGAGGTTGCCATTGGAATTGTCATCTGCCTGTGGAGGCTGTGGGCTGCTCTCTGCTGGGGGCATATGTAATCCCGCACACCCATTGTGTGCACGAATACGGCCGTCCCTGTTGCGTGCTCGAAACTCTCCACACACTTGACATGTGCCTCTTCTTTCATTGTTGGGTGCATTGTTTCGCTGGCTTTGTGGCTGGCTGGCTTCATCGTCTGCCATACCTCAAACTGTGTGATAAGCCCAAACTGAAAGGAAAATGGCGCATGGCACATTCCGCATGTGGTTCATGGTGGTGGTGGGGGGGGGGGAGGAGAGGGGTGTCTAGTCCTTGTGGTGGGCGGTGGAAGAAAGGGAGGAGTGGAAAATGTGTGCTGAGGCGGAGTCGGGCACTCACTCCCTCCCAGGACAAGTCACGATACACCACGATGCTCTGTGCACATGTTACTATACACCACTATGCTCTGTGCACAGCCCCCACTATCAACGACACACCGCTATACACTTCACATGCTATGCGCATACCATGCACATACTATGCACTGTACACTATAGACTATATACACTATACACACGGTGAATAAACACTCCATTGTTGTAACACGGGCACACGGTGTATGCGCGCCTGTTTGGAGAAGGGGGGGGACAGTTTTACCCCTCAACCTCCGCCTCCTCCTCCTCCTCCATTAGGCCTCCCCTCACCGACCTCTCCTACCCATGGTGACCGTTATGTTCCCTCACTGAATTCACATACACAGAACTTTTCTTGATTCTGACGGAATAGACGAAATGCGGAGTCTTCCGGCCCTTTCCAACACGACCAGCAGATATTCTCACACCAGCCTGTTGATGATAATCCTGGCAGGTGTTCTTGATTATTGTGCCAAAATCACAGAGCGGGATTCCCACAGCCTCTCTCTGGCAGAGGTGCCAGATAACATACATAAAATATATAATATATTTATATATATATATATATTATATATATATATATATATATATATATAATATATATATTTATAGATATATATATATATAATATATATTTATATATATATATATATATATTTATATATTATACATATATCACTTGTCTATTCTGTCTTCCTCAAAATAAATCTTTGTTTATTAAAATTAATCAAGACAGAGTATATTAGAGGAAATTACGTTTCATTACTACTTTGAACCCTTTTGGGCCTAGTTCCTAGGCCTTTTGTGTAACCATATGTTCTTGCGCTCCCGTCCACAGGATGGTTCTGGGTGCACAATAAACTATTCACTTCGATGGCAAAATCTAACAAAAAAAAAAATGTATACTACTTTGCCGGATAATTTGTAGACCTATGGATGACAGATGACTTTGTGTTTATAAGGTGTAAAACTAATTTGCCTTAAGAATCTACTTCGTGTATACATCACACAAATTCAGTTTGTGTATAATGTAAATTATATATTTACTAGGTGGCAGGCTAGCACCACAGTGGATTTAATATATATTATTGTTTAAGCTAATGCATCTTTAAACATACTGCTTAAAACCGCAATAATGTAACTATTATTTCCGAGGTTACTTTTGCGCTACTCAGAGAAGTTACTTTTACTAGAAAAATAGCTTACTTTGAGAGATGGCCTGAATCTCGAGGGATTGCTATTTGAAATAGGTTTTCGGGCACTCTTTCTCAGCCATCCTGCCTGAGTATTGTAACACTAGTGACGTCGTGTCGCCCGAGAAAGTTAACTAGCTTGCTGGTTTTTCCAGGGGTGATTTCTTGTACCAGACTACTGACAGAAGACAAGGTTGGTTTATTATCTGGTCATAACGTTCATATAAGAACAGTATCAATCTTAGCAATTAATGGAATTAAATATGAACAGGAGGCTTGAGTCGTACAGTTTATAGATCAAAGCTACACAGCTTAAGAACATTAAGAAGGAACACTGCAGCAGGCCCACTGGCCCATGCGAGGCAGGTCCAATTCTCCCACCGGCTTAATTAAGTCTTAGCCTAGTCAGGTCAGTCACATTCACTTATTAAGTCTTAGCCTAGTCAGGTCAGTCACATTCACTTAAGGGAGGAGCACGGCATCTTACCTAGTAGCACAAGCTAGTCAGGTCCAACTCACACCCACCCACACCCACACAGCTTTATACTTCACTTGATGAATTAGTTACTTATGAAGTTCTTGGGAATCTTGATTGTAGAGCAGTTTCGCCAGTCAGTGTCTGTCAGTCCGATATTGAGAAGAACGGTGGACGATGTGGAGGAGTCGAGATAATAAGACCTACAGCCTGGAGATGTGTTCAGTCCATCAAGACCCCAATGGAAATTATTCACTCTGACTCCTTTGGGTTATCCTAGGGTCTTTACACATATGCTATGTATAATAATCTATGTAACTGTATTTGTATATACCTGAATAAACTTACTTACCTCCTAACACATCATCTCCACAGTAAAGATACGCAAGAGTTGCGTAAGTGTCTCATTCATCAAATTATCGGTTTTCTAAACCATTTATATCATTAAAAGATGACTATGTACAATGAGTTCAACTATGACGATTTTCCTTTTTCATTATTTTCATCATTATCTTAAGTGATCGACGTACAGACGAAGACCAACAGCATTTAGAAAGCATTTGGCTTATATTTATTTATTCAGAAGACAGCAAATTTGAGAACAGGAGTTCAAATTTTCATCTAGTCGTATTAGAACACTTGTTCACAGTTTAATGTTATGTTAGCAAGAGCTGTGAGACATGTCATTAAGAAGGAATTGTTTTTCTTCAGTTTCATTAGTAAAACCTTAACTAGCATGGCACCGGCAGTAACTTGAATCTTCATACAATTGAAGGATTCCAATACTGACAAGTTGTTGAGTGCAGCACAGATCAACACTCGGTTATTTTTATGGCTGACATGTTTCGCTGGTGCAGTAGGCTTCTTGAGTCGATTAAATTTTATGTCCTCATCAAAACATCTTAACCCGTTGTAATCACTAATTCCAAATCTGTTCTTGTGTTCCCTCAGCAAGTCCAATATTCTGAATGTGACTTTACATTATTTTTTTTAATTTTAACAAGATTTACAACGCAATAAATCGAATATTTGGATAATTACTCATGTATTTTAATACATCACATCATTCACTTTTAAATGACTGCAGAAAACACTTATAAAATAAGAATGTACATGAACATGGGAACATTGAGAGGACGATTTTCTCTCGCTGGCAGGAACGTCGATTTACTGAGTGTGTGTTTAAGAATTCACACGTGAAGATTACTCAGTCATGAGAGGATGTATGAGAATGGTATATGATACCGACAAGATGAAGATTTAGACACATGTGCAACATATGGTTATGTTTATTGTAGGAGTTTCGCCATCCAGTGGCTTTATCAATTCAGATTCTAAGACATAATTTGAAAACAATAGAACTATATCCCTCAGACTTTGACTTGGCGTGGAGAGCACTGTATTCGTGTAGATTATGGAGCACAGGCCAGGAGGCTGGCGAATATATACTAACCATCAGGTGGAAAGGAACGGGTAGCAGACGAGGGCATAGTCACCGGTAAGCGGGATTCCCCACCGGGAGGCCTGGTGGTGGACCGGGCCGCGGGGCGTTGATCCCCAGAATACCCTCCAGGTAGACTCCAGGTAGTGGAAGCAGGTCATACCAAAAGGGATGGGTAAGTTGTAGTAGTAGCCCTGAACCAAGATTACATGATGTTACAGAGTCTCACAAGTTGTACAAGAATGGTATACAATACCGACAAGATGAACACTTAGGCACTTCATATAGTCATGAGAGGAGTTAGGGATGTGATTAATGGAGAAACAGGAGGATATTTTTAGTAACTATTTGGCCCACAATGATGGTTTTGTGATACATTCTGAATAAGGTCTGTTTTTCTTAAATGAGAGACTAAAAGGGTGAGTCTGGGCGCCCCTTAGAGTTTACATGAGGCCTTGACTGGTCGTTTCTTGCCAACTAGCGATTAATACAGGAGACCCTCTCGAGCGATTACCGAGATTTAGTTCCGTTTAGGCACCAAAAAAAGGTCAAAGTTAGCCCAAAGATGGCGTGGTTTAGTAGAGTATTGAGCCGAAACGACGAAACCGTTGCGACAGAATAAATAAAACGAGTTTTTTTTTGTTTATTCTCTCCCCACCAACGATGAGTACCGAGGGACTGCCCTGGAAATAGCATGGATTTAAATCTGTTTACGCAGGAAAAGTGCCCCAAAACTGCCATCAAAGTGGAAAAAAATAGGATATTTTTGGCAGCCATTCCATGCGGATCACCTACACTCAACAGAATTTTAGACTTACATAGACCCTCCAACAACTCCATATATCTTTTTCAGATGAGACCTTCATCCTGATCACTAATCAAATTTTTATCGAAAAAATCCCCCTTCTCCAAAAGAATGTTTTTTAATTAGTTAAATAAATAACGTAGTTCCAGAGCTTCTACCTTTTCCAGCTGATGAGCTGGACAATAAATCGTTCTAGTGATGCATGTATCTACATATATTCAACAAATTATCACCTCTGTCTGCTCGTTAAAAATTGAATAAAAAAGGCATATATCCTCATATTAAACGTTGATGACTTTGCTAATAAAAGGCCAGAACTATCTATTCTGCCTTTAACTTGATGAAAAATCTGCGTTGACCTGTCATATTGGAAAATGTAACATTTGAGACAGAAGAAGTAATTTTGAGGAGAGTTCCCCAACAGCCTAGACAGGTGGATGTCAGTCCATCAGTCTTATGTACATGAGCATCAGTGTGGTGTAGCAGCTGGAGGTAGCGTCACGGGGGGAACGGCCCGCTAGTAGAACTAGGTCTTGCTTAAACGCAAAAATGTTTCATAAGACTTCCAGAGTAGCAAATACTATGGAACATCTGTGTCAGACAAGTGTCAGACAAGTGTCAGTGACCATGGAAGAACTGTGTCAGACAAGTATCAGTGACCATGGAAGAACTGTGTCAGACAAGTGTCAGACAAGTGTCAGTGACCATGGAAGAACTGTGTCAGACAAGTATCAGTGACCATGGAAGAACTGTGTCAGACAAGTATCAGAGACCATGGAAGAACTGTGTCAGACAAGTATCAGAGACCATGGAAGAACTGTGTCAGACAAGTATCAGTGACCATGGAAGAACTGTGTCAGACAAGTATCAGAGACCATGGAAGAACTGTGTCAGACAAGTATCAGAGACCTTGGAAGAACTGTGTCACACAAGTATCAGTGACCATGGAAGACTTGTGTCAGACAAGTATCAGCGACCATGGAAGAGGAGTGTCAGACGAGCATCACAGACCATGGAAGAACTGTGTCAGACAAGTATCAGTGACCATGGAAGAAGAGTGTCAGACAAGTATCAGAGACCATGGAAAACTGTCAGAAAGTATCAGAGACATGGAAGAACTGTGTCAGACAAGTATCAGAGACCATGGAAGAACTGTGTCAGACAAGTATCAGTGACCATGGAAGTGTCAGACAAGTATCAGAGACCATGGAAGAACTGTGTCAGACAAGTATCAGAGACCATGGAAGAACTGTGGCAGACAAGTATCAGTGACCATGGAAGAACTGTGTCAGACAAGTATCAGTGACCATGGAAGAGGAGTGTCAGACAAGTATCAGTGACCATGGAAGAACTGTGTCAGACAAGTATCAGTGACCATGGAAGACGAGTGTCAGACAAGTATCAGAGACCATGGAAGAACTGTGTCAGACAAGTATCAGTGACCATGGAAGTGTCAGACAAGTATCAGAGACCATGGAAGAACTGTGTCAGACAAGTATCAGGACCAGAAGAAATGTGTCAGACAATATCAGTGACCATGAAGAGAAGTGTCAGACAAGTATCAGTGACCATGGAAGAGGAGTGTCAGACAAGTATCAGTGACCATGGAAGAACTGTGTCAGATAAGTATCAAGTGACCATGGAAGAGGATGTCAGCAAGTAACATTGACCTGGAAGAGAGTGTCAGACAAGTATTCAGTGAAACCTGAACGAGTAGGTCAGACAAGTTCAGAGACCATTGAAAGGAGTGTCAGACAGTTTTCAGTGACATGGCAAAACTGTGTCAACAAGTATCAGTTCCATGAAGAGATGTTTAGACAAGTATCAGTGACCATGAAGAGAAGATAACAAGTATTTAGAGACCATGGAAGAGGAGGTCAGACAAGTATCAGTGACCATGGAAGAACTGTGTCAGACAAGTATCAGTGACCATGGAAGAGGAGTGTCAGACAAGTATCAGTGACCATGGAAGAACTGTGTCAGACAAGTATCAGTGACCATGGAAGAGGAGTGTCAGACAAGTATCAGTGACCATGGAAGAGAAGTGTCAGACAAGTATCAGTGACCATGGAAGAGAAGTGTCAGACAAGTATCAGAGACCATGGAAGAGAAGTGTCAGACAAGTATCAGTGACCATGGAAGAACTGTGTCAGACAAGTATCAGTGACCATGGAAGAGGAGTGTCAGACAAGTATCAGAGACCATGGAAGAGAAGTGTCAGACAAGTATCAGTGACCATGGAAGAGGAGTGTCAGACAAGTATCAGAGACCATGGAAGAACTGTGTCAGACAAGTATCAGTGACCATGGAAGTGGAGTGTCAGACAAGTATCAGAGACCATGGACGAACTGTGTCAGACAAGTATCAGAGACCATGGGAGAGTTGTGTCAGACAAGTATCAGGGATCGTGGAAGAGGTATGTCAGACAAGTATCAGGGATCGTAGAAGACTTGTGTCAGACAGGTATCAGAGACCATGGAAAAGTTGTGTCAGACAAGTATCAGATATCATGGAAGAACTGTCAGGCAAGTATCACAGACAATGGAAGAACTGTGTCAGACAAGTATCAGAGACCATGGAAGAACTGTGTCAGACACGTATCAGAGACCATGGAAGAGTTGTGTCAGACAAGTATCAGGGACCATTGAAGAGTTGTGTCAGACACGTTTCAGAGACCATGGAAGAGTTGTGCCAGACAAGTATCAGAGTACTCATGGTAGATTAACATTGATGTTCTCTCCAGTATTACATATTCTTGATTCACATATGAGAGAAGTTCGCTAATTAAACAGAGTATTCTTATCCTTGAAGCAAAATAATAAATTCATTTTCTGAAGGGTTTGAGATTTTTTATGTGATTCTTGATTTAAGAAATACGAGCTCTTCATCATTTCCTTGGATTAAACTTGATTACCTTCCATTTCCCAGGAGCTGTGTGATTCCTTATGGGTTCTGAATTTTATCTTGAATTTAAAAACAATATTTATCGTCTTAATCCACTTGATGGAATGACCTACACGAGTTTAACGCTTTCCACTGAATATTTCCGTAATACCTGACGTGGTTTATCTGTAATGGAAGGATAGAGGTGAGGATGTCAGTGTTTGCGCGCGGCATGCATAATGCAGGCAGCTGCTGGGGCTCGCTGTCGATACCTTGCTCGTTCCTTAAGTGTCTGGTGCTTATGCTGAAGTGTTGAACGACAGCACCAGCTGACGAGGGTGATGTTTACACACACACACACCAACACACCAACACACACACACACACACACACACACATACACACCAACACACAGTGAAGAGGCGGGACCAGGAGCTGAGTCTCGACCTCTGCAACCACAATTAGGTGAGTACAATTAGGTGAGTACACACACACACACACACACACACACACACACACACACACACACACACAGTGGGTGCAGACGTGGGTGCACACGGCTCCGAGAACCTTAGTGTTTTTAAGGTGTGCAGTAACTGCTAGCAGTAATCAGTGGTAGTGACAACGTCAGTGAACAATCCTACGAGTGATAACTAAAGTTATAATTAAAAAAAAAAGTCGAGAGGAAGCCTGAAATCATTAATATTTCAAAGTGCCAAACCGTTAGTGGCTAGTAGGCACTGTTGCCACACAGGTTCAAATATACAAAGATCAAAGTGAGTGTGGAAGCGGGTGTTCAAGAATTACCAGCGTTTGGATAACAAGTGAAATGTGGGGCACCATACAGTGAGAGGGAAAACGTTAATAAGCAAAAGGGGAAAGGAAAAATAAAACATATAATAAGGGAAAGTGGCAGAGTAGGCCTGCTGAAGCAGTGACGTCACAAGTGGCATGCCATTATTCAAATAAAGTGAAGTGTATATAATGTGAAGTGTATACTATCATAAGTGAAAAGTGAAATCACGTGAGGAACGCGGGATGTATGAGCATATATGGTTATAAACATCACGGGTGAAGGATCTCCAAAATAGTGATAGAAGGCCTATGTACGACGCCTATGCCATCAGCATCTGGCAACCTGCCAGCGCAAGTATTGCTCGCCTATTGTTGTTGCAAGTTGTCAGATTCTGGTCTCTGCATCACTGTTAGATACTGGTCACTCACTCCTGCAAGCTGTTATCAGAAATAGGATAGAAATAGCATAGATAAGGTGAAGATAGTGTTGACGAGAGTGTGAGGTGTAGAGCAGACTAGCGAGGGCTAACGTAGGGGTAACGTAGTATTACTATCGGTAGTTATTAGCAGTATGAATACTTAGGAAGCTAGGAAGTCCTCTCTCAATGTGAGCAAGGAATAGGATAATAACTAGCAGTAACTGATACTTAAATCCAGAAAGGGCAATAAGTGGAGAAAGTAGCATTACTAGGAAAGACAACTGGGACTAAATATGAGCCTACACGTCAGAGAGGCATAACAGATCTTTCAACCACAACAACCCCTCCCCTACCCCCCTAACCATCTCTCCCTCACACACATACACACAAGGGTAGACACTTATAGAAGCTTTAGACCCTATTACCAATTTCCGCCAAACACATGAACACACACACACATGTGAGGAGCTAAACAGGAGATTTAAGGAAGTTTTTACATAGAGACAGGAAGGGCTCTGGGAAGACAGCACAGAAGGGAACATCAAGAGGGAATATACCAACAAGTGTTGGATGACATACGAATAACCGAGGAGGAGGTGCAGAAGCTGCTAAGTGACCTTGATACCTCAAAGGCAATGGGACCGGACAACATCTCCCCATGGGTCCTTAGAGAAAGAGAAGAGATGCTGTGCATGCCCCTAACCACACTCTTCAACACATCCCTTGAAACTGGGCAACTACCTGAGAAATGGAAGACAGCAAATTTGGACCCCATATTTAAGAAAGGAAACAGAAATGAGGCACTAAACTACAGACCTGTGTCTCTGATATGTATTGTGTGCAAAGTCATGGAGAAGATTATCACCTGGAACGGAACAAGATTATAAGTGAAAACCAGCATGGGTTCATGGAAGGCAAATCCTATGTCACAAACCTGTTACCTTGTCATAAAACTCAAAAGTAAGACACGAGAGAGAGGGGTGGGTTCATTGCATTTTCGTAGACTGCAGGAAGGCCTTTGACACAGTTTCCCACAAGAGATCAGTGCAGAAGCTGGAGGATAAGGCGCATATAACAGGGAGGGTACCGCAATGGATCAGGGAATACCTGACAGGGAGGCAACAACGAGTAATGGTACGTGAAGAGGTATCACAGTGGGCGCCTCTGACGAGCGGGGTCCCACAGGGGTCAGTTCTAGGACCAGTGCTATTTTTGATATATGCGAACGACATGATGGAAGGAATAGACTCTGAAGTGTCTCTATTCGCAGATGATGTGAAGCTGATGAGAAGAATTAAATTGGATGAGGATGAGGCAGGACTGCAAAGAGACCTGGACAGGCTGGACATGTGGTCCAGAAACTGGCTTCTCGAATTCAACCCTGCCAAATGCAGTCATGAAGATTGGGGAGGGGCAAAGAAGACCGCAGACAGAGTATAGGCTAGGTGGACAAAGACTTCAGACCTCACTCAGGGAGAAAGACCTTGGGGTGACCATAACACCGAGAACATCACCGGAGGCACACATCAACCAAATAACTGCTGCAGCATACGGGCGCCTGGCAAACCTGAGAATAGTGTTCCGATAACTTAATAAGGAATCGTTCAAGACACTGTACACTGTGTGTGTTAGGCCCATACTGGAGTATGCAGCACCAGTCTGGAACCCACACCTGGTCAAGCACGTCAAGAAGTTAGAGAAAGTACAAAAGTTTGCAACAAGGCTAGTCCCAGAGCTCAGGGGAATGTCGTACGAGGAAAGGTTGAGGGAAATCGGACTGACGACACTGGAGGACAGAAGGGTCAGGGGGGACATGATAACGGCTTACAAGATACTGCGGGGAATAGACAAGGTGGACAGAGACAGGATGTTCCAGAGAGGGGACACAGAAACAAGGGGTCACAACTGGAAGCTGAAGACTCAGACGAGTCACAGGGACGTTAGGAAGTATTTCTTCAGTCATAGAGTCGTCAGGAAGTGGAATAGCCTAGCAAGTGAAGTAGTGGAGGCAGAAACCATACATAGTTTTAAGAAGAGGTATAACAAAGCACAGGAAGCAGAGAGGGAGAGGACCTAGTAGCGATCAGTGAAAAAGCGGGGCCAGGAGCTGAGTCTCGACCCCTGCAACCACAATTAGGTGAGTACAATTAGGTGAGTACACACACACACACGAGCGCGCACACACACACACACACCAACATACACCAACACACCAACACACACACACACACACACACCACACACACACACACACACAACACACACACACACACACACACACACACACACACACACACCACACACACACACACACACACACACACACACACACACACACACACACACATACACATACACACACAGATTAGCATTCCGATACCTAAGTAAGGAATCTTTCAAGATACTGTACACCGTGTACGTCAGGCCCATAGTGGATTATGCAGCACCGGGTCAAGCACGTTAAGAAATTGGAGAAAGTGCAAAGGTTTGCTACAAGGTTAGTTCCAAAGCTAAGGGGAATATGCTACGAAGAAAGGTTGAGGGAAATAGGCCTGACGACACTGGAGGACAGGAGGGATAGGGAAGACATGATAAAGACATACAAAATACTGCGTGGAATAGACAAGGTGGACAGAGACAAGATGTTCCAGAGAGGGGACACAGAAACAAGGGGTCACCCTTGGAAGCTGAAGACTCAGATGAGTTACAGGGATGTTAGGAAGCAGTTCTTCGGTTTTAGAGCGGTCAGGAAGTGGAACAGTCTGGCGAGCGATGTCGTGGAGGCAGGTACCATACATAGCTTTAAGACGAGGTATGATAAAGCTCATGGAGCAGGGAGAGAGAGGACCTAATCGCGTTCAGTGAAGAGGTGGGGCCGGCCAGGAGCTGAGTCTCGACCCCTACAACTACAATTAGGTGTAGATGAATGGTTCAGAGAACCGACATGTTGATAAATTAGACACATATGCAACTCTTGGGTATCTTTATTGAGGAAACGTTTCGCCACACAGTGGCTTCATCAGTCCATACAAAGGAGAATCTTGAAGAACAGGAGGAGAATGAGGTAATCAGTCCCTCAACCTTGAGTCGATGTGTTCAGTCCATCAATCTTGAATAGAATACGTATTCTATTCAAGATTGATGGACTGAACACATCGACTCAAGGTTGAGGGACTGATTACCTCGTATTCTATTCAAGATTGATGGACTGAACACATCGACTCAAGGTTGAGGGACTGATTACCTCGTATTCTATTCAAGATTGATGGACTGAACACATCGACTCAAGGTTGAGGGACTGATTACCTCATTCTCCTCCTGTTCTTCAAGTTTCTCCTTCGTATGGACTGATGAAGCCACTGTGTGGCGAAACGTTTCCTCAATAAAGATACCCAAGAGTTGCATATGTGTCTAATTTATCTACAATTAGGTGAGCACACAGCTGATGGGAATGTCCTATAACGAAAAGTTTAGGGAAAACGGTCTGACGACACTGGACGACAGGAGGGTCAGGGGACACATGATAACGACATACAAAATACTGCGTGGAATAGACAAGGTGGACAGAGACAGGATGTTCCAGAGATGGGACACAGAAACAAGGGGTCAGAATTGGAAGTTAAGACTCGGATGAATCAAAGGGATGTTTGGAAGTATTTCTTCAGCCACAGAGTTGTTAGGAAGTGTAATAGTCTGGCAAGCGATGTAGTGTAGGCAGGAACCATACATAGTTTTAAGACGAGGTATGTTAAAGCTCATGGAGCAGGGAGGGGGAGGACCCAGTAACGGTCAGTAAAGAGGCGGGGCCAGGAGCTGGGTCACTACCCCTGCAACCACAATTACGTGAGTACACACGCGAACTGCAAAGTTATGAAGATTGGAGAAGGGCAAAGAAGTCGTCAGAGTACAGACTCTGGGGACACAGGCTGCAAACTTCACTCAAGGAGAACCTTGGGGTGAGTATTTCACGTAGCATATCTCCAAGGAACTGCTGCAACAATGCACGTCTGGCAAATCTAATACTAGCTTTCGGAAACCTAAGTAAGGAGACATTCACGACACTGTATACGGTGTACGTCAGCCCCATGTTGGAATACCCACTACCAGTATGGAACCCGTACCTGGTCAATCATATCAAGAAATTGGAGAAAATGCAGAGGTTTGCTACGAAACTAGTATCGGAGCTAAAGTGTATATCATATGAAGAGAGTTTAAGAGAACTGAGCTTGAGAACACTAGAGGAAAGTACAGGGATGATAAATTAACAACATATAAAATACTAAGAGCAATTGATTGGATGGATAAGGACGGATTGTGTGAGAGATGGGAAACAGGAACACGAAGGCAACTCTGGAATTTACAAAGACAGATGAATCACAGGGATGGGGTGTTAGGAATTATTTATTCAGCTTAAGAGTAATCTAATCAGGGAATTCAACGACCTGGAGACCGGAGTGGTTGAGGGAAGATAAATACATAGCTTGAAGAAAAGGTAGAATAAGGCTCTCGAAACCTGAAAAGTTTGAACCTGGTGGAGTCCATAGAAGAGGCTGAGACAGGTGCTGAGACTCGATCCCTGCAGCCACGTATAGGCGAGTACACACAAAGACAATGAGAAAAAAATAACTTTTAATTCTGGGCCCAAGTTCTCAGGGGAGACAGAGTACGAAGAATGGGAGACAAGAAATGTGAGGAAGAATATACAGAAAGGATGATGGCAGGGAAGGGAGTGGGTGGGAAAGGGAAACAAGATGGCAGGGAAGGGAAAAGATGGTGTGGAAAGGAAATAAGATGGCAGGAAAGAGAAACAAAAAGGTTTATTAATGCTAAATTAGACACATATGCAACTCTTGGGTATCTTTATTGAGGAAACGTTTCGCCACACAGTGGCTTCATCAGTCCATACGCAGAAGAAACTTGAAGAACAGGAGGAGAATGAGGTAATCAGTCCCTCAACCTTGAGTCGATGTGGTCAGTCCATCAGTCTTGAGTAGAATACGGCATATGAGCGGAGAAGCAGCTTATAAACCGTATGGCAGGAGAGGTGCAGCAGTCGTAGGTGGTGTCACATTTGTTCAATGTTGAAGTAGGTCGTGCCCAAGTGTTAGGCAAGCGAAGAAATCCCAAGTATTAAGATCCCAAGAAGTTGCAGTGTCTGACAGGATTGTAGATCACGCTTGCCTAACACTTGGGCACGACCTTGGGTACGACCTACTTCCACATTGAACAAATGTGACACCACCTACGACTGCTGCACCTCTCCTGCCATACGGTTTATAAGCTGCTTCTCCGCTCATATGCCGTATTCTATTCAAGATTGATGGACTGACCACATCGACTCAAGGTTGAGGGACTGATTACCTCATTCTCCTCCTGTTCTTCAAGTTTCTTCTGCGTATGGACTGATGAAGCCACTGTGTGGTGAAACGTTTCCTCAATGAAGATACCCAAGAGTTGCACATGTGTCTAATTTAACAACGTGTCGGTTCTCTGAACCATTCATCTACAAACGCTTATTAATACGTAGATACCATAGGAGAGAAACATTATTTGCAACTGTTTACACGGGAACCTGGAGTCTACCTGAAGGGTATTCCAGGGATCAACGCCCCCGCAGCCCGGTTAACGACCAGGTCACCAATACTTCTCACTGGGGGTATTTTGCACCGCCTGGCCAGTCTTTTTACTTTTGTAGGGAGTGATTTCTGTGTGCAGATTCGGGACCATTCTTTCTAGGATTTTCCAACTATGGATTATGATATATATCCCTCGCCTGCATTCCAACGAGTACGAGTCTAGATCTTCAATTTCACCTGCTTTGAACGGAGATGTTAGGGAAGCTAGGGGAGATAGGAAGGAAGAGCAAGTAGAGAACTAAGCCAGTAGAACTAACTTCCATCTACCTACTGTATTGTTAGGTAAGACACATATGCAACAGTTAGGTATCTTTATTTCGAAACGTTTCGCCAACACAGTAGGCTTCTTCAGTCGAATACAGAAAAGTTGACAGAAGAGACGTGAAGACGATGTAATCAATCCATCACCCTTGAAGTTTTGAGGTGGTCAGTCCCTCAGTCTGGAGAAGAGTTGTTCCATAGTCTGAAACAATATGGAGTTGAATATACCTTATATACCGCCAGGAGGTGAGGTATAGACCACAGGTAGAATAAGAATGTATCGTTTATATACCTTTTTAATTTCCCCTCTGTCAGACACTGTAATACATGGTATCTTGGTAAAAAAACAGAAAAAAATTTGGGACAACTTCTACATGAAAATGGCGGGATCTGAGAGGGACCTGACCCCCAACGATACATTTATCATTATAGTGACCTACATCTCACCTTCGGGTGGTAATAAGGCTCCATCCTGTCACCAACCCATATTGTTTCAGCAATGGAACAATCTCTTCTCCACTCAGAACTTAAAGGGTGATGGATTGTTCATCGTGTTCACGTCCTTCCATCTTTTTTTCTGTATTCGACGAAAAAGCCTACTGTGTAGGAAAACGTTTTGAAATACGATCCTAACGTTGCAATGTTTTTGCCTAATTTTGCAATAAAAAATTTTTTTTAAAAGAAATTCAGAATGTGGCCTGTTTACCATTTATTTTTATGCAAAAAATTTTTTGGATCCGATTATTTAAAGGTTTTTAGAGTTAGGGGAAAAAATTTTTCAACGGGGAAATCCATAGAATAATATTCAAATTTTTTAAAAAGTTTTAAATACAATACTTTTTCTTCTTTTTGTAGTTTTGTAATTTTAAAACTTTTACAATAAATTTACCAAAATTTTTATTTCAAAATTCATGGAAATGTCACATTAAAAAAAAGGAATTTAATTATTTTTCCTGAATTAAAGCTTCTTTAACTTTTACGGTCTTTGTCTTAACAAGACGAAAACTCAAAATACAAAAGGTAAAAATTTTAAACAAGACTTTTGAATCTGGCCGTAAAGTATCTTTTTGGATTACTAAAACTACCAAGAAAAAATAAAAAAAGAATCTTTAGAGCAATTAGGAACAAACGAGTCATCTAGATCCAATTCTCAAAACATTCAACTGTACACCCTAAGAGCCCAAAACGATCAGTTTCAGGGCTAGAGCGGGGCAGACTTGCATTTTCAGTTTTACTAAAGGAAGAATGTCGAAACGGTACGATACTAGGGGGGTAAGCCTTAAGTTGGTTTTTGTGATAAATACGTTTTGCTTTTCTTTTCCTGGGGGTTTGTAATACAAATTTACCTCATTGAGCCGCTCAAACACTCCCAAAAAAACCTTCGTATCTAGGGTTGCAGAGCGTGTCCAGGTAAAATTTCTGTGCCATCCACTGTCACCCGGTTTTTAAAAAACGAGACGTGTGTGTTTGTCATAACAATGCTTCATCTTGGTTGGGCCTTAGCTAAATTTTTTGAGGCTAATTCCCTCATTGTGACAAACGCTTTTCCCTTAGAGTTTGGGGTTGTTTTTTAACGAGGGTTCTGATTTTCCGCTATGAAACTTTTGTACGGCAGGGGGGCCGCGTACTTTGGGGTCCAAATTAAAATTTAAATGGACTAAACCCAGTCTTTCTTGTTCGCTTTCCTTAAGGCGAACAAGAGGAATGGTATTCCTTCGTCCCCAAACTTGGAAAACGCTCGCAGTACGCTCCATCATTGATTTTAATGTTTGATGAAAACGTTCGAGGGCTCCTTCGACTGAGGGTGATAACAACAGAAAAAACGGCTTAATTCCGAGGCGAATAAGGCATCACGAAACATCTTAGAGGTAAAATTTGAACCTTGATCGGGATTGAATTTTCGGGGAATCCCCACCTGTGAGAAAATTTTTTGTAAAGCTCGAACAATGATGCGAGAATTAATTTTTCTCAAAGGGATAGCCTCCGGATATCGAGTAACGACATCCATAATTGTAAACAGATATTGATTCCCTTGTTTAGTCCTGGGTAACGGACCAACACAATCTATTATCAGGCGTGAGAAGGGCTCACCACTGACGGGAATCGGAATGAGGGGAACTGGTGGAGGTGTGTGCGAAGGTTTGCCGGTCACTTGGCAGACTTGACAACCTTTTAGATAGCTTTCCACAGTCTCCTTCATTCTGGGCCAATGAAAATGCTTGGCTATTTTTCCCAGCGTTTTCTTTACTCCCAAATGTCCTCCCATGAGACTATGGTGGCGAAAACTAATAGCCAATTCTCTAAAGGTGCTAGGTAGCACTACTAAATGTTTGCTGGTAGACAGATGATCGTCGGAAGACAAAAGAGACTTTTCCTTTCTCATTAATATACCATTAGCAAGATAGTAACAATTGTCCAGGTCTTGGGCGTCGTCTTCTGTAATAGCTATCTCTCGTAATTTCTCTAGGGATGGATCAAGGAACTGATCCCTTATTAAATCTTCTTTCGATAGCATTTTAATATCAGAATCTTGAAAAGGGCCCATCATAGAATATTTCAGATTTGAAGATCCGGGTTGTAAGGATCGACTGAACAATAAATCGAGACCTAAATCCTCGCCTTCACTTAGGACTTCAGTTGACAAAGGATTTTGAGGCGCTCTAGACATTGCTCTAGTTATAACATTGAGAGGAAATAAGGTAGGAGCCTCTTTTCGAGCTTCTATGGCATAGTTTTAAAGTCAGTAGAATTATGAATAACTAGAGGCTCTCGGCTTATACCCGGATAGTCTAGATTATTGCCTATGAGTAAGTCAACGCCCTGAATAGGAAAAGTTTCACTGGATATACCTACCGACACAAAGCCAGTATAGGTTGGTGTTTGGATGGGATATCCTGTGAAGAGGCATTCTTATAATGGCGCCTCCATAGGCTTCTAATAAGACATCTAGCTTTGTGCGAGTCATATCACTTACGGGAAGTATGTCCTGCTTCAACAATGTTAAATAACTTCCAGTATCACGGAAGGAATTAATTTCAACTAATTGAGTCTCGTCTATTCCAACTTTCACTTTAGGAAAGTAGGGACTCATAGCTGAGTGAATATCTTTTTCTGAAACAGCTCTAGTATTGAGTCATCTGGAATGACTACTGATTCGTTTTTGTGAACCTTGTTCGGTACTAGGGTTCAGTTTCTTTTGAGTTGTCGATGAAGGTATTACCTGAGTTGGGAAACGAAGTCGCTCGTTCCTAGTATCCCTCTCTAGCCAATAACAGTGTTTCCTTAAATGCCCTTTCTAATTACAATAAGTGCAGTTCAACTCACTGTTATGCCATAGTGGTTTTGAACTTTTCCTAGAGTTAGATCTAAATTTATTATTAATGGGCGTGGAGGCATCATAGGAGATCGGGCAAGGATTCTGTATGCAACGCATCTCTGTAAGATTGGATCGTCCTTTCTTAGGGGCATATTTAGTCACTGTTTCCTTACTTTTTGTTTCGCCAATCAATTGTTGAGATATTTCATAATTATCGGCGAGCGAGGCAGTTTCTAGTATATTTACTCTGGGGCAACTAATCAAATACCTATGCAAGTCTTCTGGTAAATTATTATATAAATCCTCATGCAGGATCAATTGGGAAAGACTTTCCATAGATTTACAGTTAGAAGCTCTACACCATCTTTCAAAAGCGATTTTCTTTTCACGTGCAAAATCTACATACGACTGAGTTGGCTGGCGTTTTAATGCTCTAAAGGTTTTTTGATAACTTACTGGGAGGAGATCATAACCCTTTAGGATAGCCTTCTTAACGGAATCATAATCCACATATTTCTCAAAAGGTAACGTAGCCGTACAACTTTGAGCTTTACCAGACAACGAAGTATGTAATAAGGTTGCCCAGTGTTGTCGGGGCCAGCGCATAGCACGGACTTGATTCTCAAAGACTTCAAAATAAGTATCTAAATCTCAGTCATTAAACCTTGGAACCATAGATGCAGCTTTTTGTATATTGAAAGAATCATTTGAGGATTCAGTACATCTTTCACTCAAATTACCTTTTTGTTGTTGTCTTATATAGCGGAGCGTTTCCCTTTGAAAGTCTTCATTTAATTTACGCTGAGCCTCAATTTGAGCAGTCTGTAAAATAAATAGTCTCTCAAATTTCTCAAACTGACTTTGAGAAATATGGCCCGATGGTATCGAAAATGAGGGAATTGAACTGGCGGTATGTGGATATTCCTTTGGACGTGCACCTTGGTGAGGGCCAGGCTGACCATTAATAGGAATTCCTTCAGTAACGGGCGAATGCCGAACAGCGGCTGCATCCCTTCACGTCTCTTCTATCAATTTTTCTGTATTCGACTGAAGAAGCCTACTGTGTAGGCGAAACGTTTTGAAATACAGATACCTAACTGTTGCATATGTGTCTTGCCTAACAACCTGTCGGTATTTTATACCATTTTAATATTTACCTACTGTATTCCAAAGCTTCACTCCCCAACTAACATTCCCAAGCTTCAAGCCATAGTGGTAGTAGTAGTAGTAGTAGCAGTAACAGTAATAGGTGCAGAAGTAGCAGGAGTAGTAGTAGCAGTACTAGTAGCAGTACTAGTAACACTAGGAGTACCAGTTGTAGTCGTATGTTCTAATGTTGTTATTGTACTAAACGAAATTTCATTAACAGTAATACATAGTATTAGTAGCATTAATAACAGCATAGTACTTTGCTTGACTCCTCATTATCCTTGCTTATTATAACTCACCACACGCTTTCACAGTATCATGGTAATTATCACAACATCGTAACATTGACAGTGTCACCGTCAGGAGTGAAGAGTAGGTAGACACAGCTGTCAACTTGTTGCACCCAGACAATGGTTAACTTTTACCATAACAAAACCTTACTATTTATCGTGACGTTCTCACACATCTTAAAATACGTTACCTGATTTGTTTTCAGTTTGTGTTCTCACACATCTTAAAATACATTACCTGATTTGTTTTCAGTTTGTGTTCTCACACATCTTAAAATACATTACCTGATTTGTTTTCAGTTTGTGTTCTCACACATCTGAAAATACATTATCTGATTTGTCTTCCTACAATAAATTTCACAGAGAGTCACGTAAGCCATAATTATACATGCTCCGTTTTTTACGTAACTGATTTAACATTGCGTTAATTCAATATAAAAATGATCGTTCATTCCTGAGAGAATATTTTACCTCCGGAGGCAATCAACCATATATCCCATGGTCACTATACCATGTTGTTCTACATCATATGGTCACTATACCATGTTGTTCTACATCACATGGTCACTATACCATGTTGTTCTACATCATATGGTCACTATACCATGTTGTTCTACATCCCATGGTCACTATACCATGTTGTTCTACATCACATGGTCACTATACCATGTTGTTCTACATCACACGGTCACTATACCATGTTGTTCTACATCGCATGGTCACTATACCATGTTGTTCTACATCACATGGTCACTATACCATGTTTTTTTCTACATCACATGGTCACTATACCATGTTGTTTTACATCACATGTCACTATACCATGTTGTTTCTACATCACATGGTCACTATACCATGTTGTTCTACATCACGATATCACTATACCATGTTGTTCTACATCACATGGTCACTATACCATGTTGTTCTACATCACATGGTCACTATACCATGTTGTTCTACATCACATGGTCACTATACCATGTTGTTCTACATCACATGATCACTATACCATGTTGTTCTACATCACATGGTCACTATACCATGTTGTTTCTACATCACATGGTCACTACACCATGTTGTTCTACATACATGGTCACTATACCATGTTGTTCTACATCACATGGTCACTACACCATGTTGTTCTACATCACATGGTCACTATACCATGTTGGTCTACATCACATGGTCACTATACCATGTTATTCTACATCACATGGTCACTATACCATGTTGTTCTACATCACATGGTCACTATACCATGTTGTTCTACATCACATGGTCACTATACCATGTTCTACATCACGTGGCCACTATACCATGTTCTACATCACATGGTCACTATATCATGTTGTTCTACATCACATGGTCACTATACCATGTTCTACATCACGTGGCCACTATACCATGTTGTTCTACATCACATGGTCACTATACCATGTTGTTCTACATCACATGGTCACTATATCATGTTATTCTACATCACATGGTCACTATACCATGTTGTTCTACATCACGTGGCCACTATACCATGTTGGTCTACATCACATGGTCACTATATCATGTTGTTCTACATCACGTGGTCACTATACCATGTTCTACATCACATGGTCACTATACCAGGTTTTACATCACATGGTCACTATACCATGTTCTACATCACATGGTCACTATACCATGTTTTACATCACATGGTCACTTACCATGTTCTAAATCACATGGTCACTATACCATGTTCTCCATCACATGGTCACTATACCATGTTCTCCATCACATGGTCACTATACCATGTACATCACATGGTCACTATACCATGTTCTACATCACATGGTCACTATACCATGTACATCACATGGTCACTATACCATGTTTTACATCACATGGTCACTATACCATGTTCTCCATCACATGGTCACTATACCATGTACATCACATGGTCACTATACCATGTTCTACATCACATGGTCACTATACCATGTACATCACATGGTCACTATACCATGTACATCACATGGTCACTATACCATGTTCTACATCACATGGTCACTATACCATGTTCTACATCACATGGTCACTATACCATGTTCTCCATCACATGGTCAACTATACCATGTTACTACATCACATGGTCACTATACCATGTACATCACATGGTCACTATACCATGTACATCACATGGTCACTATACCATGTTCTACATCACATGGTCACTATACCATGTTCTCCATCACATGGTCACTATACCATGTTCTACATCACATGGTCACTATACCATGTTCTACATCACATGGTCACTATACCATGTTCTACATCACATGGTCACTATACCATGTTCTACATCACATGGTCACTATACCATGTACATCACATGGTCACTATACCATGTTCTACATCACATGGTCACTATACCATGTTCTACATCACATGGTCACTATACCATGTTGTTCTACATCACATGGTCACTATACCATGTTCTCCATCACATGGTCACTATACCATGTACATCACATGGTCACTATACCATGTTCTACATCACATGGTCACTATACCATGTTCTACATCACATGGTCACTATACCATGTACATCACATGGTCACTATACCATGTTCTACATCACATGGTCACTATACCATGTTCTACATCACATGGTCACTATACCATGTTCTACATCACATGGTCACTATACCATGTTCTCCATCACATGGTCACTATACCATGTTCTACATCACATGGTCACTATACCATGTTCTACATCACATGGTCACTATACCATGTACATCACATGGTCACTATACCATGTTCTACATACACATGGTCACTATACCATGTTCTACATCACATGGTCACTATACCATGTTCTACATCACATGTCACTATACACATGTTCTACATCAACATGGTCACTATACCATGTTCTACATCACATGGTCACTATACCATGTTCTACATCACATGGTCACTATACCATGTTCTACATCACATGGTCACTATACCATGTTCTACATCACATGGTCACTATACCATGTTCTACATCACATGGTCACTATACCATGTTCTACATCACATGGTCACTATACCATGTTCTACATCACATGGTCACTATACCATGTTCTACATCACATGGTCACTATACCATGTTCTCCATCACATGGTCACTATACCATCTTGTACACCACATGATCACTATACGATGCTCTACATCACATGGTCACTATATAGTGTTTTGCTACAACACATGGTCACTATTCAATGTTGCTATACATCACATGGTCACTATACCATGTTCTACATCACATGGTCACTATACCATGTTCTACATCACATGGTCACTATACCATGTACATCACATGGTCACTATACCATGTTCTCCATCACATGGTCACTATACCATGTACATCACATGGTCACTATACCATGTTCTACATCACATGGTCACTATACCATGTTCTACATCACATGGTCACTATACCATGTTCTCCATCACATGGTCACTATACCATCTTGTACACCACATGATCACTATACGATGCTCTACATCACATGGTCACTATATAGTGTTTTGCTACAACACATGGTCACTATTCAATGTTGCTATACATCACATGGTCACTATATCATATTGTTCTACACAACATGGTCACTAAAAGATGTTATACATCACTGTACCATGTTGCTCTAAAACACATGCTCACTATACCATGCTGCTTTACAAAATATGGTCATTATACCATGTTCTAGAACACATGGTCACTATACCATGTTCTACAACACATGGTCACTATACCATGTTCTACAACACATAGTCACTATACCATGTTGTTCTACATCACATGGTCACTATACCATGTTCTACATCACATGGTTACTATACGATGTTCTACATCACATGGTTACTATACCATGTTGTTCTACATCACATGGTCACTATACGATGTTCTACATCACATGGTCACTATACCATGTTGACTCAAGAAATCGTAATGACACGATTGCAAACAAACCATTCCCCCGGCCGGGATTGAACCCGCGGTCATAGTCTCAAAACTCCAGCCCGTTGCGTTAGCCACTAGAGCTGCCTGTGCTAACCTTCCTATGGTGTAGAAATATACCTAGTTGGATGAATCTTATTGTAGCTAGCTGGTCTAGTGGCTAACGCGACGGTCTGGAGTTTTGAGACTATGACCGCGGGTTCAATCCCGACCGGGGGTATGGTTTACTATACCATGTTGTTCTGCATCACATGGTCTTAATACAATGTTCTGCATCACATGGCCACTATACCATGTTCTGCATCACATGGTCACTATACCATGTTCTACATCACATGATCACTGTACCATGCTGTTCTACATCACATGGTCACAATGCCATGTTGTACATCTTAAGGTTACCATCATATACTCACTATAACATATTCTACATAACATAGTAACTACACAATGGTGTTCTGCATTACATAGTCATTGTACAACAGTCACTATAGTATGGTGTTTTATATCACATGGTGGCTATACCATGTTGTTTAGTACCACATGTTCACTATACCCCTTTTTCTGTAATTCTGTACTTGGTCATTATAACATGTTGTTTCGCGTCTATCATGTTGTTCAGTATCAGATTATCACTATACCATGTTGTTCTTTCACATAATGTGTTATGTTGTTTTCTGTCATTTCGTTATTATACGATGTTGTTCTATATCACATGGACACTATATCACGTTGTTCAGTAACACATGGACACTATATCACGTTGTTCAGTAACACATGGTCACTATAGAATGTTGTTATTTTTCTCACGGCTCCTATACCATGTTGTTCTTTATCACATATTCACAATGCCATGTTGTTCTATTTTCATGTGAACACTGTACCGTGTTCTTCTATATCACATGGCCATTGTACAGTGTTCTACATCTCATGGCCACTGTACCATGTTGTTCTTTATCACAAGTCGCTATACCATGTTGTTATATATCACATGTTCACTATGCCATGTTGTTCTGTTACAAATGGCCTCTAAACTATGGTGTTCTTCATCTCAAGACCACTATACGATGAATAACATCTCATGACCACTATGCTATGATGTTATTCATCTCATGACCACCATGCTATGATGTTATTCATCTCATGACCACCATGCTATGATGTTATTCATCTCATGGCCACCATGCTATGATGTTATTCATCTCATGACCACCATGCTATGATGTTATTCATTCTCATGACCACCATGCTATGATGTTATTCATCTCATGACCACCATGCTATGATGTTATTCATCTCATGACCACCATGCTATGATGTTATTCATCTCATGACCACCATGCTATGATGTTATTCATCTCATGACCACCATGCTATGATGTTATTCATCTCATGACCACCATGCTATGATGTTATTCATCTCATGGTTGTTCTTCAACGTTATTCTCGTGTATTTAAATGCAGATTTAGGGAGATAATTCTGCAAAGGTGTGTTCATCCTCCTCCTGGTTCTCTGAGTTCTATATTTCCTCCTGCTTTTATTCTGACTTCTTCCTCCTGTTCTGTTCCTCCTGTTTCTCCTCCTCTTCCTTCTCTTCATCCGTTGTTGCTGCAGCAACAGAAGCAACAGTGTCATCATTAACATTATCAACAATAATATATCATCATTATTATTGGCAGCTGCTGTTACATTATCGAAGGAACGGTAACAGTGCGAATATCGCAACAGTAATAACAGCTGCAGCAGGGATAACAATAATAGTAGCTGCAGCAGGGATAGCAGGAATGGTAACAGCAGGTGCAGCAGGGATAACAACGATAGTAACAGCAGCTGCAACAGGTATAATAGCAATAAAAACAGAAGCTGCAGCAGGGATAACATCAACAGTAATAGAAGCTGCATTAGGGATAAAAGCAGCACTAACAGAAGCTGCAGCCCCTATAGCAGCAACAGTAACAGCAGTTGCAGTTTCACCAGTAAATGTAGCAGCAAGCAGCAACAACAACAGCGGCGGTAGCAACAAGAGAAATAACAACAGCAGTAACATCGCGATTAGCAGCATTGGCTGCAACACTTCGACAGCAGCAGCGACAGCATTAACGATAGTAAATACTGTCACATCAATAAAAACAACGCCAACAGCTGTTATTGCAGCAATTAACAGTAGCAGCAACATCAACGTAGCAAGTAACATTAACAGTAACAACAACAGTAGTAACAGCGGAGACAGTTCCAACAGGAAGAACAGAAACAACAGCATCGGTAGTGAAGGTGATAACAGCAAAAAAATAACAACAGCAGTTGCAGCAGAAGCAACAACAACGGCTATGGCAACAACAGTAAATACAGTAAAAGGTTCAGCAACGGCAACGACAGCAGCAATAGCAACAACAGCAACAGAAGCAATACCAACATCAGCTGCAGAGGACTGTGGTTGCAGGGGTCGATTCACAGCTCCTGGCCCCGCCTCTCTGCAGGTCGCTACTAGGTCCGCTCTCTCCCTGCTCCAGGAGCTTTATCGTATCTCCTAGTGTGTGTGTGTGTGTTGTGTGTGTGTGTGTGTGTGTGTGTGTGTGTGTGTGTGTGTGTGTGTGTTGTGTGTGTGTGTACGTGTGGTTGTCTGTAAGGATGTGTGCGCGTGCGTGTGCGTGAGCGTGCGTGTGTGCAGGAGAGGCTAGAGGGCAGCAGTGGTAGTATTCTCTGGGTGCCGGTGGAGTGTACACACAGCGCCGTGTTAATCCTGAATCACTCACGCGTTCCACAACACCCGGAGCCACGGCTCTTGTAGGCTCCCGGCTCTTACTCTAGAGACCTAGGCTCTTATATTCAACTCTTACTACTATATACCTAGCTCCTAGTATTCTATCTTCAACTGCTTCCCTTTTCTGTGATCCTTTACACATACGTCTGTACATACGACTTCTAACACCTAAAATCATTCTCAAAAGCTCTTCCCTGACAGACTAACATCTAGCAAGATCAAGACTTTCCTTACAATCTCCCACCATCACCGTCACCTCATCTCAACCAGACAATATATCTACTCGCCATGAAAATACATAACTCTTCGTTCTTCTACCTCAATAAGTCCATCACTTTAGACCACAGGAAACACTGGGCTAAACACATCTTCATTACCCCAGTACTTACTACATTTCCACACCCATCCCTCACTTGTCCAGCATGTGTACACAACACTGACCCAGCACATCCCCACACTCCATGTATCACCTTAACCAAGGATACATACATAGGTGCTTCAAGATACCAAGCGCTGCCTGGCTAGTTTTGTACCAGCATCACAGAAAATTAGAAAAGTATCAGATAAAATAAGGGAAAGAAAGCAAAATACAAGATGGAGAAATTAGCAAAATAACATGACTATAACAGAGAACAAAATAACATTATAATTATTATATTATTATTATTATTAATATTATTATTATTATTA